>VWZL01001456.1:687617-822640 GCA_013396915.1 Stercorarius parasiticus | reverse complement strand
ACTAGATGATCTTTAAGGTCCCTTCCAACCCTAACAATTCTATGATTCTATGATTTGGAAGTACATTTGTTTCACATTCTTCTAGCCTGACTCTGGGTTGGACTGAGATGCCCAAATTAAGTGCTTGGTTACTACAAACCTCATACTGGAGCAAGAGAGACACAGTTCCCTTCCTCCTGCTCCTTTGATAATGTCAGGTGACTGGACTCCTTAATTTAGATATTTCATATAGAAATGCCTAAACTTAAGTAAGATTAATCTATTTCTACTCATACATGAGTAATCTGAGTTCAACCCATTGGTTTTAACAAATATTTTCTCTGAAGTGACTTTAGCGTAGCTGAGACTTGAGGCATCACCAACGGGCTGTACTGCAGCTACCAACTGCAGGTCTCATTGATTCATCAAAATTCCATTTCTACTACATTATATAATTTATTATAATGTAAAAATGTAATCCAGTTTTTGCTAGTGTATATTATGAACTCCTGACTGAAGTGAAAATCCTGTTCTCCTGAGGTTCTGGATTTTTTTTTTACCTTAAGACTTTTAGGTCATGGTAAAATCCAAGTCCGATAAATAGGTCTATATTATACACATCCATGACTGGAATTCCGTGTTAGTTGTCCAACTGTAAGTAAATAATATTTCCTGTTACTGAAGTCAAAGAGGCAAAGAGATGATACTTCCTGGAGTGGATAACATTGTGTGCTTCCAGATAATGGCAACCTACCAAAACCAGTTAAACATGGGAACGTAGCTCCACAGGAGGAGTTATTCATGGGACGGTACCAAGTCAGATTTGGATTACATGGTGTATTATCAATATTTGCAGTAAAACAGCAAAGTCGACTGTTAAAAGGAGATGCCTTTTTGCAGTGTTTTCTCCTTATATATAATTCACAGATTTATCCTAGCTCTCTGCAATGATTGGTCTCAGTGGGACATATGACATTTCAGTAATATGGACCAATAAATGAGATGTGCTTCTCTTTTCTCTCTGCTATATTTTTGAAATAGCACTCTTCAGAGTGTGGTGGTATTTCCACCAGTAACCATGAGGTGGCATAACATGCACAGCAGAACAGCAGTCAAACCTTCCTTTTAATATGCCTTTGTACATCGTATTTCTTGGGAGATATTACATTTTAATGGTGGAAGACAGGCTGTAAAACTAGTTGCGCTTTTAGAAACCCTACACTACTACGAAAGCAATGACAAAGATACATATTTGTATGCGTATATGTTGTGGTGCTTTTCATTCTAGCAAATGATCATTTTGAGCATACTACTACATGACAATGCTAAAAATAAAATCACAGCTTTTTCCTTTTTTTTTTTTTTAAGTTTGCTTTCTACTGACTAGTTTTGCTTTTAGTGTTCTGCCTTTTGTAAGTCTGATTTATTTCTTTTCCAAAGTCTCCTTTCCTTCACAGGGCTAGCCTTTCCAGGCTTGATTTTCCTTTCGGATTATTGTAATATGAAATAGATTTGGTGAGTTAAGAATAGCCGCAAGTCTAATGTCTTACTAACTGGACAGATTAATAGGAGTGTCTTTTAAATCAGATACGTATTACACATCTGTTAACTACATACCTGAGTTTAATACTTTCCCAAATACACAGCTTAACTTAACGAGGCATGGAGTCTTAATTTGGATAAGAACATCTTTATCAGTGTGTGAATTTAATATTTCATCATCAAAAGTGCATCAGAAACTCATTTCTCGAGCACAGCTTTTTGCATTTTCTTGCTTGAAGAAAAAAGGTCAAAGATTCTGTAATCCTAAATAAAATCCAGCACAAAGACTTCTTGCAGATTTGGAAAACTCCCTGGCAAGCCATAAATCAGCAAATGGGCTATATGCCGCGGGTCTTACTTCCCTAATAAACACAATTTCTATTACAGCTGTCTCATTTTGATCACTGGAGCACCTTACGATAAAGAGATGCAAAAGGGAAGTCAGATGCAAAAGGGAAGACATTTTAAGCTGTTGGTGGAGGATACTTTATACAGGAAAAATCCCCATCCTCCCCTTCCGAGCCCACAGAGAGAGGAACGTGAGGATGGAAGAGATGGGGCCAGGACACAGGTGTTGCGTGAGCCTTTGTCAGGGGCTGTGGGAGGGGGATGCTCAGCCAGGGGAGGCAAGCTGGGAGCTGCAGGTGATGGCCAGACTGGTAGGACCCTGCCTGTACTGATGGGGCCCTGTCACCCTGTGCCTCGTGAGAAGAGTGGCCACCATCCAGAGACCACCAGCAAAGGTGTCAGTGACGAGGCAGGTCCGAGGCGGAGCCGAGAAGCGGCGTTGGCAAGTTGGGGTCAGGGAGGTCCCTGGCAAGGCACAGACATGGCCCCAGCACAGCTCAGGCGAGCACCACAGCCCAAGACCTGTGTTTGAATGCAGTTTACTGCAGCTCCTGAGCAAAGCAGGGAAAGCCCCCGATGAGGTCTCCCAGGGCTGTTTCCCAGCAGGCTGCTGCAGGTTGCAGAGCCCAGGGGTGAGTGCTGGCTGTGGCAGCCAGACTCCCTTTCTCCTCTTGGAGCTCTGGGCTCCTCTGGGTTTCCTCCAGAGCTGCCAGCCAGTGCTGGCACCAGGACGGGTCCTGGGGGTGGTCCCATGGCCAGGCAATGGTCTCCATAGATGTTTTTCTGGTCTCCAAACACTCCAAGGGACACTCCCTGCAGCAGTCTAGATACAGCCTCCCCTAAACTTTAAGGAAAACAGGTTTATTTGAATTATAAGGCCTTTAGAAACCAAAACATGACTGTGAATACCTACAGGAGTGGCATAGAAGGTTACTGGTTATCACACACCTGAGGATCTGGTGGCAACCTGTAAGCCAGGCAGCTTTATTTTCTAATAAAGACAACACATTGCAGTGTGGATTGTTAATATCAGACCAAGGCTGTTTAAACAAGTTGTTGGCTTGCATTCACCCCAGTGCCTGGGACTCTCTACTGCTTGCCACTCTGGTTCTGGCTACACAGATAAAGCAGGATAATACACCCTAGTGATGTTTTATTGAACACTATGGGCCGACGTGGAGAGCTGACTTGTTTGCTCATGTGTAACACAGTTCTCATTCCAAACAAGTCACATGCTAGGAAATGCTGTAACCCTTCCTTGATTCTCTACTAATTGGGCACGTGTGCAATGTTGTGGAAAAAGAGAAATCAGATTACTCTTGGAATTGCATTCAGTCAACTTACAATTCAGCTTCAGCGCGTCTGCTTGGCAGTGACTTACAGGAGTGTTTTGAAAGCATGGTTGCATATGGCTGGTGTGAAATAAGTAGGAAACTGGGACAGAAAGCTTAAAGAAGTGATATTGGGTCCTAGGGGGATAAGCAAAACAAAGAGAATCTTTTTTGCCTTCTCGGTATTATTTATACATGGCTGCTGTTGAGTGAGACTATCTTCAGAGTCTGTTGCTGGTTTTGAGAGGCAGTAGACCACATAAGGGCAGCTATTCCACAAAGCTGTCATGTCCAGGACTGTGTTGTCTCACTGACCAGCAAGTACGCATGTGGAGGCAGGAATTAAATCCAGATGTTTAATTTGTTTCAAATCAGAGAGAAACATTCAAACTACAACTTGTGTGAAGGAAATGAAAAGTATGGGAAGAAACCATCATTTATGAGCAGTTGCATCTCAACCTGGGGAAAACAGGGCATCTTATACGTAGTTGGCAAAGAGAAAGCAGTACAGGCTAGATCTGTGTCCTTAGCTGCTAAATAATTATTTAGGGTCCTGAACAGCCTAGTGCCCCATTCCAGTGAAGCAGAGTGCTGCTGGTACTCCTGGGTGATCAGGGCTGCTCCGGCATGCTGTGAGCACACCACCAGCAGCTCCAAGGGGCAAACCCTGCAGCAGTGATCTTGATATGAAATATCCTCTTTATGTGCCCATTTTCACAGATTTGAATTCCCTGATTGTCCATAACGTGTATATTAGTTTGCTCATGAACCCTCCGCAAATTACTGAATCTTTCAGGCTGATCCCCAGTTATGGTTGCAGGGATAGTCAGCTCCCTGGGCAGAGACGAGAGAGACACCACCTCTTCAAGGCTGCCTCGATGACAGCTTCCACCACTTAATGCAGCACTAAGCCATCAAACCTCTGACATGACCTCAGGGTTCAATCCAGCCACCCTGCTGTAAAAGCGCTATTCTGGCAGGCAACGACATGACTCCATCACTAGGTCAGGAACTAAAAAAAAAGGTTTCTATCAAAACACTCAGCATAGTGGGTAAGAACTGAATTCATTTGCAAAAAATATTCTGCTGACATGGGAGCTATACATGGAAGGAACATTTTACCAACTTGAAATGAAACTTCTTCAGTGTATAAAAGAGCTCCCGGGTTGTAATTTGTTATAATTAAAGTAGATGAGGCTGGTACTGGAAGGAGGCAAGCTAATTAGTTTGGGATGTCAATTTTTGTTTGCCACTGTCAAAGTCTGTTAAAGGAACTTGATAGATTGCTTGATTGGCTTTTTCGACCAGATAATCCCCACGTGAAAGACAGGCAGACAGGTGCAGAGAAGAACACTGCAGTTGCCATTGAAAAAAGGCTGCATCAGCCAATGCGGTACTCGGAGGGGACAACAGTGTTGCAACCCCTGAGCTGTGGACAACTGGATGGAGAGGTGAAACTCAAGATCCACACGTGGAGCAGAGCCCTGCACGGCAGCTTTGTGAACACAGAAAGCCTGCACTCAAAGTTGTTGGAAAGAGACAAACCACCAGCTGTTTGGGCTAAAATCTGCCATTCTGGGGGCAGGACTACAGGCTTTTGAGTGGTCCAGGTATGTGTTCTCAGGTTTTAGATATGAAAAGTTAGTTTTGTCACATGCTAACCGGCTGACATAGCTTCAAACTATAGTATCCTTATTAATATATGGTAAACACCATCTTCTTAATATGCTCTACTACCCTATTGAAAGAAAGCAGGTGTTAAATAAAACCAGGCATAATTCCTGTGGTTTTAACTGACATAGCTCTATTGAAAATTATTTATAGCAGTTAGTGTCATATCCTAGCACTAAAAAACTCCTTCAGCAAATACAGGCTATGAACTCTTTCATTTAAGAGAGTTCTTTCAGATCATACTTGAACTTAAAAAAATTCATTTATTTCAGATTTTTGTGCCAAAAATCTCTATGGATAGGAAAGAGATGGGGGCATCAGCCCACCCAATAATGCCTCCAGCAACACCAGAAATTGTAACATATAATCACTCTATGTCACTGTACCAGGCAAAAATCTGTTCATTCCTCAATATAGTTCCTGTTTTCAGGTCCAGCTGCTCTTTCATAAAACCGGTGGTTCCTGGCTCAGTCCTTAGTGAACGTGTAGTGCCATATTTCCGCATCATATTTCTTGTATCTCTAGTTTTGGTGTCAGTCAAAGTACCATTGCAAATCTGATACTCTGTAAAACTTGAATTAAGCAGAAACTTGGGGAAAGGAAAAAAGTCTAAAAGTTTGAAGGACAGCTCTTCAGCTGTTCTAAGTTGCTACAGCATGACTTATTAATGCCACCAGAACTGATAATCTGCTCTGAGGTTTTAGGATTGTCAGCAAATTCCATTTTGCAGTACAAACCTAGTCATTTCCTGAAATTGAATGTTACAGTTAAGCTTAAGAAAACTATCCAAGTATATTTAGAAAGCCAACACTTAATTCCTATGTAGCTGGCTGATCTGGGACTCGCCTAACACCTTACTGAAAGTATGTTTTACAAAAATAAAGGAACTATTGCTCAAGGCTTCCTACAAAAATGTTAGCCAGTATGCTCTACTATATTGGAAAACACAGCAATTAACGTTCAAATCCATTTATTATTCTCATGGTTTTTTCCCCAACATGTACAGATTGATTGGTACTATTTTTTGTGTCTCAATTTAGAGAAGAACGACAGTTTCCTTCAGCATTGCAGTGTGCATGTTGGCTTGTTCTAATGAAGACAAATTCCTCTCAATCAGGATCGTTCTGTTCATTAAGTGAGACAGATGGCAGACTCGCTGTATTGGTAACGATTCCGAGATTTTAGAGCGTATTTGGGATATACTGGTTTGTGTTCCCCAGCTAAAATGCGATCGATATTTCAGATGGAAGAGAAGTCAAGTTCTGCCTTTGCAGAATTTTTGTGGCGTGTACACAGTTCTTCATTAGCAAGCTGAAAACCTGAAGGACCCACAGAAAGGCAGGGTTTAGACGCATTCAGACAAATTTGTAAAACACGGTCCAGCAGATGTGTCTGTCTTGGTAGAAAATGAAGTAACGTGCTTCCAAAGCTGTGCCAGAACAGAATGTGGATCTGTGCAACCGGCGGGGATGTAGCGCTCCTTCCCTTTCCTCCTGCCTGGTTCTGGGGGTAGCACTGGGTTCAGTCGCAGGCCTTTAATCTGCCAGCCCGTAACAATTAATGAAGGGAAAATAATGCTGAAATGTAAAGTCCAAATGGGAACCGCATTGGTCATAGGAATCATCATGCTAGATGCCCACATCCTGAACTCTCTCTGTAATTGAGAAAGTTGAGGCAAAGCGGCTTCTGGAAACTGTCAGACACTGAACGGTGCTCAGATATGCTGAGTTCTGGAGCTATCGCAAACACAGAAGGCTGCAGGCACTGCCTACGTAGACATCATCACTGTTTAAGGCATCATGTAAAGAAATGAAATGCTCTGTCATACTAAGCGGAAGCAAAATATTACAGAAGTAGATAAAAATGTTTTCACCTCATTAAAATGTTACAGCTATAAAGCAATTCACGCTGTATCTTCTTCATGAGGCCTCAAAAATTATATTATTCATATTAGTTTTGTGACAAACTACCTGTTTTTTACTGCTAAGCTCTTCAAGATAGAACAAACCTGGCACTTTGCAGTATTCTAGAATATAGGGGAAAAAAGTGTATGAAGGAACACACAAACACAAGAGGAGAGATGGCATTATCTTCATACAAAGCATCCCTCTTTTTGGCACTGTCTGCCTTCACACACAAAGACATACCATTTGAGGTATATCCAGTTCTAGGAATACTACAAAAGGGTTTTATTCAGTTGTTGTTTCTGTTGACTTTGTCTTAACACTACTTCATACTCAGTTTCAGGGAAGGTTAACCTGTGTTCAGGTTGCGTTTTCTCCAAAGAAGGTGAGGTCTTTGATTTAACTAGCTGTGAAACAGGTGGATGCACCACAAGAGCCTAAAAATGGTAGATAAATCAACCTAAAAATGATAGACTCTATCTCGTTTATATTTATTAGCATCCCCATTGGGTTTGTATCGATAAATAACACAATCTTTAGTAGGCAAAGAATCAAGACAAGCCGCCTTCTAGCTCTCATCTGCTCAGACTTTAAAATACACGATTCAACAGCAGACTGCAAATTTAGGATCTAAATGTTGTTGGACCAGAAATTACCAGCTGAAGACTCTTTAGGATATTTATGAAGGAACTTAGTGGACCTCTTTTCAGCTGCTGGTGGAGAGGTAGAGATACGCATATCAGAAGTAACATCCTTCCTGACAGTGCCACCAAAGAAACCACAAAATGAGAAAGCATAAACCCAGAAACAGACCCAAAACCCTGATGAATTTTCCACTGAATGCTGAGGCACATAGACTCTGCGTAGAGACATAACTCTCTGGGGCATGTAACTGTGCACAGCACTTTATAAAGTAATTAAGAAGAAAGAAACTGTTCTGTTAAAAAGACTGCCAGTTCCCCAGAGAAAATAGCTTTGTGTATCACTTTATGCTAGTGGTGACAGAATAGAAAACAAAATGCCACAGAGTTACATCCATGTTCTTTGTCTAGAAGTATTTACAAATAACTTTACAAATTTTTACACGCATTTTCAGGTTTGCTTGTGTACTTTTAAATTAAGAGCAAAATTAGTCCCCAGAGGCTTCTAAGGCTTCAGTTGGTGCCTTGTACTGTACATTCATGCTTGGCTTCTTCCTGGGAGAAGGGAGGAAAAGAGTTTGAAGGTGTGCAAATCACAGACATCTGAAGAGCCCTGGATGTAAGGGTTCCTAGAGACTGACATCCATAGAGTGGTTGTCCTACTTCTCTTCAAATCAGAAACAGATACTGGTGGTGGGTAAAAGAGATTAGGAAAGGAGAAGGAGCCATATATGAACCACAATAATCAGATGAGTACATTACTGCTGAAACATCTGGGTAAGAAGAGTCATAGATCAATTCCTACTGCATACAGCAGTTCAAACAATGCAAGGAGTGGACACTGTGAATTCTAAATACAGCATTGAAACAATCTCGTGTACACTGTTAGGGTTTGACTCCTGCTGCATATTTTGGAGTCAAAGTTACTGTTTACTGACACAATCTTGACCAGGCACAGTATGACTCTATCAGTCAAAAAATACTGACTTTTTTGAGAAAGACGCACCTTTCTCCTAGTTTCCACAGGTTATTTTGTTTTCATGCCTTAACACTAAATGTTCTAAAAATATTGAAATTAAAAAAGAAAAAATTTACAATTTACAAGTGTCCATATAAGTAAATTATTCAAAAATTCATGATCATCTACAAGGATCTACGAAATAACGATGCTGATAATGACACTGAGCCTGTGGGAAGAGCAATCCACATGCCGTGAGAAACGGATGGTGGGTTTCTTCCACAACGATGAGTCACATGGTTGGTCTTTTCTTCTAAAATCTGTTTCTTCAGCTACAGCAGCAGAAGTCTTGAGTCCATGTTCATTACTTACTTCGACCTAAAAAGCAGAATATATGAATTACTTGCAAATTTAAACCTATTCTGTTTATCTTCTAATTTGTGAGATGTAAATGCACACCTGCTGCCAGGTTAGTAACTCATGAACAAATGGATAAAACACCTGTGGTCACTAATTTCCTCAGCTGCAAGACCCACATATAAGGTCAAGAATGAATGGCTGGGTACAAAGGAGTGGCTTTGGATCATGCATACCACGAAGGCAAAAATCATTTGTGGAAAAACCCTGCAAGCGGAGAAACTTGTCTAAAGCTCACATAATCATAGATTCTTTTTAGGGTAATATATTTTAACAGTGTAAGATGTATTTTCACAGGTGATAAAATTCAGACATGACCTGACTACAACATGTTGCATTTGAGCTGGACTCACACTATTTATACTCCTCACCACAACCACATGCCTGCTGAATCCGTATATTTAACATGATTCACTGTAAACCATGTTCACTTGTGTGATCTTGGGAAATCTATGATGGTCTTTTGTAGCAATTTTACAGTGGATAGAGTCTCAGGAGAAGATACAAACAGGACAGGGCCACACAGACCCATCACAGGGAGGTAACCTCTCTACTGGCAGAATTTCTCAGACACTGAATCCCACGAGCAGAAGTTCGCAATGTCCCTAGAAATACTAGGAACATCCCTAATTGGAATTGCGGATTCAGTGTCTGTCCAGACAGGGTTGCCTAAAGCTATAGTAGCACCGGATCAGATGTACTCATCCGAACCAGAATAAGGCACATATAAACTTTAACTTCTGCAAACCACTGCGACTAATAATAATAATGATAAAAACCCTAATGCAAGCCAAAACACAACTTCTTTTTTTCTTCTAATCCCCATGCTTTTCTCTTTTCTGTGTAGCAGTTTGTGAAGCAATTCTAATTACTGCCAAGTGACCTGGCTATTGATATTGTTCTTGAAACAGAAAAAAACCCAACAGTTTTCTTCATAGTCCATGTGCTTCAGTGCCAATGAGAACATCTTTTTTTTTTTTTCCCCCACTCCCTCTGTTTTCTCCTGCCTTACACACAGCTTAATTGAAACTGTGTTTAGGGCAAAGATCCTTGTCTAGTAGCCTAATGGAGTTATACACAGAATGAAGAGCAAACATACAAGCTATGATCATTCATATTTGCATTAAAAAATGTTCCCTGTGAGAACAAGTTCAAATTTAACCTCTTCTCAGGGGTGAAAAGGAAAACTAATCTTAGACTTGCTAATCATGGTTAGTTATGGCAGTAATAAGCAGACATTATACTGAATATGAGGACTCAACAAAACTAGACTGTCTTCTACATAGTTTTGATGAGGCTACAGAACCTTGTTTTTTCAATGGGCTCTGTTTAGTTTATTTATGAATGAAATAAGGGAAATAGAAGCGGTGAGAAAAAGGGAATCACCTATAAAAAGCACCACACTTGTAAATTGTAAATTTTTTCTTTTTTAATTTCAATATTTTTCCCATGAGTAAAGTGGTAAGGATGGCAAAAGATCTGTAACCTTTATCAAGGCGTTGAAAGTATTTAACAAGTATTATTCATGTTCAATTCTAAGAGAACAGAAATGGAGTTTTTCACAGCCTGGATACCAGAAGTCACATTTCTTAGGGATACTATGGATTCTCAGACTATATATAACTGATACAGAGAGCAATTAACTTATCAAAAGCAGTCAGGAAGGCTGATGTGCTGCAGAGAGACAAGCATCTGCAAATTTCTGGCACAATCCACTGACCATTCAAATTGTTTCCAGCAATTTGGCTTTTAATTCAGACTTTCGATCAGTGATAGTATTTTTCTTCCCTGCTTAGGTAAAGAACCTCTCTGTATGTTTCAGTGCATAAAACCAAAACTTCAATAAAGAAGAAAAAACAGTATAATTTATCTTCCAGTTTTATATTTCTAGCAGCAATAGAGAAGCCAGAGAGGGTTCTCCCAGCTAAACAGGAATACCCATACATGGGAAATGGGAACATGCCATTTATTCTCCAGTATTGCAAGCTCACCAACAATGCCGAAATCCTTTGAGCTACTTGACCGAAATCTGCTACCGAAGAACAAATTCTCAGGTTCAGTGCCTTTTCTACTGAAAACAAATGAACAGATTTTGCAGGAACGTATATGTAAGGTTTTTGTGAAAATGTCTTTTTTCCCTCTCCTTTAGTTATAGTAATTTTGCTAAGAAAGTAGTAAACATTTATTCACCTAATACTTTAAAATTAACCTCAATGCGGGTTTAGAGATTAAAATCTTTTATAGAGAGGTGTAAATGTTGTAGTTGTGGCTTGCTTTCTCCTGGATACCAATTTCCTTTTTTCAGTTTCTAGTAGCTTATTCAGAATGGTCAAACGCCCATTTTGCTGTCATCTTTCCCACAGAAAATGCATCAAAATTGGCATTTAATGAAATATTACTGAAAAAGCAGATTCCAGTGTAGAGGGTGTACTTAATGTCATGTCAAACTGTTCATTGTTTCATTTTGTTGTCTTAACATGATATTTCTTCCTGTTCTAACATGCACCATCATACTGAGATAGGGCTTTTCTCCTTTTTAGGCCTTCATAATCCTACAATATTCACTCACTAAAATTGACTGAAATTTTGCCCGTGTTTATTTCTACAAAGTGAAAGCTGAAGCATTAATAAAATATATTTAAAAAACATGCAAAAATTAATAAAGTCACAAGCAAAGTTCAGGTGTCAGGTGCCCCCGCAAAACATTTGGTCAGTAAGTGTCCACTTTAAATTAAAACTCCCAGCACATGCACACATGTGTACACCAGGAAAAACCTTCAAACCCATTTTAATTCTGTTAACTGGTAAGTAAAATACAGTAAGTCATTAAATCACTTTCAGTCAATTAGCCGCACATGGATTTCATGTTATGTTTGAGATGCATGAAAGGCCCGAAGGTAAATTTAAAGACAGAAAGCATCAGGGCAACAACTTTCAAGCATCTGAGAAGAATTTCCAAATGAGTATGTTCTGGTTTACCAGTAATATTTTGAAATATCATCTATTTGAAGTTATCTGAGCTTCTGCCAAAATATATGTACTAGTAATGTCTCCCCACATCTTAATTTATTCCAAATAAAATGAATAGATATGCATCCAAAATTATTCATTAGGTATCAGAGTAGGAAGAGTCTATGAAAACTTGTGATTTTCATGGTGGGAGCAAGTAAGTGATGACAGAGGGATAATGAACTTCCAGTGAAACTCTGCAGATAGATAGATTTTAAGCTGACTAGCAGTTTTTCAGCAAACATTTTTCTTTCAGTAGCTAGACAAATGTAAAAGCTTCTGCTTTTCCATAAATGGGTTAATCTCATTACGGTTTATGCAGCAGCAGCAGCCATAAACCACCTCTTTTCTTGCTAAAAAGTCAGCAGGGAAGCAATTCCACCCTTCACTGAGAGCCTCTCCTTGCGTTAAGCCGAGGCACGACATGGCAGACATGGTGATATCTACTAATCCTTGCTCTAGCGGATATGTCATCAATGACAAAGTGTCCTTACTCTCGTGTTTTATGCGGATTAATTTTTAATTAAGTTCTAATTAAAATATAATTAAATTATTAGTAACCTGATGCCAAAATTATTTCAGGAGAAGGTTAGCTTTCAGTCCAGTTAGAAGGATTAATGTGGTCCGTAGGACCAGAACCTTACCTACAGGCTTTACAGGCTTTAACTCAACATGTTCCTGGGGGGGCTGTCGGTAGGAGTATGTGTCAAGTCCGCCTATGAAATCAACTGAAAATACAACAGTTCCAGAAATGAACAAATGGAAATGAAAATATGTCAACTGAAAAAGAAATATGGACAAATTATGTTTTAAAAAAAAATAAATAGTAAGTGCGTGCACAGGTTTGCATACTAGAAATAAACAAGTAGGTAAAAGTGCTGTGGAAGCTGCTTACGGAAGGCTCTGTTTTCCTTGGGCTCCATTTACAGAACCGTAGTAATTACACAGAATCACAGAATAGTTCGCGTTGGAAGGGACCTTAAAGATCACCTAGTTCCAAGCCCCTGCCATGGGCAGGGACACCTCCCACTAGACCAGGCTGCTCAAAGCCCCATCCAGCCTGGCCTTGAACACCTCCAGGGATGGGGCAGCCACAACTTCCCTGGGCAACCTGTTCCAGTGCCTCACCACCCTTACCGTAAAGAATTTCTTCCTGATATCCAATCTAAATCTACCCTCTTTCAGTTTGAGGCCATTACCCTGTGTCCTATCATTACGCTCCTTGATCCAGAGTCCCTCCCCATCCTTCCTGTAGGCCCCCTTTAGGTAATGGGAAGGCTGCTCTCCTCGGAGACTTCTCTTCTGCAGGCTGAATAACCCCAACTCTCTCAGCCTATCCTCACAGCAGAGGAGCTCCAGCCCCCTGATCATCTTCGTGGCTCTCCGCTGGACCTGCTCCACCAGGTCCATGTCCTTCATGTGTCGAGGGCTCCAGAGCTGGACACAGTACTCCAGGTGGGGTCTCACCAGAATGGAGTACAGGGGCAGAATCACCCCCCTCGACATGCTGGACACGCTGCTTTTGACGCAGCCCAGGATGCGGTTGGCTTTGTGGGCTGCAAGTGCACCTTGCCAGCTCATGTTGAGCTTCTCATCTACCAGCACCCCCAAGTCCTTCTCCTCAGGGCTGCTCTCAAGCCATTTCCTGCCCAACCTGTAGCCCTCTGGCTGGCAAGACAGGCTACCCATTGGCTGAGCAGACTACATTCCTGCCAGTGTGCGTGCAAAAGGAGCATTCACAGATCAGCAGAGTACGCAAACAGAAGCCACTGTGGGATGTTGTAGCTGCTCCTCTTTAGGGCTATCTTAGCATATATTTCATAATTCACTTTCAGCTCCTTTTTTTTTTAGAAATGTAGGCAGTGGAAACAGTTTTGCTCGTGAACCTAATTTTACCTAATCAATGGGCTGGCAGGAATGGAACACAACAAGGAAAGCCAAAGGTGTGTCAGCTGAGTTGAGAATCAGCAGGTGAGAACTTAATTTTAAAAAACAGCAGATTCTTCTCTGGATGAACTTGTGGGGACAGGAAGCCTTTTCAGAGCCCTTCCACTTTCTCTCAAGATTTCTATGTCAGAAATACTGTGGGGATATCTGCCCTTGAGAAGTTTTTAGTTCTTTCTGTGGTCATAATGACTTTAAACTCAGACATTTTAGTCTGAGTCTTGTATCTTCTTATTTTTGGTAAGATTTTAAGCAGCTTCAAGAAACCACATGTCCAAGCTATCCTAGAAATCTAAAAGCAGGTTGATGGAGAAGGTTATATTTCTGTTGATTCAGAAGGGCTTTTTGCAGTGCAGAGAGGACAAATTCTGAGCACATTAGTATTCTTTGCTCACATGGAAAGCAACTGCCTTTATTTGTTTATATATATGCATACATCAAAAGCCCTAAGCAGAATTTAGATCCTCACTGTGTTAATCACTGTATGAGCATGTAATAAGAAACAGCCCCCTCCTAAGCAATGTATGCCCTTGGTAAACAAAGCAAGAGTGCGTATCCAGGATGAGGGGATGGGGAAATGAGGCTGAGAGACTGAAGGACTAATGAAATACCCTCTGAAATCTGTGGAAATGCTCCTGTTGATTCTAATCGCCTCTCCTCTTGAGTCCAGGAAAAGAGTAGCTTAGCTGAAATCTGAATGTGATGTACTTCAATCACACAGCATCACCTTAGCGGCAAGACTTTTTCCTTAAAATTGTCTGAGCAGGACATAAATCTGAAGAGCTAGGCCAGCCCAAGCGCCAGCCCTAGCCTATCTGCACCTCCTCTTTACTGTATTTCTTTCGTGTTGCAGCTCTCCTTCAGAACACTGTCACTAAATAAAATAGTTTACATCAAAACTGACTTAAGCAATAATGGGACCGAACCCTTACAAAGAGACATATTTGCAGATATATTTTTGTAAAAACTGATTTTTCAAATACGTAACGTAAGCCATAGTTACCGATTCATTTTTTTGGAAAAAATTGTGTCCATCGTGATATAATTTGGTTTTGTGGTTATATGTTTTAGTTTTCCCTGCTCTCTGAAAGGGTTTATTCTTTTTTACTGTGGACATCTGGTAGAAAGAGTTAGAAAGTATGTTTTTGAGATAACGCAACACTTCAGAACCACACATCATTCCTCTTAGCAATCAAAAGCATCATCTGCAACTTTAAGCAGTGAGAGAATTTAAAGTAACTAGATCTTCTACCAACAAATTTTTTGGAGAAAGAAATGAAGTCAATATGTATTAAAGACTGACAACATAGACGTGTCTTTGTCTGACAAAAAAAATATTTTTAATAGCACCATCCAACAAGTTTTGAGATGAGCTGCTCAAATGTGTTTAGCTGAGGCTTTCTCTTTTGCAATCCAAGACATGTTATACAGTATTAAAGTTGAAGTTTAACTTAAAATTCATGTGAAGCTAATTCTCAAGGCAAGAAGCTGCTCTATCACACACAATGGAATGTGCCATTTTTCATTATGCACTCTATTTTATGGCTGATAGCTCTTTAATATGAAGATTCATCTTCAGCTATTTGAATTATAAGTTACTTCTTTAATTTTAAAAATTCAGCCTGATTTTACCTGATATTTTCACCAGTTATGTCTAGTACACTCCCAGGACTAAGACCTCAAATGACCATTAAATATAGACATCTGAATTTTTATTTTCATTCTGTACAAAGATATTACTATGTATATTTCACTTGAAAGAGACGTCTTAGACATCCAATTTTGATAAATAATTTAAAACTTTACATTGACTAAACTTTTAGGATGCATACATCTGTCTTGGCCAAAAGTAAACAGCAGAAACATCTGTAGAGGTTTCCCAAGGGGAAAACAGTTTAAGGATGGTATCAAATAATTGATTTTGTTTATTTCTGGCCTGGTTCATGGATTATAGATAATTTCTACCATAGATTCACAGGACTACAATAATTAACTTCAGAAAGTTGCATATGCCTGGAACAAAAAAAAAATACTTCTATACAGTTCTATAATTCTATGCATTGAATTAAAAAAAAAAACAAACCAAAACCCACACAAACCCGCACAAACCACAACTTGTTAGCAGTAGGGATATTCAGTCACTAAACAGAGAGCAGCCCACAGGGTCCAGTCATTAACTACAGTCATGCAGAGAGAAACTTAAAATCCTAGGGAGAGGATTTTTTAGCACCCCACAGATAATAGCGGGCTACAGCAGAAGCCGGTTATTTTATCTGCAGCTGGCTGCAAAGCATGATCCATATTCCCAGGGAATTGCTCTCTCCTTGTGTCACCTCAGTTTTGTGGTCATGCTGGATACTTAATGGCCAGTGTGAAATGTTCCTTTAGAGTTCACTACCTGCTGGGCTTGGAAGTGCAAATCTGTGCTGGCTGTCCACTGCGGGCAGTCCATTAAAATGATGTTCATTCACTCACGGGCCATATCAGAGGAACAGTTGTCATAATCTGCCTGAGTGAGAAAAGTGCAATATGCTGCTGGCTGAAGAAAGTGTATCCACTGTCGTCAGTAATTTTGAGGGTTATTCTTTCTAGGCAGGTTTGCCTTACTACTATTAATCCAGCACGTTCGCCCATATGTCAGTTAAAGTTTCCTTTCCTTTGAAGTTAGGGCAGAGGAATCAGGGCTGTGAAAAAATCCTTTCTCCTTTCCTACCCTCTCATCTGGAATTCAGCTTCTCTGGCAACATCCCACTGACCTGCTGGCAGGCCTTGTGCAAACAGCTGCCAGAGCTTGTCAGTCCATTGGTATATTACTAATTTCTCCTTTCAAAGTTGGCAAATTGTAAGCACGTCTGGAGGTGCAGGGTATGAAGAGAGCGGTAACATGCAGATAGTATGATTCTCAGTAAATCCTGCAGCCTCTTGGCCTGCAATACTATTCCTATTGATGCTTGCCTCCCCTTTTTATAAACGAGAGTAAGCCCCAAAACTGAAGGCTGGAACGGCTGGCACCTCCAGCTGTCCCCTTTCCAAGAGAGGGGCAGGCTAGCAGCTGCTCAAACATGTGTTTTTATGTACAGAAGATTTTATTAACCTATGGGGTTCCAAACACTATTTTGCATTTAATTATTTTCCCTGTGCTTAGATTTTTTTGAATGGCAATATATTAATGCAATTACATTCATTAAGAAAAGGTATGTAACCGGGGAGGGTGTAACCAGGTCATGTAAGTGACAAGTAGTAAGAAAAGGAGCCAAAGTCAACAAGAAAGAGGAAGCAAAAATGGGGGATTGATGATAAATCAGTGCTAGATGCATAAAGTCCAAACTTTGGACTTTCCAGTGTTTGCACTTGTAGCTTATATAAACTTTCTAGATAAGCAGGGTTTTTTTTTTGTAGGCTCTCTACTTTCCAGTTGCCTTCCATTCTCAAGAGGCACACTGTTCTTACACCCTTCACTGAACCAGCCAGACCAACCCAGCTCTCTGTCTGGAGCCAATACTACCCATTTTTCCCTCTTCATACTGAGCACCTAAGCGTCAAGTCACGTAGCAGAAGAATCACACATTCCTTTTCAGGATCCCAGGAACAGATTCTCATTTATGTAGAGGACTAAAGGAGGGAAAAATGTGTGCAAGATAATTAAGAAAGGGAGAAGAAGAGACACCAGTAATCATATGTGGCACTGTGATTGCTGCTCTGTCTCTATAAAGTACTAGCAGACGGTAATCAAGTTAAAACAGGATAAAGTGGTAGAAAATTACTAAGCGACAACCTTTTATTACTCTAAGATAGAGGAGGAGTATTTCAGGGTTCCACAGTAATTATTAAGATTTTGCACCAGATTTTCCCCTTAGTCTTCACCTAGCAAGACAGATTGTCATTTTAAAAACTGTCCTACATCGTAAACATGTAAGTACCACACCTCTGCAGGACTACACTGAAAGAAGCATCCTCTCACAAGTTGCCTTGGAAAGGGCACTGGTACGGAAATTGTAACTATGATCTTTTTTACTCAACTCTCTCCTCATTTTATTAGTGTTGTGACATCCAAGCTATCCATATAGGAAATTCAGAGATTTTTTTTTTATTTTCCAAGGATATGACTTCCCAGTAAGATGAAGGAAGTATGAGGATGATAGAAGATATTAGGAAGTGAAGATGGCTCAAACCTTCTTAACCCAGACCCCTCCAGTCATTCCAAATCTGAAAGTACCTCTCCAAAATGTTCTGTGTGCCAAGCCTTTGAAAGCTATTTACAGCCATCCCATCCCATTACTGAAGTTAAATGACAGGCTGCCTAATTATGTTTTTTTTTTCCCTTACAGTAAGTATTTCCCAATCACTTTCAAGTCATTAAGGACTCCTGTCCACTACATGGTAAAAGTCCCTAGAAGAGTACGGTCATTACACATAAGGTCTATAGGAAAAATAGCTATAACAAGTTTATCATCACTAATTTTGTATCAGAAAGGAATACACTTTAAGGTGTAAATATGTAGGAGTTCTTTCCTTTAGGCTTCGACAAACATCCATTTTTCATGATATTGTGCTATCTGCAAAGCCCTATGCAAAGTGTAAGTTGATGAGGAATAGTTTTCCATTTTGGTTTAAAATGTTATATTGTACTCTCTCTAAATACTTGTCAGAGCCTTATCTTTTTGACAAAGTAAATCATGCTGGGCATCAGCTATCCCACACATCTCAGCATAGTTGGCAATGATTTATGTTATTCATCAGCCATGCTGTCTGAACAAAATACTTCTGATGATACGTTTTCTTCCTATATGGGTCAATATTTTTCTGTTCCTCGTTTTAATGAAAATGCTAACATTTTAATCATAATACTAAATTTTTTTTCTTAATTTTGGTATTGATGGCTAAAATGCTTGCCTAATGACTAAAAACTAAATGACTAATTATTTATTTATGGAAAGAAGCATATGGAAGTTGTATTTAAAAACACTTCAAAAAAAGAAAGCTTTTTTCTGAGGCTTGTGTTTAAAGGTGCTATTGCTAGTTCTAGAATGAGATTTCAAACACAGTGCAGGGTAGCCTTCTTTCTGCCTATGACCAAAATAAACTGCAAACAATTCCAATTACAAGTTCCTACATAATTTTTACACAGTAAGAAAATTAGAAATGTCAAAAATCTTAGCTCACTTGTTTTCACTAATTACTGATTTTCCCCTCTCGGGCACCCTTTCTGATCTAATCTGTTTTGGTGCAGGATGCTCTGGGATTCCCTCTTTTTCTTACCGTTAAAGTCACTGTACTGTCTGTGTACAAATTAAGCTAGCAAAGGAAAAATAATCCATGCATAAAAGATATTAAGCGCCTAGAAATGACGTCTATCAATCACATTCACAGAATACCAAGAGAGAAGCAATGCCATTGAGTTGTCACAACACATACTCAGTCAATCCACTAAAATGGCACCTCAAGTAGTAGTCAAGAGTCCAGACTGTCGTACAGAAGGCTGTCACAGCTTCAGTCACACCTCCAAACACATGGTCTTCAAGATAAATGTGTCCAGGTTGGCTTCAGAAGAGACAGAACTCTGAATCTGCTTTTTGAAGTTATGCTTTGTTCTTTTTCGGCATTCTGATTCAGGGATGTATGTTATGTATTAGCATGCCTTTATATTGCTGCTGAGTTTGATGCCATAAACTTTTAAAAATGTTCAGTGCAAATGCGAGGATTGACTGGAATTGATCTATGCCACTTACAGTTCATTGCTAAGTCGTATGTTAGTGCTTTTGTTCCTTCAAGTTTTTTTTTTCCCTATCAATTGAGTCCCACAGGACTCTACTTCTGGCCTGTTGTTGTTTTTCCTATCCATACCATTTTATTTTTGCTTCACTTATTTATCAGTATGATCCAATTATTCATTTTTGAGACAATGTTCAAGTATCTATATCTGCCTGGTTATTACCTATCCAAGAATATCACAACGGCTGTGTCTAAGCTTAACGACAAGTCACAGGTGCTGTAGTATGTGAAATAAATGTCCCCTTATATAATGCAGACCCTGTTCAACTCTGTTGAATATTTAAAGATAAACTTCCTAGACCAAAGTATTTACAAGATCAAATACATGACATAAAGCCATGCCTTTCAGAACACTTGTGGCATTTGGAGGAAAGGATTTCTATGCATAGAACAAAGCTCTCTTCAGCTATTCAAACCAGAAGAATATTAAAATTATTTTTAAAAGTAAGTTATAGGACTGGAGGAACCCTTTTTATCATTGAATGATTCTGGATTTTTGTTCACACCTTCCTAGGGACGGAAGGCGGTTACTGAACTTTGTTGCTATCAACCTCTCTGACATTGGATTTGCTTCATGTGTTTGTATTTTTACTTGTCTTAGGAAGAGTGAACAAGAGTGAGCCGAGGATGTTGAGGACAACATGTCTGTGTGCATGGCACAGCCCAGGACAGGAGCCAGAGAGGCAAGGAGATGCCAGCCTGGTCCTCAAGCTGAGGCTGTGGAGGGGAACAACAAATTGGGCAGGTCTTAGAGAGGATGGAGAGAAGGCACCGCTAAGAACCAGGGAGGCCAAGCAGAGTCTGCTGCAATTCAAGAAACCAGAGACTTGGCTGAGACTCAAATGGGGAGCATGGTTCTCCAACCGCATGGACACAGACAACAAGGGAGGAAATGTTATAAGCCTCTCATTTCCGTTCTGTATGACCTAGCAACTTTGAGTTTTCCATTTAAGAAGTGCGCTAGTTTAAACCGCAATTAATCCTGCATTTTTTGAGTTTCGTGTTGTGGTTTTCTTTGGGAGTGTGTGCATCTAATTCAAAGCTCCGGCTGATTGAAGCTCTCTCACGTTCAGCCTGTGTTACAATTTTTCTTGTCTTTTCTTTATACCCCTATTGTCAAATCTTTGCTTTAGAATCTGCTTAACATCTCTGCCCGTTAACACCTTCTGCTGTCAGTCAGTAGAGTCTCCTTCTTCCCTGACCCTTCCTTCCTTTATTAGTAGCTGACTTTGCTGTGGTCCAAGTACAGAACTACCACCTTTACCTTGACAGACTTGACACCTTGCACTTGATACACACATCAAAATGTAGATACACACATCAAATGTACATTCCAGTAGCCTGAGAGGTCAAGTATCAGTTTTTCCAGAAGAACACTGATCTGGTGATATTTTCTACTTTATGATATCAAGCACATCACACTTTGTAATGTTGTTTTCCACTTCATATGAGTCAATTTCCATTTCCTCATCCTCCTTCCTCCCTGCCTTTGCCCCCATGACCATCAGTGACATCCTGTGTAGAAATCCTGCTATACCGCATCTCATTTGCTCCTTAGCGTGGGGCGTTGTATGCATTCCCTCTTCTACAACTCCTGCTCACAGCCATAGCGTGCTTAGCGGTGATGTGCTTCAATCCTTGAAGAGGCAGACCCCAAGGCTTTCTACCACACATCTTCCAGGGTTTCAGCCTCTTTAAACTGCAAACTACCTTTTTTCCTCTGCTGAGCAGGCAACACTGCCTCCAGCGCTGCTGGGGCCTTCCTCTCCTCATCCCAGCAGAAAAGCTCACATTCTCCCTCTTTGACTAACTTGTGGTCCTACTGTGCCGTCTCTGAATTCAAGTCTACAGATCAGAAACAGAAATGGATAAACTCCTTCTGTGATCTCCAGATTCTCAGTCTTCTCCTTTCAATCTTTTTTCTCCCTGGATAAGCACAAACTGTCAAGCTCTTATCTTCTCTTTGTTCTTGCCTTTAGTTTTTCAAGATGGAGAAGCCAGCAAAATAACCTTTATGTTGGTCAATGTCATGCTGGCCTTCTTTAGCCCAAGTGCACTATCAAGTCCTTCTATGGTGCCCTCAGTTTGACCCAGAATATCTGGTCATCCACTATTTCAGTGCCATTGTGGAATATATCTGGTAAGCCTACTACTTAATCACATCCAAGTGTAGCACTCATTTGTCTCTGAGTGCTTTTCTGCAAATGAGGAAACTTACTGCACCTCATATTGTTGTTGCTTTTGTCCTGCTCTATCTTCACCTTCAAGTTGTCTTACTGATCTCTTAATATTTCTTTTTGGCATTACCATCTCTGTCACCAACTCAAATTAGCACCTCAGAATGCCAAAATATAATACGACTACATTCTCAGATTTGAAAATAGAGCTAAGAATATAGAGCATTACAAAACTGGAGCTTACAATGCCCAGTGGTTTTCTCATATATGATAGAGCGAAAAAAGAAGTATCACGCGTGTCAGCAAACATGATGGCTAGGAAAATGGTTTTCTCATTCTTAGAAAGTTGGTATCATTTTATATTAGGAGAAAGATCAAGGTGTAAAAGGGGAATAGAATCTGTAGCAGGATTAATACTTATTTTGAAACCACCAGTGGATCAATCTGCTAATGATAAAGAAAGATAATGCAATACTGACCTCATCAATAAAATATCCTCTCCCTGAAGAAAGATGAAGTAAAAAATCCACTTTTATGAAAACCTTGTAACTCTCAAATTTCAGTCCTCCAAAATAACATGTTGTCATGATTAAGGAGGAAAAGAAAATGAGTAGAAATCAATGCCAGGGAATAAGAGTCATCATATAAATGGTGAGAGTCACATGGCATTACTTCGTTTTGCTGCACCTACCCTGTAATATTGAGAAAAACACAGATGTACTGAGATCAAATTTCTGCCAACAAAACCAACTGTATATTTACTGACTCAAGGCAAAAGATGTCAAATGAAGTTTAAAAGTGAGTCCAGCTATGACCCAGATCACAGAGCACTGGTAAGAGAAAGACCTGTTATGATATATATATATAAAATAATGCACATCATCAACACAGACTAAATGCAATAAATATAATGTAGACTTTTCAAAAACCAGATTTTTTAAGAAGTGGTAATATATTTTATTTGACCAGCTGGCCCAGCTGGAAAACCATATCAGCTATATCACCAGATTTAGTAAGATAACAGCTCTTACTATAAACCTTGATTCTTCTATATCCTGAAATCATTAGAACTATTGAAATAGAATCATAGAATTGCCGAGGTTGGAAGGGACCTTTCACATCATCTAGTCCAACCGTCAACCTCACTCTGACAAAAGCCATCACTAAACCATATGTCCCCAAGCACCAGGTCTACCCGTCTTTTAAATACCTCCAGGGATGGTGACTCAACCACTTCCCTGGGCAGCCTGTTCCAATGCTTGATAACCTTTTCAGTGTAAAAATTTTTCCTAATATCCAGTCTAAACCTTCCCTGGCACAACTTGAGGCCGCTTCCTCTTGTCCTATTACCTGTTACTTGGGAGAAGAGACCGACCCCCACCTCTCTACAACCTCCTTTCAGGTAGTTGTAGAGAGCCATAAGGTCTCCCCTCAGCCTCCTTTTCTCCAGGCTGAACTAACCCAGCTCCCTCAGCCGCTCCTCGTAAGACTTATTCTCCAGACCCCTCACCAGCTTTGTTGCCCTTCTCTGGAACCTCTCCAGCATCTCAATGTCTTTTTTTGTGGTGAGGAGCCCAAAACTGGACACAGTACTCGAGGTGGGGCCTCACCAGTGCCGAGTACAGGGGGACGATCATTTCCCTAGTCCTGCTCACCACACTGTTCCTGATACAGGCCAGGATGCTGTTGGCTTTCTTGGTCACCTGGGCTCACTGCTGGCTCAGATTCAGCAGGCTGTGCCAGGCAGCTCTCCAGCCACTCCTCCCCAAGCTTGTAACGCTGCATGGGGTTGTTGTGACCCAAGTGCAGGACCCAGCATTTGTCCTTGTTAAACCTCATGCCACTGTCCTTGATCCACCGATCCAGCCTGTCCAGATCCCTCTGCAACACCTTTCTACCCTCAAGCAGGTCAATACTCCCACCCAACTTGGTGTTGTCTGCAAACTTACTGAGGGTGCCCTCAGTCCCCTTGTCCAGATCGTTGATAAAGATATTAAAGAGAACCGACCCAAATACTGAGCCCTGGGAAACACCACTCGTGACCAGCCACCAACCAGTTTTAACTCCATTCACCACCACTCTCTGGGCCCGGTCATCCAGCCAGTTTTTAACCCAGCAAAGAGTACTCCTGTTCAAGCCATGGGCAGCCAGTTTCTCCAGGAGGATGCTGTGGGAAACTGTATCAAAGGCCTTACTAAAGTCCAGGTAAACAACACCCACAGCCTTTCCCTCATCCACCAAGTGGGTCACTTTGTCATAGAAGGAAATCAGGTTTGTCAAACAGGACCTGCCTTTCATGAACCCATGCTGACTGTGCCTGATCGCCCGGTTGTCCTTCATGTGCCACATAATGGCACTCAGGATAATCTGTTCCATGACCTTCCCATGCACCAAGGTCAGGCTGACAGGCCTGTAGTTGCCTGGATCATCCTTCTGGCCCTTCTTGTGGATGGGCATCACATTTGCTAGATGCCAGTCTACTGGGACCTCCCCAGTTTGCCAGGACCGCTGATAAATGATGGAAAGTGGCTTGGTGAGCACTTCTGACAGCTCCCTCAGTACCCTTGGCTGGATCCCATCCAGCCCCATACACTTGTGTACATCCAGGTGTTGGAGCAGGTCCCTCACCATCTCCCTTTGCCTTACAGGGGCTTCATTCTGCTCCCCGCCCCTATCTACTAGCTCAGGGGTCTGGGTACTCAGGGAACAACTGACTCTACTACTAAAGACTGATGCAAAGAAGGCATTAAATACCTCAGCCTTCTCCTCATCCTTTGTCACTATGTTACCACCATACAACTAGAAAATAGTACAACTAGAAAATATGAAACATACAACACACAGACAACAAGTCCAGGTTTACAAAAAGATGGAATTTAAAAGGTTATTTTATGAAGGACTGAAGGTGTGATGACATCAGAGATACAGTAAAGAGAACTAAAGAACAGGTTACAGTAAAAATTCAACAGGATGAAGAAAAGAGCTTAGCAAAAACTCCCTTACATTATTTTTAGTATTTGAATATCTTCTCCTTTCTCTTGTTCTTTGACTGTGGTTATCCTAAGAAATCTTTGTGATTCTCTGTTGGCACTGGTATTTCTCTTGCTGGGATTTTATCAGTATTCAATCCTTCTTTTTCCAAACAAACTGACAACTTTCCTTGGTGGAACACACTGGTTACCTTCAGATTTATGAGATTTAGAACTGAGATTTTAAAAAATGGGAACTGGATAGTTAATTCTTGTTTGAGTTGTTTGATTTTGCCACATTTTGAGAAAGTATATATTACCAAATAAAATGATTTTCAAAAATTGCTTAACTGTGACCTGAAATTTATGGCTTAGTTCAATGTACTTCACTAACTTGTGTTGGTTAGACATCTCTTTTTTTAATTGATACAGTGGCTGCTTTGCAAAGTAGTTGTTTGAGTAGTCTCTAAGCTACAATGTATGATTACGTACAGTGGGGTACTTTACATGCAATGGGACCCATATTGTATGATTTTTATCATGGATACTCCCTTAAAACAAAAACAAAAAAAAAAGGCAGCTTTGGCTTTTTTAGTGCTGTATTTCAAAGCTTAGTATTGTTAGAAAGGAATTGTGAATAAACCTCAGCTTCAGAAAAATTCAGTGGCAGCCTCTCAGCTCAGCTGGTCTGCATGGATCTTTTTTCATACTGTCTGCAAGGAAAAAGGGAGGACATTTCTTTCTTCTAAAATAATCCTGCCCCCCCCCAGTCAGCATCTCAGACCAGACATGGGCATAAAAGAGAAGGCATTGAGAGCTCTGGCCACCTAATTCATCCCCAAGTCTGTTGAGTGTGTTAAACATGTTGAGATACATGTAACGGGAAGCCGTGGGAATATTTATCTCAATTGTAACTGTCCAGCTCACTGAATCACCAGATTCCTTATCAGCACATAACCAAGATAATTTATGACCCAGTACAGAGCTTGATTAATTGCGCACTCTCCTTGTCTCAGTACACCGCCTCATCACACGGGTGCACCTCTTGCTCCAGGCTTATGCGTCCCACACCGAAGGCAGCAGTTATGACAAGACAGAGCTCTTAGGCATGATGTGCTAACTGGGAAATTATCACTCAAGCAACAATAACAATGAAATGATATTACTTAAACTAAGGCCCAGAACTTAGGATAACCCATCTGCGTGAAAGTTAAGATTTGGGGGAGATGGCATTTGCACAGAAGAGTGGGAGTCTGAAAAGTTTCCTTTCAAGCTTCACAAATTAAAACAGATACAAAGCTGTTGCCATTTAGAAATGAAGTAAGAAAATTGGTAGTGGAAGTGGAAAATGGATTTGCACAGAGGTTTCATTTTAATAGAGAAGCTGGGTGAAAGGTAGGGACAGGAACGGGCACCCCTTAGGCCTGTATGTGATGTCACGTGGAAAGCTCAGGAGAGGGATGCTGGATGCTGGAGTAAGATTGATTTAACAATAGATGCAATTTAAGTGAAAAGGCTAAGGTGCTGGCAACTGGGGGCTGGGATAGCATCCATTTAAAAGCAGATTTAATTTAAACAGAAAGGCCAAGGAGGTGGAAGGTGGAGACTAAACAAAAATCAATATTAAATTAGCTAAGTAGAAGCTTGCATCAAATCAGCTAGTTTAAAAAAAGGCATACTGAGTATTTGGGAGTAGAGGAGCAATGCATGGACCTAAGAAATGTCAAGAAACTCTCACTAAACCATATATCCCCTCTAATCAGAATAATGTTTCCATTTAAATAAGAATATTATTTATTACAGTAGTAAACCAAAAAATCTGAAACAAAGGTATGATCCCCAGTTTAAGGAAACTTATATGATTATAATGATATCCCTATTTGAAGTTAATTGTCTTTTGCGTATATACATATATATGAGATATGGTGTATAATATTCAGAACCAATGGCAGAAATGCTTAACATGAATTGTATTTGCAAAAAAGAAATTTAAGATGTAGTAGTGAACTACCCTTTAAAACTCCCCTTTCTAGTTATCAGGCTGGAAGTCAATTCAAAGCTAAGGGAGTCTGTATATACCTACACTTGAAACAAAATATGTACATATACAAATACATTTCCATCCATATGCATGTACATATCCATCTACACACATATATACATACATATGTATGAATTTAACCAAATAGGTAAAAATCGGCCAATATATGACACAATACTGTTCTGACACATTTCTCTGTTTAGAGAAATGTGTTAGTAATTTCTGCAAATAATACATAAAATATATTTTACTTTCCATACAGATATTTCTAAATGCTTCACCTGTACTCCTGAAATCCCATTTAAACTATTATATATACGTGTGTATTTCTACAGTCAGAATCCAAAATCGTGGACGGAAGCTAGTGACTGCAGCTCTGTACCTTTTGGCATCTGAAAGGTCACACAATTCGTTGGTATAAAAGAGATTTTAAAAAAGTATTAAATTTTGCACTCCTAAACTCTCCTTCAACTTTGTACAAAAAAGAATGAGTAGACAACTCCAACTTGATCAAAACGGTCAAGTATGACGTTGTTGTATGACGTAGAGGTGAGTACGTACCATCTACTGAGCTATCTGTAGCATCAGGCAGCTGCCTTTGAGTACTTGGGTTTTTCTCACTCACACAGGAACATTTCAAAGCCGTACCGTGTGTTCACCACTTCTGCTCTCACCTGCTGATACTCTGGGGAATATCCAATAATAATTATTTGCACTACGGTGATTGAGGTGGTTCTTTCCTACTGAATTTCAGGAAAAAATTTCTGTCTTGTGCTTATGGGAGGAACTGTGGGAAGGCACTGGAAGACTCTTATAATCTGAGTGATTTACCCTTTTCCTTAATGAAAAATAAATGATCTGCTGATTTGCATGGAAATGGCATCTTGACTATTATCTTCATACCTATTGCCAGGCAAGTTAGATCAAGTTTAAAGTCATAATTAAACTCGGTGCAGGAAGAGGAAATTAGAGGGAACTCTACAGTAAGAAATGAGTTCTTTACTGAAGATCGATTAAAATATTTTACTCAAGTGGTATAGAAACTCAAGGGGGATTTCTTCAAGTTGTTTGATTCACACCTTATAGTAATCTGTGCTTCACCAACGAAAAACAGGGACTAGTTTGCATGTCATTTAGATGATGCCATTTTCTCACACTTTTCCTGCACCCTATCTGAATAAACCTTACATGTTGCATTCCACATTAAACTTGTGGTACTTCCAGACATAGAACTTCTGCTGCTGCTAGGTATATTCCACAGCCAAGACTTCCCTTTTCATATGCTGAGCACTATCTATTATTTAAAGACAATCTCTCAGCTAGAACAAGGTGTTCTGTAACAGTCCATGGAGATTACAACTGGAAATGAAGAATATTTTGTACATTTTGCTAGTAGAATGTAAAAGCAGGGGATGACATGGGTATATTTTTTTTGAGTTGTTTTTTCTGTGAGGGATTACTCATCTATAGTTTTTAAGCAGAAAAAAAGAAGGGAGAATCATGCCTCCACTGCAATTTCTTTGCCACTGACTTAACTAGGATCAAGATTTCTTCTAGTATTTAGTATTTCTATTGCATAACTGCTTTTATTATACACCACCTGAGAAGATTTACCCTTGGTTGTGTGCATTATATCTATGCATGTTTCCATAGGAATGAGAACAAGCAGGCAATATCTGGTAACTTAATGTAAAAGAAAATAAATAATTGAAATAGCATGTAGTGTTAATTTAAATCATATAACGTCCCTGCTGTATTTCTTTCTTCATTAAATACTTCAGAATTCATTTTGTGAGTTTAGTGTAGGAGTGAGCATGCATTTTCAGTTAATTCACACATTAAGGCTAATGATAAATAGGAGGACACCAATGGGACTGTAAGACCATACAATGTTGTTAGAATAATAGGTTTATCCTTTATATTTCCAGTGTGGGAGAAAGTGGAGTTAGGTATAAGTAGGATAGTAAATTGCTGAGTCTGCATCTAATCAACAAGCTCTAGCTGGACAGACTTCTGAAGTCTACAGAAACTGGATCTTGATATTTGTCTCCATTAAATGTTTCTTGGGATTTTGCTGTGCCACAGCTGGAAGGAGCCTCCTGGATACTCCTAGTGCTATTTCTGTTTACACTTCAACCTCTCCATTGGTTCGTGGTGCGCATCTGCAAGGCGATGAGAGCAGCTGCCCCCAGGGACGAGTCACTCCCTGGCACCAACCTCCCTGAAACGTGAGCAGCACCTCAGTGCAAGGAGCAACAGGAACCACTAATCACCAGCCAGATGTTTTATGGCTTTAGCTGGGCTCCCCGGCTTTCTAGATGTCACAAACCACGTTTGAGGACAGCTATGTTAAACTCTTCATCTCTGCAGGAGTCCACACTTGTGTATTTTTAGAAAACTGTTCAGTTGAATGAACACTTACAGAATACGTTTTGGTTATGGATCCACTACAATTCTGTGTCTAGCAATACGTATAGTCTATGTTTGTCAAAAATAGCTGATTCTGCTGTTTTACCAAAGGCAGTATATCAAAATTCTGGGGTTTTGGGTTGCTTGTCCAGATGAACAGAAAGATGCAAATTGATTTTCAAGCCTTCTGAAAATACTGATAGTCACTGCCATTCTACAGAAATGCCAAAGCCAGGAGAATGTTTTCAGCCCGGCAGCTATAGTGCTGTTTCAGTGCCAGGAAGTAAAACTTGTAATTTTAAAAGTCTGTGTCAAGCATGTTCATCTGTTGGTCAGTAACAACATATTTTGTTTCAATATCTGAACTCATTATGGCCTAAAGGTAAGAGCAGCGAGTGCTAAAGCCCAGTGATGATCCATGCTGCTGGCTACTGTTTGGGAAGTTTCACAAGGCCTCATTTTCGGTGAGGTATTTTACGATAGTCATTGTCTGGGGATGTTAGATTCTTGTAATGCCCAACAGAAGCATAGTCTGGGATTCTCCGTCTTGGTGGTCTTTTATATTAACCGTTTTGTGATACAAATTCTCTTTTCTAGAAGATAAATGGACTCAGCCACATGGGAAATTGCAATTGATGTAAAGATATTAGTAGTGCGTTTCCCAAAACTGCTTAGTTAAGGAAACATGTATATTTATATATAAAGGTAATCACAGATACAAACATATATGGGTCTCTTGTAGTCTAAGCTATTGCTAGTTCTTCATTCCTTTTGCAAAACATAGCATATTTATAAGAAATTTATCACTTCTGAACCCACTGTGTAGCTTGAAATATTAAATTATATGTGAAGAAAGAATTCTTTCCTTCTTGTTTAATTCCTACCAACAGATGCTCAATGGTGTACATAAGTGTAATGCCATATGTCAGATAAGGCAATGCAGTAGCTTTTCAACAGTGGTAATAATGTATGTTGCTTTACTTAATGTCTGTGTAATGATGGCGTATGGAGGTTCCTATTGATACCACAGTATGGGGAAACTTCCTTTTTTGAAACAGATTCACCTTCCTCTCTGTTCTGAAAGTACAGATGAGCTCTGAATACAACTGGCATAGGGAAGAGACAAAAAAAAAAATAATTCTTTGTTTATTAATTTTGTTCTTGCGGTTTCACTTATGGGATAAAGCTTTCCTTCATGGTGAATGGAAGCCCTTTGCTTTGTTTTTGCTCATGCACAAAAGAGGCTTGAGCTTCCTCGTATTGACCTTTTTTTGGTGTTTATTATTACTGTTTTTATAATAAATGCTGAAATCACAATTGTAGGTTTCTGGCAACTCTTCCCCTCTGATTTCACTTTTTTTTTCCTTATGCAATTGGTATGCAACTCAACTTCCATTCCACAAATTCACATGGAGTTCAGCACTATCACTTCTGATACCTGTCAATGTCATGGTTGTGAACGAGTATTTAGCAACAATACTGCTATTGACTGTTTCTCAAAGAAAGTCCAGAAACTATTTAGAAATTTAATAATGATTTTAACAATGCATTTTGCCTAGTCCGCAGACTCAGCTTTATTAAAACAATTCACTACCTCTGACAAGTTAGCAACAAGCTTCTGAGTTCATTTTTAGGAGAAAATGATTCACAAACAGGATAGTGACAGGCTTTTATGATTACAGATTTCACATATTCTGTTCCTTCAAAAGGGCTTATATATATTGATAGATCTACAAAGAAAGAAATGAAAAAATGAAGGGAAGAGATATAAATAGACTTTTTCATTAGGATGAATGATGGAAGGTATTAACCCCACTACAGCAGTGTGCCTTTTACATGTCTTTTTCATTCCTTTTGACCTGCTATCATCTTCCTTCTAAGTAAAAGTTAACTACAGTCTGAAATGTAGGTAAGGTGAGCAATATCTGGAAATAAATGTTTCCTCAAGCATTATTACTGCTCAGAAAAGTGTCCATCAGCCGAAATGTCAGGCTCAAAATCCATTTGAGCACTGCACAGAGGCTAAACAGGCAGCTATTATTAATTTTTAAGTCTGCCTGACGGGTTTTAGACCAAGAACTGGGGTTAACTTGATGCACTGAATATTGCAGAGTATATTTAATTAGGGAGGCTTTGACTCTCAGATGGCTAAGGATTTATTCTGTGAAAACTGCTGCAAAACCATGATAGAATAGCTGTATCTACCTAAGAAAAGAATCTGCCGCATCATAATAAAATGCATAAAATAGCTCTTTCATTGCAGTTTTGTGGACTTTTATCCTAATGTAATCACTGTCTACTTTTGACCTGTTCTGAAGCACCACTGTGTTTCTCTCTCAAATAAGTTTTTGTTCATTATGCTGCAAGTTAACAACGTGAATTTTTCCAGAATAAGTCCTGTTCTTCTCAGATAATTACCTAACCAAAACATTTTCCCACTGTACCTTACGTAGATGTTTCTTCATTTAAAACGTATCTGTGGGATTGCTATAAATGATTTAACATTTGTCTTCAATGTATTTATCTATAAGCATAGAGGACTCTAAAACACAAATGGGCATTAAGACACAAATTAACACCAAGTGAGATACTAAAGTGCTATTTAGTTGCCTTCAGCATCTTAAAAGGAAACAAGAAGTAACACACCAGAAATTATTCCCCCCACTGTTTGTAAAATCTCCTAGCTGCATCTGTTCTGCTTCTTTGCTCCACTTCCAGCACACCTCTCTCACCTTCTGCCCAAAGTCATCCTCCGCTAACTAAAAAAATCTCTTCATACAAGATTCTAGAAGATTATATGTAAAGGTAGAAGTAAGGATGGGAATCTTGCCTGTTCCTAACAAAGGACATAGAAATAAGCTACAGCATACTTTCCAGGATGGGTAAGATGATTTTCAATTGTATGTAACAAAACACCAAATTGCCATCAGCAGTTCTGGAAGACAAGCAGAAATTAAATGCAGATGCCCAATTCCTGTATGGAGAATGGGTTCTGGGTTGGTTTTGCATACTAGATCACCTTGGCACTTGGTGTGTTTTACTGGTTAATAAATATGTCAACTGTTCTCCAGTCTCAGTGACTTAAATTTCCATTGGTATTATATGACACGGAACTCTCAAAAGACAGTAAGGTGGGCTCACAGTCAGAGGAAAGTGGATTGGGCCTCTGATGTCGAAGACAGACCCTGCTCCAACTATTCTGAAGTAGGCACATTTTCTAAGTGAACATGGCCATTAACTTGGCAATAACCCTCCTGTGAGGCCCTGAATATAAACTGCATACACTCCTTAGCAGATGACTGCATTTTCCAAGAACACGTTGTATTCTTTGGTGGGAGTTTTGTCTTTCTGTCACGCGTGCATTTTATGTTTTACATGGATGTGTGAAGCATACTATAAAGGACTAAAACCCAACAATAATATAGCATATGTATGCCAAAAGTGAAGAGTCTGTCTTTGCACATACAGATATAGCTGTGTTTGCGTGTGGCTGTGCATGTACACGCACTACTACTCTTTTAAAGGCACTATAGTTTGTGTCTTCCTTATCAGTCTGCTGGCCTTCCTGATCATTTAATGAAGCCTCCCTGTTCCAGGAATTTTGTTAGTAATCGTCTCAAACAAAGTTTCCAGATATCCGTATGAAGCCCTAGCTACCCTCATGACTCACCACAGGCATACAGAAAGGACAGTTGTCTCTGGATTCCACTGAACAAAGACTCTGTTTATACATCCCGAATTATAGGGCTGTCTTGCTGCTGCACTATCCTCTGCTGTTACCCTGCGTTACCAGTTCCTGACTAACTGGCGATTCCTGGATTTCCAAGGGAGCATTGTCTGGGCTTTTCCTCTTCCTCAAGGCCTACACTTCATGTTGCTTCTCCAAGTGTTCACATTTCTCTTGTGCAGCACCAATCTTTGTGGAGGCTCCTTGCGCCTTTTCACAGTACACTATGTGCACAACACGCTTATGACTCCTTCCCACTCAGCTTTATCTGAGAATCTCTTTGATATATTTCCTTCCTATTAGAAACCTAAATGGCAGTGTTAAAATAGATTTGACATTAATGTCTGTTGCATTATGATGGAGAACTGAACATGGTACAGTTTGTAGCAATGGAAAAGTATTTTGTTTATGGTCCTTCACACTGTTTTCAATCAAAAAGTATGTTTTTCCATCACAGACATGAATTACTTGAATTATGTTTTCAATAAGATTTTCCAGATATTATCAAATGCTTTCTTACAAACTGAATTAATTTTTTCTAGTATATTTATTTCACCCACTAGTGCTATTCTGTGAATAAACAAAACAACTACGTTAAGATTTATGAACAAAAGTTTATGAATAAATATTTGATTGTGTATTATTTATCCTATAGCCATAAAATGATATTGGCATTTGTTCCTTTTTTTTTTCTTTTCCTAGAGGTGGATATTTTACTACTTAATTCCTCATATATGAGAGGAAGTAACTGAAATTATCACACATTCTCCCGCTTTTTAAATAGACTTGTTCTTGTATTTGCTTCTCTTTGCTTATCCAATAGCATTCCAGCCTCAGTACTTCTTTTACCAATCCCTTTGCTAGTCATGTGGGTATGGTCAGCTTGTCAGGCAATTGTCACAACCTCTTTTCACACAGCATCCTACCAGAATGTTCAACATATTCAGATTTTTCCAATGCCCATCTAATGACTTTCAATAAATACTTTTTGAAAGATGTTTACCTTTTCAAACTTTTTGAACAATATGGTTATGTGTAAAAGGGTTTTCTTGATAAGGGCAGATTAAGAACTCGGGGTCAGCATTTCAGATGCACGATTTCGTTACTTGTAAGTGTTGAACCGGTCTATTAAATTATTGATTACAGTGAAACTGTACACTCTAAACGGCTTGACCTGTTGTCTGCATTAACTTTACTGCTGATAAAACTGTCATTTGGAAAAACAGACTAAATCTTTTCAGGAGATTTGATTCAAATTTAAATGTACATACATAAAAACTTACATATATACACAACACAGATCACAGGCTTTGCAGCAGTATGACCAGCTCATGCAAGCGGTTCACAGATCCCTATGAACAAGTACAATTCTGACACCTAAATAAGGAGGTAGTACCTAAATAAGTATGTGTTTGAGCAAAATTGGTTGTTTACATGAATGCCAGACTCTGCTATTTTTCAAACTTTGTTCTTCGCCTTGGTAGTTAATGCAAGACTAAGTCTCACCCCAGTTACTGTGGCTCCAGAGATGGAGAGGTGTGTATCAGTACTTACAGCTGTCCTCTTCCTCCATGAAAATACTGATCACGTAACAGGCATACACAAATCCAATCAGCTGCATGAAAGAGGAGAAAAAGCAATCATTAGAACACATTGAATACTTATTAAGCTTTTATTACAATGCTGTATAAATACAGCTATATCACAGCTACATTTAGAAAAGATCTGCTTCCATGTCCTGAATTCGGATGTAAATTTCAGGGCAAGTGGTCACAAACAGCTAAATTAAAGACACTATCTCTCTTTTCTTCCTGTTGTATTATATTTTAAAATCTTTTCCTAGCCCCACTGAGATCAATATTGATGAACACTACTATTGAGTAATACTGGTGGAAAACACTTGGACCTTGATGTTCAGCTATTACTTACATTCCTTTGCTTGTTCTTACACGACTTTGTCCACCTGAACGTGGGCCCTCTAAGCACCTAATTACGTATTAAGAAGATGAAATATTTATTAGACTATAGAATTAAATCATATTAAAGTTTGTATGGAATCCACAAGAGATGTCTCTTTGTGTTGCATAAAATGTCCCAGTGAAGAAGTGGTTGGCAAAAGATTAATTTGATATTTAACATGTCATGACATAGCTGAACAGTAAAGCTGGGTTATGATTCATCGGCATCAGGAATCACTTTATCAGAAGGGCCTATCAGTAAATCACATTAGTTATTCAAGAAATAAGCAGACTCATTTCCCCAAAGGACAACACCTGCAGAATCATGCCATTATTTTAACAGCAGCTCCCACAAAAACATCCTCCTCAATCCAGATCTGTGTCACTTGTGCCACTGAGAGGAAGGGATCAAGATCTTTAGGATCAGGGAATGGAAACTTGTCTCATTTGCCTTCCATATAGACATAGGTTTTCTTATGACAACCACCAAAGAAGAAGAAAATCCCACTGGGCAAGGAAACCTATTAAACTGCACTGCCCAGACATGTCCATGCTTGAGAAAATATTGTTTCTGCAGCTGTACAAAATTCGTGCTATCTGAAAGCCTTGAAAAGACTGTTCATGAGAGATTTCTAAAATAACCCAGAGATTAGTTTTAAGAAAACTCCTTTTTCTCCGGTCCATTCAAAAAATCTAATTAAAATAGTTCGTTTAAGGGTGTCACGGATCAACCATCTGAAAAAGAGGTAATTTAATAGTATCTAGACAGGTATAAGCTCCTTCAGAGGCATGGAAATCATTCCAACCTGCTTTCTGGTTGGACTGCACGAGGAGCTTTACAAGCAGTGCCAAGAGCCTCTCTGCAGACAAAAGCTTGTCCACACAAGGGAATTCAGGGAAGTTAAGATGAATTAACTAAAGCTGTGAAATCAATGCACATAAGATAAAGTACATTAAATCCCTGTGTGGCCTTTCCCATTCAGAAATAAAGTGGCCTTAGTTCACTGTAGCTTAATCCTTCTCCAAGGGATTAACCTTCCCCATGGAGAATTAAGCTACAGTACACTAAAGCTGAGTTACTGGTGAATGGGAGCTGTCTCAGCGCTGCTGCACAGTCCTGTTGGAGCTGCCTCTCCAGGGCATTCACCTTGCTGGTGTTTTGGGAAAGTGAGTTTAATCCAACTTTCCTCTCGCTCTGAGCAGATTGCAGCATTGGCGACTTCCTTGGTTTTTTTTTGGATCCAGTTTCCTGAGGTTGTATAGCCACAACCTCTATCAGGTGGACACCACCTTGCTGTATGGATGCTCTGAGCCAGCTAAGTGCAAACCAGCTCTGGAGGAGGCGCTCGCTGGAGGTGGCTAGGACCATGCTGTGTCTGAGCTACCAAGCCCCTCTGTGCCCGCTGTCACAGTACCTATAGCTGGAGGGGGTCTAAAGCCCCGGTGGGGCTGGCTAGCTCAGAGCGAGCCCACATTTGCCTGCTGTCATCTGTGTGGGTGTGGAAGAGGAGTCCAGCCTCCCACTACTAATGAAAAGGAGATCTTGTGGTTCTGCAGCCCTGCACCTCCAGGGCCAGCACTGGCTTACAGACTCCTTGACAGATTAAGCACAATTTTCCCCTAAAATTCACAGTTTAGAGCAGCTTTCAGGCATGACAACTGAAGCAATATGATATAAAGACTTCCATCCAAGGGATCAAAAACCCAATTGTACTTGAGGTATACTGCTTGTGCCACTCAAAGATTACATATAGATTAAATAATTATTGCATTAAGTACCACACAAATACCAGAAAACAGGTGGCTTTTCATGAGGGAATGTCACCTGTGTATTTACAACAGATTTCCGGTTCACCATTCGTGTTGTGCAATTTGACCGTGTTAAGTCACTTGGTTTTGTTTCTTTTCCCTAAACATGACTGAAATATTTTGAAGAGTAAAACTGCTGCTTAAATAATGGACTTGATACAAATGAATTGTAGTAGAGCTTGTGGGTTAAATGTTTGTGAAGGAAGATCAAATATTTAGAATTATTTACCATTTCCCAATTGTGTATTTCTTTCTTTTTTCTTCTTTAGTATTCTGTACTAAGTTAACTTCACTTTTATAAACGCAATTCCTTCTTTATATGTACATGTGTACTCTGTATCCATGCACATTATATAAAACATCTATCTGCCAGGGCTTCCAGCAAATTTCTCACACACATCTCAGATGTTGGACTGGTGGATAAAGCACAGAAAGAGTCTTCCACTCTAATGTGTAATAAGCCACCTGACACAAAGACGAAAGCAACAGGGAAGAATACTCTAAGACGTCTCACGTCCAAAAAAGTGTGATTGCTTTAACAGTTTTAAAAGCTTACATGTTGCTCTTTCAGCAGATCTTCTTAAAGTAAATCTTTTCACACTCTCTTCAGTGTTTGAAACACACTCTGTCTAAGCTATCAGCTTCTTACAAAATCAGCATCCTCTCTCTGCTTCTCAGCATTTCTTTATATTTCTTAGCATTAGGAGATAAATATTCCTCAGTCAGATAGAAATCACTGCCACCTTTTGTTTTTATGGCATATACTTTTTCAAAATACATCATTTCCCCCCATCTGTTTAGTTGTTAGTACCAGGAGAAATAAAAAAATATATTCACCCTCTCTCATTTTCATGGTCTTTTTTGGGGAAAAAGAAAGATCAGGTCTCTAATCACGCCAGGAGGTATCATAACCCATCATATTCCAAGAATATCTTTCTGTAATTAAATGGGAGAATGCACATTTCTGAAAGAATACAGCAACAGAGAAAAAAGAACCCTTTAGCATCAATTGTCAGGTATTGCTGTTCAGAGGTGGACAACAATGTTTGGCTTGTAACTAACACAATGGTAATTATAGTTGCATAACTGATATCTAAAGTACAATTAACATGAAGTGATAAAGTGGGAATATACCCTTCTGCAGACGAGACCTGTTTCCAGATCCTTAAACAAAGTTACAGCCACCATAGTGTGAATATTTTTATAAATGAATTAATTAAAACCTCTTCTTTTGCTTTATTGATGGACACACTAATAAAATATTTATTCCAACAAATTACTTTTGCTATCTTGATTAACCCAGCTGCTGTTTAATTAATAACGTTATGCTCATGTGAACCTATCTAGCCATCATGTTAATTGCCAATTTGCAGTGAGCTGACTGATGCGTACTGCCCAGTTTCTTGATATTGGAAATGATGGCAATTGGCCTGGCACCAAGTGATAGACTTAAATGTGTGTTTCCTGATAACTAAAGAAAATGTGATGCAAATGAGCTGGAAGATACTTAATTTTCTCATCTTGTGTTTCAGTAGTTGTTCCAAGGGACCAATGAAGTGGTTGGAACAGGATGTCCAAAGCATCAAAGGTCACTAGCACCTGAAAGTGTAAATGGGAACCTCTGCCTTGATCCAGAAAGCAATTTAGATGCCAAGGTGGGCTTGTCTTGACAATACTGAGTTTTAAGGCATGGAAAGCTTCTGGGATCCCTGCCTGTCTTGCCTGCAGAGCCCAGTCTAGTAAATTGTCTCAGAAGACACTTGTCAATGCTATTCTGCAGAAACTAAAATGGGAAACTGTGGGAAGAGGCCGTTGTCCCCTGCTTTCATCCAGCTACACAGTGGTTAGGGTACACATCTTACTCTGGATGTATCCCAGTATCCCACCACCCTCATCGTAAAAAATTTCTTCCTTATGTCCAATCTAAATCTACCCTCTTTCAATTTAACACTGTTGTCCCTTGTCCTCTCACTACAGAGGACTGCAAAAAGCCTCTCTCCTTCTTTCTTATAAGCCCCCTTTATGTATTGAAAGGCCACAATAAGGCCTACCTGGAGCTAAATAACCCCAGTTCTCTCAGTCCTCTTATAATTCTCATGACCCTCCTCTGCACCCACTCAAACTTATCCATGTCTTTCTTGTGCTGGGGACCTCAGAGCTGGATGCAGTACTCTAGGTGGAGTCTCACAAGAGTGGAGTAGAAGGGCAGAATCACCTCCCTCAACCTGCTAGCCATGCGTCTTGTGATGCAGCTCATGTACAGTTTTTCATCCACCAGGATCCCCAAGTCCTTCTCAACAGGGCGGCTCTCAATTTATTCATCCCCCAGGACCTTGCACTTGGCCTTGTTGAACTTCATGATGTTCTCACAGGCCCACTCCTTGAGCCTGCCAAGGTCCCTCTGGGTGGCATCTCTTCCCTCTAGCATATCAACTGCACCACTCAGCTTGGTGTCATCAGCAAACTTGCTGAGGGTACGCTCAATCCCACTGTCATTAATGAAGATACGAAATAGCATTGGACCCCTGAGGGATACCACTTGTTACTGTTTCCCACTTGGATATTAAGCCATAACTCTTTGAATACGGCCATCTAGAATTTTCAGAACCACCAGTATTTTTGTACCAAAAACCTTATTTCTTCAATGACTAGCTGATAAGTGTTGCTCACAGTCTCCAAATCACAGCGATGAACAGGCTCAGGGTGCGGGAAGCAGTTGTCACCTATGCTCAGTTAGCAGAGACTTCAGTGTGAAGTGCACAAAGGGATTTCTTATTAGTGGAACAAGGGTACATTTATATGATGCTATTATCAAGGCTTTTGATGCATAATTTATTTTCTGCTGATAGCCTTAGGTAGAAATGAAGTAGTAGTCTCTGTTATTTTTCTCCCGTGCAGTATAGTCTCTAGAGGACCTAAATGCTTTAGTCTAACTAAAAGCTCTAGGCTTAAGCTATGGATGTCTGCATGAAACATAAATGCCCAGTTTAATAGAATTGAAATTAGATTATATAATTGTCTGTCATTAAACTGTAAAAAACTATGAAAACGTGTAAGAAATTAACAACCTAATCATCTGGGCAAATATATGCTGTGCCATGTAATTGCTTTAATAAATGAATATTGCTAGAATATATCCTATTAAAAAGAAGAACCAAGCTGAGTGTAAAATGTATATTTACTTGCAAATTAATGTATTTTAATAGTTACCAGTAAATGTGGATTAACCTTTCCTTAGGAAAACAAGGACAAATGCAAAATAAAATTAGAAGTGATTATTTAAATCAAGGCTATTGTCTGCAGACTGAAATATTTTTGATTAAAATTGATGATTTAGATTATTTTGATTTAAATCTTTCTGCTTGGCTTTGTCATCATCAGCTGTGGCCTTTAATGCACTCTCAGAGTACATGATTACTTTCTTATCTATCTGCTTCACACACTACAGTTCCCCTGTTTCAAAGGAGATATGAGTATATACCGGGTATTTAAGATAACATGAAGCCATGCCCTAGGCTATCAGGTTAATCTTCAAGATCAGGTGTACAATAGGACACTTATCACTGTTAAGCTACCACCCAGAGTTTTGTAGGGATCTCATTACAACAACATAGAACCATCCAAGTAAACTAAATAAACATTCAGTAGTCCTGGCTCCCAGAGGATGTATATGAAATTATAGGTAAACTAGATTTGGAAGATTCATCAAATCAAAAAGATAAGACAACTGTGCTTCACGTCCTTCTTTGTACACACCCAGTCCACCCAGATTGTCATCTCACTGAATATGGCTCTTTCTTGACTTCTTTTTTGCTGATGGCAGCTGAAGAACATTATTTCCTAACTACCTCTGTGGTAATTCAGAAGTGCAAGTTGGTGAACACAACTCCTGTTTCCTGCAAGATGTTTCACTATTATCCAGTTTCCCACAAAGATTGAGGGAGTATGAAAGGAGAAGGAACTTCTACAATTTAATGTTTATGCATGAAAAGGGTGTAGGATACAAAGCTTGACAAGACGTCTTTAAATTTAACTTATAAAATGGAAAACTGTGTAGCAAGAGTGAATTTACTGAGTAAGAAGATAAAAATGCATTAAATTACAAAACATCCTGACTATTACTATCTCCTGAGAGCTAACAAATTGTGAGGAAAAAGCGAAACATGAGTAGTTCATCTCCTTAGTAACCTACTTGCCACTAACATTTTTAATACTCTGCAAAGAGGATTGCAAAGCCTTTTTCTTCCATTAAAGACTAGAAAAGCATTAAATCAGAATGGGAGATAAACAAGAGAAACAGGATATTATTCCAGGATCTGTGTGTATTCATGAGTCAGCAATATAGAAATATGACTAAGATTATCAGGCACAAAGAAATTATAACTCCACGTATTTCAAGACAATGACAAAGGAACCAGGATCAAGAGCAAGAGTAGCATAATCATAATAACCATTCACTATAGCTGCGTGATTATATACTATATACTATTGTATATAGTTATCCAATTACATGACTGTATGTAATTATGCACTGTAACTGCTTGATTATATACATTAGATTAGAAATATATTGTAATACTATACAATTATAGACAATTTAAAAACTGAATGCAATTTTTTGAATTAAAGAAGAGACAGTCTCAAAGGCATATATAGAATTAAATGATCATGGAATCACGGAATTTCAGAGTTGTAAAGGACCTCTAGAAATCATCTAGTCCAACTCCCCTGCTAAAGCAGGATTGCCTAGAGCACATTACTCAGGACTGCATCCAGGCGGGTCTTGAAAGTCTCCAGAGAAGGGGACTCCACAACCTCCCTGGGCAGCCTGTTCCAGTGCTCTGTCACCCTCACCGTAAAGAAGTTTCTTCTCATATTTGATTGGAACTTCCTATGTTCCAGCTTGTGCCCGTTGCCTCTCGTCCTGTTACTGGGAACCACTGAAAAGAGTCTGTCTCCATCCTCCTTAAACCCACCCTTCAGATACTTGTAAACGTTAATAAGGTCTCCGCTCAGCCTTCTCTTCTCCAGGCTAAAGAGTCCCAGCTCTCTCCGCCTTTCCTCATAAGGGAGATGCTCCAGTCCCTCAATCATCTTTGTTGCCCTACGCTGGACTCTCTCCAGTAGTTCCCTGTCTCTCTTGAACTGGGGAGCCTAGAACTGGACACAGTATTCCAGTTGTGGCCTCACCAGCGCAGAGTAGAGGGGGAGAGTGACCTCCCTTGACCTGCTGGCCACACTCTTCGCTATGCAGCCCAGAATTCCGTTGGCGTTCTTGGCGACAAGGGCACATTGCTGGCCCATGGATAATGATGAAATGCACAGCATTTTACAGTGGTAGCAGTAGGAGCCTCAACCTGAAAGTACTTAGAAATCTACAACCATAAATGCAGACAAACAACTGAAAAAATGCCCAGAAAAAATAGCAGGATATGGTAGCAGCAATGTGTGAAGTACACAATCTCGTCCAAGCATTATTTTTTTTTCCTTTCCTTCATCTTCCTAAAATCTATTGGATTTGACTTGAATAAAATTCAAGCTTAAGGGGCATTGTCTACCAATTTCACTAGCACAACGCAGAGCCAGTCTGGTCCAACTGTGCTATTTACAACTGTAGTGGAGAGATCCCAGAGGCTACAAGTCTGGTAGGCCTTAAAATGTGTTAAGGTCTCTAAAAGTGGGTGACAGGAGCTTACAGGTACTTTTCCTTTATATTGATTGAGGAGAAACAAGTGAGCAGAGATACTAAAATAACTGTCTATTCTTAAAATACATAGAGGTTGCTGTCGGCTAATACTGCAGGAGATAATTCCTCTTGAATGCCATCGACCTAACAGTGGGAGGGGAAAAGACTATACCCGTTAGCTACCGTACTTTTTGAAGTCCTACCCTGTATCTGCTCTTCACAAATCCTGGTCTCTACAGCGTACCTTTGTCTTTAACTTAAAAATTGTATTTGACAATCTAATTTCCCCAGGCCAAGATCAGAACCATTGCTACTTGCCCTCGATCTGGGAATTTTTCTCCAAAAGCATAGACACATAACTACCCCTAATGCCCACTTGTCCCAAAAGGACGTTACCAGTTATGAGGGAGGAATGTCGTGTCACACTGCCAAGGCCCAGCTTGGTTAGGGTTGAGAAAAACAAGCGAGAACATTGCGTATTCTCTTTCCCTCTCCCTCTCACAAGTGTTTATCTTACTTACGGCTTATTCCCCCTGCTTTGTTTTTGTTGCAGGACCTTTAGGAAAAATATCGTCTGTTCTGAGAACAGAAAGTTGGAGGATTTGGAACAAACTCTTTAATCCAGATTCCTGTATAATTCTGTAGGTCACAGAATTTCATCTAGGTACTCTGGTAGCCCAGATAACATCCCTCACAGACTAAGCTGAGGTACTCATGCCCCAGATGATTTATGTCCACAGAAGGGATCTGGGAACCTTTGTCCTTCACTCATGCAAGAGAAGAGAATAAGCCCCAAGCATTAATCCTGTTTATCTGGTTGTCTATCATGTGATAGACATCTAAGTCCTATATTTTGAATAAAATGAAATTCTCAATATGTAGTAACACTGAACACAGTATTTAAACATGACTGGCTAAAGTGCTTTATCTTGCAACATATTAATTGCTTGTTAATGATTTAAATGAACACAGTGAAAGTCAATAGTGTAAAATAAAGCCAACCTCAAACCTTGAAACTTAAAGAATAAAACAACGGAAAGGGAAGGGGATGAGTGTGGTAAAGTGGAAGAGGGAGAGAAGGGAGATCTACATCTGAAGAAACTCTACCAAAATCACAAGAAAAGAGCTGGATAAAGAAGCAAGACTTTCTTTAGATCTAGTTTTCCTCCAGCGTGCAAAGAATTAAAAGTTCTCCAAAGAATGGGATCAAAGTTCTCATATTTAGGTTAATGACTAATTAACTTATCAACTAAATAACACCAAGTGAGAAAACTGTTTACATCTAATTTTACAATAAGCAGACAGAAAGATGGCCTGCCTTCATTTCTGTAAACCTGAATTTGTGTTATTTGTTTTTATATTTTCTAGATAACTATTTTTATTTGCTTTTACCTTAACTTGCCAGTGTGGAAGATAATTTCAGAGCTACTTGCAGATGACACGATATTTCACATCTTTTGATAAAGCAAAGAAATTCAGGTTTGATCGCGTCTTGTAACCCAAAGTGTTTCTTCAAGGTATCCACCAGGTAGTGACTTCACCTCCGCTAAGTTGCACATACCACTTTGGAAGCTGGTAATGAAATCAGATACAGAATGAAAGAAATGTCTGCCAGTGACTACAGCCTGTGTAAATCTCTTTGGCATCTGACAAGGTATTTGGGAAGCTTTCTGAATCCCAGGGAAACTGATTATGCATGTAAGAAGTTCCAAAGTAGCTCTTTTCAGAACAGCAGCATATTGCAAATCTTGGCCATTTTTTATGCTAATACTCCTTTTAAAATTCTTCCACTGCTTATACTGCAATTATGAAAGATGTCCTTTGTTGATAGAATGCCAAAAGATATTTTTCCCCCCCTTATTATATCAGAAGGCACATAATAAGAGTATTATTTCCTCTTACTTGTGGCAATAGGCATAGAGAATGCATTTTAACTCCAACAATGCATTACAGTCTGTAAGAATTACTTATTTTCTTCTGAATCATTTCTTTCCCTTCGTGCACCATGTAAATAACATATGCATGAAACTATTATATCACTGTGAGGAAAGACAGACAAACTGTGGCACAGAAATAGAAAAAAACTAGTTCAAGATTTCAGTGGGTGACAGTGAGTGTAAGAACAGAATTACTACAGCCTGATCCCCACTATTCTCTAACTTCCTTTATAGATACTTTTAAAATTCCTAGATAATAATAGCTAAGACCGAACACAGGCATGATTATTCTAGCTTCTGTTAATCCATAAACAGACCTTGAAAATTGTATGAAAAATAATGCAAAGCTTTCACTAACAACAATTACGCCAGAACATACCTCAGGGAAAAATAGAACAACAGAAGTCAACCTGCAGATAAAATCTAAGCCATCATGTTAACTCATGGTAGGAAATGTTATATGATCTAATGAACTGCAAAGTAAGATTTAATCTCTACCCACACCAGGCTGCTCATATTAGCCCCCCCAGCGGAACCTTCAGAGAGGATTTTCAGGAGTGGTAGACACAGAAATGCAACTCAGAAATAAGCTCCAAAGCCTGAAAGACATGCACCAGCTTAGACCTGGCACTAATTAAATCAAAGGGAAGAAAAAGTCTTCAATAATAACCAAGAGCTGGTTAAAATTCACAAGAGTGTAGAAATTATATAAAGCAGCACAGGTGAGCACAGATTGTCTGATAACTTTTCTTATAATCTAGTCTGCAGGGGGAGCTGGAAAAGCAGCATACAGTATTTCTCTCTGTGGATCTCAATTCCAAATTATTTTTGGACATTGCACAGCTCAATTTTCTTTTCCTATTAATATTTTGTTCAATACAGACAAGGAAAATCATAAAAAGTAATAACGTTGATATTTTTTTCTTGGACGTGTAAATATATACTGGAAATTCTTAAAATCTTATCTTCCTTAGAGGACCACAGATGATAAATCTGCCTGTTCTCAGCAAAGAAAGTTTACCTCCATCTTTAAGAAGGTAAGAAAAGAGAGACCCGGCAAACAGTTGATGGCTTTTGATTCTTGAAAATGAAAAATGAAACAAATCACTTCTATGTCCATCAGACTTCGATATAGTTTTTCGTGTGTGTTTGTTGAAATACTACAGTCATGAACAATAATATATCACAGATAGAAGAGGTGAAGAGAAGAAACTCCTTCCTGATCACCAATTTGTTTTTCCTAATCAATTTCCATCTAACAGGATATTTAGCAGATTATCTACCACGTGTGCTTTCACTTGTGTATGAATATGCTGTATTCAAACCACTGAACAAATGACGCGATTTTGAGCCACAGTTGAGCTGGTTTTGCTCTTTGGAAGAAACAATACTATAATCAGAAATGTGGCTGGATTTATATGTTTGGCAGGTAACATAGCAGCCTCTTCACTCAGCTGTAACGCCAAAACTGTGCAACACAAAGAACTCTACAATAGCAATGCAGGTCATTTTGAAAACTCTTGTTTGATAGGTGGTTTTCTTTTATGGATATCCTTCCTACTGTAGTTCTTCTTGCTATGAATAACATTGTTTAATTCCTTCAAGCTGCTACCTGAATGTGCATATGAAGGTACATAAAGACACACACACACACACACACACGTGTCCTCATAATGCTTTGTGGAGTGGTTTGCTGTGATATGTGAGAAACAAGACTACCATAAAAGCAGCAATGTTATCAGTTTGCTCAGGTATTCCCAGTTAAACTGTGTGCTAAAAGGGTTTTGTGCTGGATTCCCACTGGGCAGAAAAGCTATCAAGAATTGCAATGAAGCTTTGCTTTCTATCAGTGCCTAATGAATTTCAGAAGCTGCTTCTCCAGTCATATCTGACCCAGTGTGATCTCTTACGCCACATATCCCTGGCACAGTTTATTTGCTTGCAATATATGGTCCCTGTATGTATGTTGTGGCTTTGTTTCCTATTCACTCCTGTTTCTTACTAACAGCCTTCACTTGACACTGCATCCCTTTACCTTCATCTGGATCTGATTCTGCAGCCCAAGCCCAGGGTGCACCCAAAATCAATATTTCTTTTCCAAGGAGCCTAAGCTCAGCCTCTATTCAGGCAGTGTGCAAATACACAAGCTACACTGGAGCCATTCTAGACAGGACTTTGTCTCCCACCGTCAGTACACAACCAGCAAGAGCATGTCCCTACATCCTGGGTGTATGTGTGGCAGCGAATGTATTGCCCCAGCGCCAACTGTCGGGACACTTTAGCAAATGGAAGGCAGATTTGGCTCTGACTCCTACCTCGAGGCTACTGCTACAAAGAAATGCAAATGCAGCAAGAGAGTCTGCACCTGGTAAAAGCAATTGCAAAAGGAGGAGGCAAAGCAGAATTTGCTGCACTGAGAATATGTCTTGACCAGAGAGAGGTTTTACCTGGAAGCGTGTCTTTGAAGTCCTTCACTCTCGGTCACCTAGACTGAGCTTTTGGCTGCAGCACATCACAGAGTTTCTTTCCAGAAAACAAGATCAGATTTGAAGAAATCTAGGACATAGATGATGGTGCTTATTCTGGTCTTGTCCTGATGTGAACACAGACTCTGAAATAGAGAGCCTGAAGGAGAGGAAGTCAGGCAGAGGGAATGCTAGCTCACTTCTCCTCCTTCTCCTTGCATCCAGAGCTGGGACTGGTCTATGCCAAGAAAACTCCTGTACATGGGGGACACCAGGACCTCAGGGGTATGTCCTTAGTCTTAGGAAGAAACCTTAATATACATGGGAGAGGCTGAAGCCATGACCAAAACAGGCAGCTTTGGGTATCTGGAATATGTTCCTAGGGTTCCTCTGCTTCCATTCGTCTGGCTATTTGCTTGAACACTTTTCCATCGCTTCCTTGCAGGTACAATTATGTTTAAGCCTACTAAACCATGCAGTGCTGGACAGACTAGCTGAATAAGTATCTGGGAGGTTAAGCTTTATGACACTTTTCCCTGCTGTTACAATTCCCTTATATTGTGAGCAGAAGTAGAGCTAGCTCATTTAAAGGAAATTCAGATAGATCTATTTTATTGACAACTGTCACAGTTCTTTGAAATGTCAACTTTTACAGAAGCAAAGTTTTCATCCAAAAGAAAATAAAGGTGAGGCAGTCTGACTCCTGTAATAAGCAAATTGTCACAAAGTGTAATTATTCAATGAGGACATGAGTACAAACATGACAAAATGGTGAGGAAGGAAAGATCAAGGTACAAGGGTAATGGTTTTAAACTGAAAGAGGGGAGATTTAGATTAGATATTAGGAAGAAATTCTTTACTGTGAGGGTGGTGAGACACTGAACATGTTGCCCAGAGATGTTGTAAATGCCCCAGCCCTGGAAGTGTTCAAGGCCAGGCTGGATGGGGCTTTGAGCAGCCTGGTCTAGTGGGAGGTGTCCCTGCCCATGGCAGGGGGTTGGAACTAGATGATCTTTAAGGTCCCTTCCAGCCCAAACCATTCTATGATTCTATGATTCTATGATTCTATGATTCTATGATGGTAGCGGAAAGCCATGTCCCATGTTAAAGCCCTTTGGGGCATAAGTGATCCAATTCATGTAGAGCACCTGCATCCCCAAAAATTTGGAGACCAGATCCCTAACCACAGCTTCGCAAGAATTATATGCTGTCACGGTATAAAAAGGGTTCATCTCTTAATCTCATCAATTAGTAAAAGAATAGACTAGACTAGACTAGACTAGACTAGACTACACTAGACTATTTCTGTCGGAATGGAGCTACAATGATCATCTAGTCCAAATGCCTGACCAATTCAGGGCTGACCAAAAGTTAAGCATGTTGTCAAGGGCATTGTCCAAATGCCTCTTGAACACTGAGAGGCTTGGGGCATTGCCTCTCTAGGAAGCCTGTTCCAGTGTTTGACCATCCTCTTCAGGTAAAGAAATGCTTCCTAATGTCGAGTCTAAACCTTCCCTAGTGCAGCTTTGAACCATTCCCACATGTCCTATCACTGGATCCCAGGGAGAAGAGCTCAGCACCTCCCTCTCCACTTCCCCTCCTCAGGAAGCTGTCGAGAACCATGAGGTTGCCCCTCAGCCTCCTTCTCTCCAAACAAGACAAGCCCGAAGTTCTCAGCTGTTCCTCACAGGAGATTCCTTCCAGCCCTTTCACCAGCTTTGTTGCTCTCCTCTGGATACATTCAGGGACCTTCACATCCTTCTTAAATTGTGGGGCCCAGAACTGCACACAGTACTCATGGTGAGGCCTCACCAACTCTGAATACAGCGGGATAATCATGTCTTTTGACCGACTGGTTATACTGTGTTTCATACACCCCAGGATATGGTTTGCCCTCTTTGCTACCAGGGCCCACTCCTGACTCATATTGAGCCTGCTGTTGACCAGCACCCTCAAACGATATATAAATGGTTTATGCGTAGATCAGTGTTCATAGCAGGAGAAGTTATGCATAATGCATACAGAGTCATGCTGAGCCCTATGGATTTCAAGTATTCATGAATGATTGGGAAACAGGGAAAAACTCAATCAAGATTAGTGACAACACAGAATGAAAGTCCACTGTGAAATGCTGTAGATGGATCTCATGACACTGAGTGACTGGGTGACAACATTAGAGTTAAAATTCAATGCCAGTAAATGCAAAGTAATGCACATAAGGAAAACCAACCGCAACTATATGTATACAGTAATAGGCTCTAAATTTGTATTGCCTCTAGGAAAACTTGTGAATAATTCATTATAAACATCAGGTCAGTGCTCAGCGGCAATCAGAAAGGAGAATCAAACAGTAGAAGAGCAATAGAAAAGAAAGTAGAATACATCTTTATGCCACTGTACAAATCCCTTGTGTCCCGCATCCTCAGTGCTATGCACAGTTCTTTCTCTTCATCTCAGAAAAAAGTAGTTGAATCATAACAAGTACAGATAAAGGAGTCAAAGATAACCAAATATACGGATGGCTTTAGAATAAGGAGTAATTAAACAAATTCAGCCTTGGAAAGGAGACAGTTGATGACAGAATTATAGAAAAAAATAAAATCATGAATGGCTTGGAAAAGATGAATATAAAATTATTAATCCCACTTTTCATTATATAAGAACAATGGAAAATCAAACCCAATTATCAGATCACATACTAAGGGGTTGCCTTTCAACACAAACTGAATGAAAGACATTTTTCACACAAAACAGAATTAAATCGTGGAACAAAATGCCCAGAACATGCTGGAGAGGTGACACCTACACGTGGGTCAAAATCTGATTAAGCACATTCAGGGAAAAAGTGCTCATCAGTGACTATGAAAAACAAGATTTCAGCTACAACAGACTTTTTTCCCAGGAAGTCCCAGGCGATATTTCCAGGAGATGTTAAGCACTTATGTTTGTTGCGTTAAACATGCCAATGTATTATTATTTACATTTGCTAAACTCAGCTGTAAATCACATAGCTGGAAAATTAGAAGCGTGGAAGTCTAACTTACACAATGGGAAAGAGATTAAAATGTTAGCTTTAGGCTTAATGTATGTATTATAATTTCAACTCACTATTTGTTGAATCGAAATGCATTAATTGAAGTCTGTCTGCATTCAGGTTTTGGAATTCATACGATTCAGTTAGGTGTGCTACCTATTCCAGATGAAAGGGAAGACATAATGTTAGATGATACTTCCACAGAAAATATTGAGAATCGATATGAATGATGTTCAGCTATCATGCTACATTTCTAGGATTACTTTCAGCAGTTCATAATCCAAGATTTCCTTGCAACTTTATTCATTGTGAGAAATATGGGCTATGATCGGAGCTTGGCCAGGAAAATTTTTATTGTTTAATTATGAGGAATTGGCTATAACAAAATGTCAAAATACTTTATGGATTTGGTTCTGAAGTCTTTAAAAAGTCAAAAAGTCACACTAGTCAGCCAATCCTTGCTGGTAAAAAGTCATTAATACTTAAGAACTAAAACAACTGCAGGGGGAAAAAAAAGCCCTCTTAAATGAAAGGAAGGATGTGTTATTTTAATCATTACATTTCTAAAATATTATTTAGCTGACTGTGGGATTCATATTCACAACCGTATCTCAAAAACTGACATCAGCCTTCCAAGTACAAACCATACCTATGAGCCCTTTGTGTATTTCAGATTTTTGGAAAATTAGTTCATCTATGGTCAACTTAGCAGATATATTGAAATGAAAAGCTGTGCGCATACACAACTTTCCTCTGTGACCAAAGGCCTAAAATTCTGTCCAGTGGCAGAGGAGTGAACAGTATTTATAATCCAGAATATCAACTAGCTGATGCTGAAAATTGGCCTGTGAAAACCATCCCCAAGGGGAGAGTACTTAGAAGAAAATTGTTCTTTTGTTATATATCTTATTTTCTTATAGACTGAACTACAAAATTCAGTGCTGCTCCTTCTCCATTTAGGTTCTTGAGAAAAAAGGTGACCTGAAGATTTAGTTAGGGGAGTTCAGTAAGTTTACTAAAACCTAAAGATCTCTTATTCATCAGGTAAACTCCTACTGTTTAGAGGTATTCACAATTGTGTGACTCAAGCTTTGCTAGAACTCGTTCTTCCTGAATTTTCCTCTGTATTTTCTTAGGTATATGGCTTGTTCTTTACATGTGTACATGGGAAAATGTGTGTGCTTACGAAACAACATTTCCAAAAATTCCCAGCATTAAAACCCAAAGATTTTTAATCTCTAAATTATATACAGGTTAAATATTTTAAAATAATTATCAACCAAAACCTTGTATTATGCTGAACTTGACCTTTATTTATTTTGAGTTAGGGGAAAAATTCTATGTTACATGAGAAGAGGAACAGAGCAAAAAACTAATAATTTTTGGTAAGAATGGGGTTTAAGAGAGAAATGGTGAAATAGCTTCACCATGACAGAGCAAAGGGACATCTCTGTTTGTTTTGGGAAACACCCAGTAGCTAAAGTGAAATAGTCGACGCACCAATATGTAAGTTGTACCTAAACTGTGACCTGTGGCTCCTTACGTCTTTTGCATGCTTAATGCTAAAATTGTGGTGATCACTGATAGGGTCTTAAGCAGGAAGGAAAATGGACTCTAAAGAAGTAACAAACAATTATTTCCAGTGGCATTCAATCTGATTATCTGCTGGTGTAATAGATGGATGATGTGAGAAACTGAACTCACAGGTTCACTGACCCAATCTTAATTGTAGTCTTGATTAGATCATATATTCTATCCTTTCCATTAGCTGAATTGAAGTAAATTATCTTAATAATGTGCTTGCTTAGGCTCCTATTTGTTTGCTAAATGTTTTAACAAAATCCATAAGAGGTTTATAGAATAAATTGTCCTCTGAGATTGCAACATGAATCACAACACAAGCACAGTTAAAGATATTTACAAGGCACTTGACCCTGTGTCCAAAGTGACAGGGATGTTTCAGAATTGATAAACAGTGAATTAGAGAAAACAGTATAATACAATTCCCCAAATTAATCTAAACAAAGAAATAATTTTCAGATTGTTTCTTTAAGACAAAAAAATAGCTTGTGTGTCTTCACGGGAGAAAAAATTAAAATACAGATGCCCAACAGCTTCATTTAAAAATCTTTAATGTATTAATTTAAGGTAAGAAGAAACTTCTTAAAATAGCTTTTGATAGATTATAAATTATTGTATAAGGAAATGCTAAAATTTAGTGATCTCTTTTATAATTGGAAATATTTCTGATTGTCAGGGAGCAGATAATTAATGTTCTACATGGGAAATGAGCATGCAATTCACCTTCAGAAATTCTTATATAATTTTTTTAAATTACCAAATTCAGCTATTTGAGGAACCCAATGCAAACCTAATATCTGGTAATATTTCTTGTAAACTTGTCATAGCCTTAGATAAATGTTGTTACTTGTTTTAAGAACAGAGTCTTTTTGTCTTCTATATGGCTGCTCTAAAAGTTTGCATCAGCATGAAGAAAAAAAATTACATATTCTTTCTATTCCTTAGAGCTAAGAACTGATGCTAAGAAAACTTTAAAATCTGTATAATCTTACTCACTTTCATGCAGAAAGTCCCGTGAAGGGGATTAGATTTATTTTTTTATTTTATAATGAACAAAATAGATAACATCTATAAGAAACAACATTGAATGGGAAGACAGCTTGCCCTGGAAAATGATTCCAGGAGAAGAACAGTGGAATGAGGAGAGTAAACACCCAGGAACCATATTGCAGTGATGCGAGACGGCAGGCAGCTTCTAGGAGGAAACAGGTCTATTAGAAAAAGGAGTTCAAGAAAGCGGTCAGACAGACTGGAAAAACACACACTGAAAGAGCATGAACTTTTCCAAGCAGAAGCATAGAAAGTGATGGATTTGACTCAGTAATGGTCTCTTGGGTGACCTGCATAGAAATTACCAGAGACGAATAGAAAATAAACCAGAAGTGTATAGGGAAGAACTCAGAAATGCCAAGACACAGGATATAACTAAAAGAGAATAAAGCATGATAAAAAACATCCAGTGGCATGTTGCTAATGAAGAGCAAGCTCAAGCAATGAGCTGTCATAGTCCACAGTGATGTGACCCTGAGGCTGTAGGTGCATGTGGCAGTAGTAATTATTTTCCAGCATGGGCAGGTCACCCATCAGCTGGACAGCCCACTGCAGCTATGCAAACATCTCCTCCAGCTGACTGGAGGCATGGGTTTGAGCAGCTGGAGATAAGGTTTGGCTGCATTAATTGGCATGGCCTTCAAGGGAGTGAACACAGAACTGTGGCCTTGAGATGGCTGAAAAATCCAATGTCTTTTCTCTTGTTCTCCTCAGTAGAAAGATTAACTGTGGTCAGTGAAGTAATGTCACTGACACTAATGAAGGACTCAGGTGAGAATAAGGAAGAATATGTTATTAATCATTTGCATAAATTAGAAGTCTGAAAAAATTCAGATGTACTAGCCCTGGTAAATTAACTTCAAAGCATGTATAAGTCTGACTAAAGCAATCTCAAGGATGTTAGAACATACTTGTGAGAATTTGATCAAAAGAGGAGAGGCTGCGGATCAGAAAGTCAAAGATTGTCCCTGTCTCTTTACACAAAGACAGGAAAAGAGAAGGGAAAGAGGACACACAGAATTATACCCCTAACCTCATTTACCATAAACTTACTGAAACAAGGAATCAAATTATTAGTGGGTAAATAAACATACTAGTAAGAAGACAAGGTGGTTAAGTAAAAACCAATATGAATTTATCAGAAACTGAATCATATTAAATCAAGTCTGTTCCTTTTTAGGAGAGATAATGGGCTTTGTGGTTAGGGAAGGAGCAATAGGTGTGAAATATCTTGATTTTAGTAAGCATTTTGACACTGCTTGACATTCTTATAAGCCAACTATGAAAATATTGCTTAGACTAAAGTACTGTTATATAGACTGAACAACTGGCTTGAAAGTTGCACTCAGAAATAGCTACTCATTGTTCTCCATCAAATTAAGAGGCAGTAGCCGATCAGGCTCCATAGAATTCCACCTGGGTCCAGTACTGTCCAGTAGTTTTGTTAGTCACTTGGTTATCTGAAAAGATATTATGCCTTTTATACTTCCAGATGGAAGCAAGCTGGCAATGGTTGCAAGCCCCATGGAGGACAAGGTTAATTAAAATAATCTTGAGAAACTGACAAAGGGTATGGGAAAAAATAGGATGTGATTCAGTAAGGCCGAGTGCAAATTACTATACTGAAGTAGGAATAATAAAGTACTGGAAGACAGAATAGAGTGAACAATGGGCTACACAGCATTTCCACAGAATAATGAATTACACCCAGACTACGACTTGATAATATCATAGTGTTGGGATGCAAAACTGAATTTCAAGGTGAATCAGGAGTGCCCTAGAACACAGCACCAGTAAGGCATCGGTTGACAGACTGTCAACATTTTGCAGATTTCCCTTCAGCAAAGATGAGAACCAATTAGAGGAAGTCCAGGTGAGAATTGTAAGGGTGATCAAACATTTAGAAAACATGACCTCTGTGGAAAGCTTATGATATTAAATTACACACTCCCTTAAAACTTTTGGATCTGGAAGACCGCATTTACAGCTAGCTACATAGTTCATAGAAAGATTAAGTGTAAAGGGCTTCTTCAGACTGCTGCCACTTAAACCACTTATGAAACTATTTTATTCTAGAAATAAGAAGTTACTGTCAGAGGATAAAAATCTTAACAGAGCTTTTCAAATTCAATTACAACATGAAACAACTACTAATATCAAAAGACTCAAGGGTTTTCTCATTAGTATTTTAAAGTAGCATGACATTATTTTGAGTGTGTCAATAATGATTCATACTTCTTGTTGAATCCCCATTGTAAGGGAAAATCTTAAGACATTTGAACTGTCTTTTTTCAGGCCAATATATGAAAAACATCATTAAACTTGTTATGAATCTAGACAGGGCATAACTTTGTCTGACAGCTATAACAAGAGCAGACGAGATGCAAAGCAGAACCTGATCACTTCAGGTTTTGTGCTGGCTATTACGTGGGCAAGATTCAATTACTGTGAAAGAAATATGACACACAGGAAATCTGTCCAAAGCTGAAAAGAGAAACAAGGTGTGGGGGAGTTTTATTCTCTGATGGTGATGAGATACTATTCAAGATGGGCTGTTACCTTCCCGAGAGGCTAAACGAATCATCACCATGAAACAGTAAACATCTTCAACATTAAAAGAAAAAAGCAAGTTACTGTTGGACCCTGGGCTGTACATGAGAATAACTCTGTAATTCATTCTAGGAAGCACCTTTGAGACAGTGCCATCCAGATGTCCAGGTGCGCACAGCTATCCAGAAGATGGGTAGATACCTAAACATACATATCTAACATAATTTTAGGAACCATAGAGTACTCTGCCAAGCTTCCAGCTACCAGTCCAGGAGGTCAATACCTTGTAGGTCCCATTTCAAACCCTTTTACCATATGCAGTTGTCTTAGGTGTTTAAAATAGCCAGCTTAAACGTTGGTGGCATAGCGTAAGGTGCCTACAATGACACCATATACTTTCATTTAGAGAGAATAATAATAATAAAAAAAAGTATTCTAGAAAGTTTTTCTCCATTGTCTAAACTTAACCTCACTTATATTGACCCAAATGTGATTAGGTTTTGTACTGTTGTACTGTACAAAATGCTTGATATCTTCCTATCTACATAATACAATCTTGACACTATCAAGAGAAGTTGAATTAGATGTGGGTTGAGGGTGGTTGTACCTAGACTAAAGTCTTCTCCCCAGAGGAGGCAGAGGAGTGCAGAAACCTAGAACTGGTCCTTAGGGCACAAGAGAATTTTCTTCCAACAATTATGGTTTTTTGATGTGGTCAAAAAGACACTAAGAAACACGAGTTTCAGATGAAAACTAAGTGGTATGGGTGAAAGAGATGTGTTTTATTAAAAATATTGTGCAGGCTATGGAGATCGCCCTCCAGACTCTGGGAAAATAATACATTCAGACAAAGTCTGAAATGGTAGTCTCCCTTCTCCTGCATGTACTTACAGAGATGTTTAACTATTAAGAAGGTGGCCAATCTTACTCCAGACTAAGAATCAGGAATGACTTGATTACAAGATGGTATCAATAAGGAATAGGATAGTTTTTATATTTTGGTTTATGCCTTAAGTTTTGAGAAATGACAACAGAGCTGATGCAGTATGTTTCTCTTTGGTCTGGACCCTCAAAGGAGTGACACAAGACCATTTTTACATCCTTTCTTGTATCAACTTTCCCAAGATCATCTGCGAAAAACAGCAGAAGGGCAGAATGAGAGTTGTCAGTTTTCCAAAGAAGGAGGTGAAGGAATGAAGGAAGCTGAAAGGAAAGCAGAAGTCCCTGGCTATGTGTGTATCCAAAACTTGATTTTCAAGAACAGTTTGATTGTCAGTGCTTTTTGGTTGGGGAATCGTAGAAGAGGAGCTGTACATCAAAAGGCCAGTGAAGGATCAGAATTTGACTGGTTTTCCTACTCTTGCATCAGTGCATACCTGGCTGCCTTTTTGAAAGCATACGCAAAATTAAAAGGCTGTACTTTCCAAGCTTGGCTTAAGAGCGCAAAAGAGGTAAGAACTTACCTTAGAATATGTTAAGATATAGTTCAACTGTGTTTTAGAGAGCAGAGGAAGATGCTAAATAGTAGTAATGAAAGCTGCAGTTAAGTGGGGAGGTGACATGAATGGTGGTTCTTACTGTGAAAACCTTTATCAATAAGGTTTGTGTAGCTTTATTAAGATTAGGTTAACTAAAATATAGTGTATAAACATGAGTGCTTATTATACTGAAAAATTGGTAGTATTATACAGAATGAAAATATTTCATAATTTCAACATTTCAACACAAAAATTCCTGAAAGCTATATCCATCTCAGATTTTGGAGACTGATCAAGAGGTTACATTGACAAAATAACTATTGTTTTATCTTTTTGTCAGAAAAGGGAGCTGTAATTTTTGCAGTAAATAGCAGTAAATGCAATTTCCTTACTGCATTTTGCCTACTTTCTTATTTTCTCTTTTCAATATATGCCTATCCTATCTGTTTTGTACATATGCCATGTCCTATCTGATTAACAGAAGGTGAATAATCCAGGCTGGAAGACTTTTCTCTGCTTATTTGGCTGTACAAAACCCTGGGAAATTAGGTATTTTGACTGGCATTGCTGGTTTCTTTTACTGTTGATTGTAGCATTATATATCTCCCAAATACTTCCTACTTCATCTGAAACTTCCTTAGATGAATTGTGCGTAAAAACAATTATCATATCATGGCATATAAAAATTAACCCCTACTGTAGCAGAATTCCTACTTGTGGAAGACAATTAATTCAAAGAAAGATTTAATGCATGTGAACATCATTTTAGGTATTGAGTTACAGTCAGAAAGAGGAAAAAAGATGTCGACACAGGCAGTTAGATCAACAAACCTTCTACCATGCATTTCCCATATTTTTAATAACATCTTAGTACAATGTATCCTTTGTCCCAATAAAAAGCTTTACAGACCCAGTTCCATCTACTTAAAATATCCTCCTTTTTTAACATGTTGGGCTAGCAAGAATAAAGAATTCCGTGTGGTGCAGTGCATATGAAAACATTATCTTCTCCTAGGTGAGTGACTGCAGTTTTGTCTTCTGCCCATCTTAGCTAGCTTAGCACAACTAATATGTAATAGGCATTAACAGGTTTTTTTTACCTTTTTTTACCTCGCTTCCTAAGGGTTTTTTATGTGTATGATGAAAATTGACAGAAAGGACACGTAAGGACAGAGAAGAAGAGATACTACAGAAGTTGTGTGTGAAAGAGGACTGGCTAAACCAGCGCAAAATCCTTCCTTATATTTTCTCATCGCTTGCTTGCAGGAGGCCAGCTGACTCTACCAAGGGCTATGGAAATAGCTGTGTATAATCTGCAGCTTAGCAAGGATTTCAGACTAACCATTCTTTCTAATGCTATTGCCTTGCTTGTTTTCCCCTTCAAAGGAGGATCTACTGGAAAGTTATTTATTTATATTGCAAATAGATTGCACGCTTTGGATGTTATGGTTAGTGTCTCCAGCTGCAGAGCTCAAGGACACCCTCTGTCATGGTGGTTAGCTGTTTTATGACCGCAGCTCTCATGAAGCTAACTTGTAGTCAGAGCAGCAAGTCAAGATCAAGAAAAGAAGGAATTTGGGATTTAGAATTTATATATCTAAAGCATCCTGCACTCAAAGCTCAGCTAAATTTAACGAAAAGCACTTATAGAAAACAATTTCTCTACTTTAAAAGGCATCTCACACTAGCAGTACATAAGGTTGGCAAGCCTTGGGAGAGGCACACCTGAGATTGCTGGGGTCCTTAGGGGAGGACAACTGATCTCAGCTGGATTCAGCCGGACCGCCCAGTGGTTGTTTCATTGGCAGAAGAATGGGTGACCATAGAAACTGTTTTGACATGGCACAGGAAAATCTTTTCTATTCCTAAAACACTCATTAGGGTTTACCAGGCCCTACTATAACTGTTTGAACTGTTACTCTTGTAAAATATTTTAAACAAGTGCTCAATAAGAATACGGCACACTGTTGTAGAGAGTGGATATTTAAACCTGCTCAGATAAATTCACAAAACCTCTAAAAAATCCTGACTAGATATTGCAACTGAGGCAGCTGAGAGAGGAGTCATTTCTTCTGTGAATAAAAGCTGGTACCGAGATAGCATTTATTGGATTATAAACGTGGTAGCATTCAAACACGGGTTTATTGAAACATCATTTTAATACTGTTTAAGATCAAATGATTCCAGATGGTTAATCTGGAATCCCCACAGCTAGGTCTGTCAGATATACTGAAAGTTTAATCAGACTTTTAACATGCCGATGGGCTTTGAACAGCCTGGATCCTCAGGAAAAAAAAATAAATCCTTAGGAACAATCATGAAGAGATTCATGAAGATGTCTGGATAGTAGGCAGCAGCAGTTATGAACATCAAGAGAATGCTTGAGTGCACTGAATTCAGGCAGAAGGTAACAGCGTATTAAAGCAAAGCGATTGTAGCCAAGAATAATGCATTTCTAACATAAGAAGATGTGCTTTTGATTTTCCCTATGCTGCTGAAGAACACCGGCTGAGACTTCAAATTTTGGAAAGCAAGGCACATATATAAAGCATTAGCAAATATTTATTTTAACACTTTATGCAAGACTTACCTGTAAACAAAGATCACACTAATCATTAACATTTCACTACTGACAGAATATGACAAATGACTGACCCTGTTTTGCTGTGGACAGAAGCTATTCAACCTAGAATGAGTCCAGAGTAGATACTTTCTACACCCTTCCTTTCACAAAAATGCAAAAATTGTGCTTACTTCTATAAGCACAAATATTGCTAACTAACCCTCATATGAGGTAAATATCTACATTCTGACATTTTCATTTAATAGTTACAGAAGCATAACTTTAAAACTATTTCCCTCCCCCCCGCACTGTGTCACACAGAACAAGAATAAGGACCAAGACCCATCTGTTTACAGGTTTCCATCAGTGAAACCACTTAGACTTTTTCTCAGTTTTTAAAGGTACACAGTGTGTTAAAAGATATCGTCAAATTATGATAACACATGCACATATTTTAGAGCTTTTGTGATTAAGGCCCAAAGAGACATGAGGTCTTAAAACTATACCGAAAAAGCCTTAGGTACTGTAGTTTAACTATAGCCTGGCAGAACAAGAGAAGCCTAAATCGTGATCCCATCTCACATGCTAGCCAAAAATCTTGAGTTAATATAAGCAAGACAGGCAAAACTCCCGGGTGCAAATCAGGTCTCTAACGCATCCTTATCTCTGTTTCTTGCCTACAAAAAACTTCTGATAGTACTTCACGCTGAATTTTTCCAAGGCGAAGCAGAAGACAATCTAATCTCATGACCAATAAACACTTCAAGTGGTGTTTCTGAGAGGTACTGTGATATAGTGAATAAGAAGCTGATCTGACATGAAAGAAAATTGGTTTCTTCTCCCAGATCTGCTAAATCATCCCACTGAGTCCACTGTGCCCTCTATGCTTCACCTATCACATCAATAAAACCAAGTGAAAGGGTAAACCTCTTTCTTAAGGATATGGCGTCGCATCACCAAGGCTTTGAAAACATCTGCCTCTCTCAGATACTCCCTAGAAATGCAATTCTCTTGAGGCTCATGCTGTCCTGAAAAGCTAGTCTAAAACCCAGTTGTACTGAAAGGCTCTTAACAGCATTTCTGTGGCTTTCTCGAGACCGATCTGAGGTTCCTCCACACCACCCACCTACCTCTGGCTCCCTGGAGGAAAATCCATTCAGTGCAGTGGTCTGCGCCACTGCAACACTGTACTCCTCCATAGGAAAGGTGAGGGAATAAGGATGTGCCATGGAGGTAATATTGGCCAGATTAACTGGATGATTGTATCAAAGTCCCTAGTAACAGTGTACGGGCACTAAAGCCCCACAGAACCTCTCCGGTCTGCAGCTAATTGTTTCTGCTGCGGGTATCCCTGGCCTTACAGGGTGATTAATGACACATTCTCTCATTACTAGAGTTTACATCTCCCACGTCAGGTCATAGCCTATTTCTCCCATAGGTGAAACTCATTCAGAGCAAAATGAGGGACCCTGTGTCATGACAATTATTGTCTCAATTAGTGACATTATTAATATGCTCTAGCAAAAGAACAACCACACTTTATTGCATTAACAGGTGGAAATGTTCAATTCTTAATTAACTTTATAGGACAGAAAATTATTAGACTACATCTAGAAAGGTCAAATTAAAGGGTAAGAGAAGAGCAGAACTATGCTGTAATAAATTCCACAGCCAGGGAGCCCATTTCAAGTTGTGGAACCCTCCGCAAGGGATAGAAATGCAAAAAGCCAAAGATCTCTTCACACAGGGAAAATTTCTGAAGGTGAATGCTATGTTCTTCTAAGAAATCAATACTGCATTTGTAGAGCAAATTACTGCACAAATGCTAACGTGCAGATGCACCGTTGACTGCCTCTGCATTTAGAAACTCCCAATCACAATTCAGAGTAACAGAAAAAGTCTCCCTAATCTGATTTTTCATTGACCACTAAGCCTGCCATACAGCAGGAATTCTCCCACCTTTCATGCCCTATGTCCTTCTATTATTTCCCTGGTTTCCACCCTCCTTTACTCAATGAGAGATGATCTGAGGATGATCCACAATCAAGTAGAGAAGAATGTAAAAATAACAGTTTATTCACAGCACTTGCAAGTGGTTGAATGTTGCTGAAGCTTCAGAACTCAATACAAGGTAAATCTAGCTCTCCTTCAAAATTCCTAGGCATCCAATGAACATTTTCTTTTTTTTTGTTTTGAGCCCAGTCACTCTGGTTTTAACGGTCTCTTTTCCTGTTCATGATGGTTTTTTCTAACGATTATCTCATACAGTGTTTACAGAATTAGTGATTGGCTTTCCAGAATACCACTAAATGCTGTGTTTGTGTCGAGGAATTAGTCTCAGTCTTTAAAGACTGGAGCTATTTTCCCTTAATAAAGCCTGTTTTCATATTTTCAGTTCTCACAGCTTCACTGCAACAGAACTGAACAATACGGTATTTCACAGGCAAACTTAGCCATGGAAATCCAGAACAAAGTCTTCAAGCTTCATGTTTGGGTATACAGCAGGTCAAACAGTCTGAGGAGGTCTCAGGGCACTTTCCCAAATTGTTTTGCGTTGTTGTATTTCAAAATTGATTTGGACTGGAAGCTCATCTTTGTCCAGAGTTTTTGGCAGATTCCTTCAAATACTTAGACATGGAGGGCAATTCAAGTAAATAATTATTTATACATTTAAGAGGATTTATGTGTATTTTATGGAGTCTAAAATCCTTGCAATAAACATTGCCTGTTCTGCTGAGCAGCTTTGATAGCTGATACGGTGCCAAAGCTTTGTGTGGCCTCAGTGAAGCTGGCCACGATAGGAGGACTGACAGCCAAGGAACATGCACAAAAGGGAAAGAGAGCACTTTGGGGTATGGGAATAACACAAGAAACTCTGTGAGATGGCAGAATTAGCTTGAAAGTGAGTAGAATACGGTATTCTGTAATGATTGCCACGCTCCTGGCAGCAGACAGAGGTACTGAGTGAAAAGCTTCTCTCCCTTTCATTATTGTTATGGTTGTGATTGCTGTTGGAAGGAAGTAGTACCTGAAAATTTATCAGAGACTAATGTGCTATTTCCTTTTCATTAGCTGCTGTTATTACTTAATCTAAACTAGAGTTATCACTTAAACTCTCAGCATATGACAAAAACTGTACAAAAAGGAAAAAATATTTCCCTTCTTATTTAAACCAGTGGGAGTTTTGTGATTCACTGCACCAGGGCCAGGATTTCATCCACACTCTTAACTTCTCTCAGATTCCTGTTTGTCAGTTTGCTAACAACAGCGACATCTAAAAATAATTTCCCATTTTAGGAACTAGCTTTCTCCCCTTTCCTTGTTGACTGTTTCTGTATCTCTTATCTGACAAGGGAGCAAGTAGGGTGATTTAAAAGCTTTGGTTGTTTTCATTTGCACAGAAAAAAAAGTAAAACATTTTCCTTTTAAGCAGCTAGAGACTTTGGCAATGGAGGCTGAAGTTACCCAGGCACTTCCATCAACAGCAAGGTGGGTTCTTCACTCTGAATTCCCCTTGGTGTCTCCTGTTTGTCTATGGCATGATCTGCTGCTCTTCTCTCAGCTACGCTGCTGGCACTATTTGTGTACACAGGCTGTAAGACTAGAAACATCCAACCTTTTGAAAAAGGTGAAGAAAAAAAGCTTTAAAATATTAAACAGCAAAGCAAAAGAGTTAAAGCGTGCCAGCACAAGTATTTACATGAGGAACGAGACAGCTGATCCAATGCTGAGTCAGAACATCTTCTGAAATTGGCTTTCCCACTCTGAAAGCAGGTTGGTGTCGCTGTGCCTGGAGAGGCTCTTCCCTCTTGGAAAGTCCTGCCTTGTGAGGGGTAAAGCTCCCACTCTGCACCGCGCAAGCAGTGATAGAGCTTTCCTTACAAATTAAATGACCTACGATCTCAAACGGTCTTCAGCCTTCAGGTTTTTTCCCCTCTCTCTTTCTCTCTCTCTTTTTATTTATGAAAATATGGATCAAAATCATATTTTCCTCTCATGCTCTTTCATCTTGACTTTGAATGAGTGTGAAATTTTCCCTGGAAATAAATGACTCTGTTCATTTTGCAACAGATATTCAGATAATGAAAATGCTTTCATAAGTCATGTCTTTATAGATTTGATTGAGAGTCTATTTTCAAGTAGAAGGAAACAGTCACATTCACTTCACAGTTCTCCAGATCTGGCATTATTTGTCCTCCATATTCTTCAGCTCTCTAATTATAAGTTTTATAATGTACTTATATCATGATACCTATTGTGACTACTTTCAATCCAGTAGATTTATGTTTAGACCTATACTTTAATATCTCAGGTGGCATATGCTTAGAATGAATATTGTACCTCTCTGCAAGGCAGCAGACTTCGCTTCAGTTTTATCTACTAGATAAAGCAGTTTGCATTTTTTTTGTCAATAAAAAAAAAGCAGGAGACAGCTGCTTAGTTTTACTGCTCTTGTCTCCTCTAACATCCTCATTTGTTCTTATGAGTTGAATCATTTTCTTCCTTCCAATCAGAATCAGTGGTCAAATGGAAAATGTGAATGGCACATAACGAAGTAAATAAGGCACAATGTGAGGGGAAATTTGGTTGGTTAGAGCAGAGGTCTGGGATATAAGGACAATAATAGAGCTCTAAAAGTGCCATATGGTGACTAAAAGGCTCAATTTGTTTCACAAGCGCTGCATTACACTAGATAAAAGACCTTTTATATCACCTTCTTTATCTCTCGTCTTTGCAAATCGGCCCTACTTTATTCCTTCACTCATTTACATTTTTTTCTGTTGTTAATAGCAAATGTTAGAAAGCTCAAAATTGCCAAAGTTCCATAAAAATTCAGATTTATTCTTCACAAGGTTGCAAATGTATGAATAGTCTTAGAAAATAGTCTTAGAACTAGAAAATATATCTATTACACTTTTACCCAAGATAAATATAGTAAAATGCACTATATGGATAGAAATAGGAGTTATCAACGAAATCAGAATTCACTACCATATACCAGATGATTGTGTTAATCAGCTAGACCATGAAATAAGTAATTTGTATATTTCATTTTTTGATTGACATAACGTCAGTTTAACATATACGTACTAAAATATATGTTATCTGTATTTCAGTTTTAGAGAAAAAAAGGCAAATGGGGTTTTAAGAAAGAAAATTAATATCTGGCTACAAAGAAAACAAATTACATTGGGGTGCTAATTATATACACCCCTAATCTGGCCAAAACAATGAGCTTTATATGGAAGCAATTCAATTGTATGAGTTTTCTTTTCTGTACAAATAATAAAGATACATAAAGCCAACATTTGATATAGAGGACTTGGTTTTAATCTCGCTCAAACTCGTATAAATCAAAGGCTGCTCAGTTAACAGCAGTAGAAATACAGCAACGGAAAATAAGTGTGAAATGAGAATTAAGCCTGTACTCTCCTTTTGGCATAGCTTTTTTCTTCCGAGATGTAGTATTATGTACTGTTCTCTCAACACCAAAGACACTATTTTTGCCAAGGGCATAAAATGTATTGCCTGGCACACAATAAAAGAACTCATATGAATGCAGAATGACACTTTAGAGTAGGGATTGGTTTGCCATATACTCCTGAAAGACATAGTAAAGGATAATTGCTATTTTCATTAACTCTCTCCCTTGCAGAGTTACTTGCAGTGGTTTAGAAAGCCAGCAACTTGGACTGATCCCAGCAAAGCACAGATAGCTGTCCTTCTGATACGCTGATAGCCAGAGGCAATATTCAGTCACTTCTGATAGACATGCAGTATCTTTTAATTGAATGCTAGCACTTCTCACACAGCCAAACCAAAATCTTGGAAGTATACACAACAGAAATGAAAACTGGCCAGGAAAATGTTTTTAAATTGAAATGCTTCACTGCAGTCAGTGGGACAAGATATTTATGGCTGTGAAAATGCCACATGAATCTGCATTTCTCACTTCAAATTCTTTCTTTTAAAAAGAATAAGAGGGGGGGGAAAAAAGCATAACAGCATAAATATTATAGTTCACATTCCACTAAGACTTCGTTCAGTTTTGTTTTACATAATCCATATAAGAAATGCAGGTCAGTGACCATTAGCAGCAATGCATCTTAAGAACATTTAGAAATATGTGTCAGGAGCACGAATGCAGTAAAAGACAGAGCAGAGCGTAAGAGTACAGCATACTCTATTCTTGAGTATCCAATGTTCTTGGAGAAAAGGTGAGGAGTCACTGGATAGACATTTAGCAGTGAAAATCGGCCAAAGAAAAATGGAAAGGGGAGATGAAAGAGAAGGCAAGTAAACTGTCTCTTTGCTTCCCTTTAACCTCTCTCCTTGAGGTTCATTGCTTTAAAAAAAACAAAATAAAACAAAACAGCAACATCAGGAAAACTTGAATCTGAATCTCCAGAAACATGCCCAGTGGAGAATCAGAGAGTGAGCTGTTATGGCCTAGGGAGTATGAGCTTCCCTACACCATAAATAAATGAATGCGTAAAGAGCCATAGAGCTATGTATTTTTCATGAGAGAAAAGATGGACACTAGAATTTAATGAGAGGCTGACATTTTACAACAAGAAGATCATATTCTCCTCATAGTTACCTAAAACAGGAGACAGTGAGATCAGTATATGACAAAAATAGAACAAAGAGCATATATAAGAATCTTATTGTAAAAATGCCATTTTTAATGCTTAAATACACACTGATTTGGACTGCTACATATCATCACATGCATCTGTTTTCTGTCAAGATCGAAATTTGGCCGTTAGCCGTTGTGCCTGAATATCACATGAAAAGATTCTTTTCTGCCATATAATTTCAAAAAAATGAAAACATTGCACAGCACCCATTCTTCTTTTGATAAATCCAGCCCAGTATTTTTAATCATCGATTTACAAGAAAAATGTTTGCCCAGGATTTAGTTAAGTCTTGCTGCTTACGTTCAAATATTGTTGCTGCCAATGTGCACTCAGTTTGTATGAGTGAACTATGCCACACAAAATTGGCATTCCTGACTTTCAATTCTTATTAATAATTAAATTATAGCATGCTTTGAAAGGAAACCATTAATGATGGAGCAAGTAGGAACACACTGCAATTCATCCTTTTTGTTCTGGGCCTCCAAGTAGCGATGTTCTGACTGAGTGTACAGGAGCATTAAAAGAGCTGTATTTTCACCCTGTTATCGGCGCTAAAAAAAAGGTGTTAAAAGTCATCACCACCATACCCTGTAATTTCCTGTGATTATTTGCAGATGTCTAACACATATAACAGTGAGACTGTAGTACCCTCTTACACTGGAAAGCTGATACAAAGTTTCCTGAAATCAATGAGAGGCATAGCGTGTTACACTTATTATTATGGTAAGCAGAAAGTATGGGCTGCTAGGCAGCCCATTGAGTATTTTCAAGTGTTCATTCAAACTCTGAACTTTAACCATTCTCTCTTTTTTCTAATCAGACAACTTTGAGCGTAATTGTCTTGATATAGGAGAGGAGGAGGGCTGAGCAGAAACAATTCATACTTGGAACACTTGTTTTGTCTGCTAGCAGTGGACTTCACCACCCTTCACTCCCTCGCGGTGTCATTTAAGTCTTGTTTGAACAGCTCCTGTCTCCTTATTTCTTTGGCTGTGACTGTTGGATCATTTCCCATAGTCATGGCTCTCAACATGATAATGGCTTTGCAATTTTCAGGCACCTGTTCCAAAGCTGTTTTCCTTCAGGTTTCCTTTATGAACCTATTTCTTCTAGAGTTACTATCTAGCATGAACAGAATAATTTACCTGGAGTGGACTAAAAATAACGCTCCTACACAACTAATTTTAGAGGATTTTTCTGTCAGCTCCTAACCCTCCTAATGTATGCATTTCTGTGGTTCTCTCTTTTTGCTTTTGTTGTGTTAAAATACGTTTATATTGATTGACCACATTTGAATTAAATAAGCAAACCCTGCGTTGAAGAGAAAATCAATCCTGTTTTAATTCTGAACATGCACTTTGCATGTAGGAGAAAAATATATCCCCAATTAAACATGTGCATGAAACTACACAGACAGAAATACAGGCTGATCTTTCAAAACCATGTCCTTTAAATATGTATGCAATAAAAATGGGCCAGAGTTTACACAGCCACTGTCAAGTAAAGAGAGAAAGGAAAGGGATTTAAAAGGACCTACTGAAAAAGACAAAATGATTTCCATTTTTCTGCATCCTCATTCTATATTTATGATGTTTTAACTCATTTTGCAGCTGTCCTATCCCTACCTCTGGAATCCATATCTTACGCTTTTAGCAAGAGTCTAGCTTGTCAATTTGTACCAGGGGCTTCTAGAAGATGATAATAATTTACATCAGTGGATATAGATTACCATTACCATTGAACCTGGTTAAAAAAAATATTCCTGAATTCTAACTGTCCATTTCTAATGAGAATATTATAACTCTCTATTCAGTAGTTTTGCATTCAGTGTGTCTTTTGATAGTCCTAAGGAAGTCGTTCATTGTGGGCTTTCCATTTTAAAACCCACAAGAAAAATGAAAGCATCTTACAAAGGATAAAAAATAACAGCGCTCATGATGAATCAGTTTCAGGACTACAGGCTGTTCTAATCTCCCTATACATACCAGTGAATTTGGTTGCCCAGATACAATTTTAAGCTTTGTGTTTCTAACCCTCATTTTGTTTTTTCCTCCCAGGAGCATTTCACTGGTAACTAGAGACACATAATTCAAGCCGATAAGTCTATGAACATATTTAAGGATTATTTACATAAGCCAAGATTTCTAGGACTGAGTCTCCAGTTCCTCAATCCCATCTCATACCTTCCCTTGTTTTCAGGGCCAGAGTCATCAGACTTATTTCACAAAAGCCTGAGTTTGCACATGCCTAATGTATTCCAAGCGATGCTAAAAAAGCATCTTCTCCTTCATTTCTTTCTCTGCAGTCCCGGATTACTTACCTCTTGAAGTAGCTCTGAGCTACACTTTCTGTCTAAAAGTCTAAAAGGCAGTTGCCACAGTTCTGTATTGCTAAAAAGGAGAGAAAATGTTATTCTTCAGAGCCAAGAGACCTCCTTTCTCGGAAAATAACTTTAAACCCAAATGCATTCCTGAACCAAGATTTGTCAGGGCAAAGAAGTAGAAGATAAAAGCAGTGGTGACTCTTCCCACGTACATTGTGGAGAACCAAAGACATCTAGCTTGTTGCTCAACTAAAATTCAAGATAAACGTAAAGAGGCTGTCAAGAGAAACAGCAGAAACACTGCAGGCTACAGTAAAATGAATATCACATTTTCCCTCCTTAGTGGGAACTCTAAACATCACAGGCTATTGCTTCACACCACTTTTTAGCCCTACCCTTCTCAAACAGACCTTGCATATCCTGCTGCTGCAATCCTTCTATTTTCTCTACTGTTTGGTGATATGATGGATCCTTCTGGCGAGGTTCAAAGGCAGAGACAGCACAAGTTCTTTTCTTCATCTTGTATTAGTTCCTTTATCTTTCATAAGGCCACCTATTTTATTTCCTCTAAAAAAATGTAAAATGTGTTCTCTCCATGTTCTCTGCTCCACCCTCCATCATTGCTTGTGTCTCAGACCCTGCGACTGTGACATCAGCTGCTTCTTTGTGCCGGCTTCAGTATCCCAGCGTTAACCATTCTGCTACCTCCACACTCCTCCACTTGGTGTTCTCATGGTCTCTCCTTGTCCCCATACTTTAGCATTTCATTATTCATCCCCATCAGCTCCTACAGTCTCTTGTATGATGTCCACAGTCACGGCTCTCAAACCCAGCTCTTCATCTATGGTGTGACTCCCTGCTTGTGTTATTTTGTGTGCTTCTCTCTGATTTCAAGAATGTTGACCCTTCCAAAAGCAAAACTGCTGCACCTCTTCTGCAGAAGCTACTTTCACATTCCTTTTTTCAACTACCATATTATCTGAGTTTCTTTGATATAAAATATTAAAGTTAGTTTTGATTAGTTTCCTTCCTTTTATGTTCGTATCAGTATTCTCACACACAAACTAATCTTCTTAGTTCTCCCCTTACAACAGTTCTAAATTCCTCTGTTCTCCTCCACTGTTATCTAAACCATGATATGACTATGGTTTTATTTTTTCTTTGTGTCTTATCAGAACAAAAAATCATCCTCTTTTTTAGCCTTCTTGGACTTCTTTGCTTTCAAAAATGGACTTACAACTATTTATAGCTACAAAACTGGAGGGCAGTATCTGGAAGAGCAAAGCATGCTTTTACGAGACTGAAATGAGTAATCTGTCACAGGACGGACACGAGAACGAAGTAAGGCCATGCTCATTAAAAATGCATGTTAATTCCCTAAGCAATGTTTGTCGTAGCCTTTCTTACACAGCCTAAGCCTTTTACTGTTAGCTGGGACTTCCTCAGAAAATAGATATTAACGAAGTCTTGCAGCAGTGATGAATAGAGACTAGTAGAGCCTTCAGCTCTCTGTGAAGAGAAAATGTCTTTTAGCGGCAGAAAATTAGACTTTTATTCTCTCCGGTCCAGAGGGAGCTTTCTGTTATGCGGTTAAACAAATGGCATGTGCTCCTCTTCTCTTCATTTGCTCTGTTGGCAGTGGCCGTGCAGACTTTACCCTTGTGAGACTGTTAGCATTATGCCATTTAAGATTAATTGAGCAAGGTTAGGAATTGAATTAATATGATTTCATTAATATTTGAACAGCATGTCACAACTGCCTATAAGATTATTTATAGCTCTTTGTGCACCACACTATCATTAATATATATTGTCTAAACGAAAAACTTCTATTCAAAATATGTTTGATATTGTGAGTTAAAATACATACTACAGGGCGAATGCAGGTAATGAACACATTAATTATTCAAATAAATGCATATGTGCATTAGCTAATTATTTTGTTCCTATTTCCCAACAAGCAGCAGAAGGAATCCATGTGCCACACAATTCCATGAATTAGTCACACCGAAAGTAAATTGACCTTGCTTCACCTTTCTGAGAAGCCTTAGAAATTTTTAAAAAAAGAAAATATTTTTGCATGCCTAGAAATTCAATTACTCAAGCCCCAAACCCTAGACCTATTTATAGAAAAATGTAATAATCTTAAATGAAGTCATAATTTTGGTCTTACTCTGTTGGTCCAAATACAGGCAGGCAGTGAGAGTAAGGCTCAGAGACAGCCCAGCACAGCAAGCACTCAGACCAGTCAGTGCAGTGGTTAATGTTTTATTCGGAGGAAAGATCAGATTAATTTGTTGGTGGTGTAGAAAACCAGATGCGCGGTTTCCCAAATATGCACATCATGCTAAACTAGGAAAAGTTACGAACAGAAAAAGTCAAAACAAGGAACAAGGTGGCATTATGGGCAGGAACAGGAGCGTGAGATTCAAGTGTCAAAAAAAAAGCAGCTCAGCACATTCTGAAAATAATAATCTAAACCATAACTTTTCTGATGGAAATACTGGGAAGGCAATAATGCTGGGAGAGACCAAGGGGACATACAGGGTAGTAAATTGGATGTGATCTGTGCTGAGAAATGAAGGAAGCCAGGATGATTTTGAGCTGGATACACACAAACAGTGCGCGCCAGGACACCGATAGCCTTTTTCTACACAGCACAGATAAAACCACATCTAGAATCTTCCAAGTCCATATGAAAAGATGCCAACAAACAGAGAGAAATTCTGAGGAAAAAAAATAAATATGTGCATGTGAGAAATGGAGTTTTCACATGCGGAAAGATGAAAATAATGAAAAAACCCACCCAAGATTCTAAAAATGGGAATATAACACCAGACTCCTGAATTTATAGTTCTATACGTTTATGTATGATTTAATTAAAATGTACGTGTTTTCACAACAAGAAGAATTTCTGCTCGACACCTTTCAAGTAAAGCTACTTTAAGAAGAAAAATGAACATATTAACACAAATTTGAACTCAGCAGATTAACCCAGTTCAGGTTCCTTTTCTTTCATTTTCATTTTCAGTTGCTGGCCATTATGCATTGTTCAGGTAAAGTGCTGAAAGAAAAGAATATATATTTCAGGAAGGATAAAACTGAAGAGGAAACAATAGGATTTTGCTCAAAGATATAACAATAGTGAGTAAATAGTATTTCTTTAGACTTTCTGCACTTCAGTGTGTTCTGAGCAAGTGGTCGTGGTTTGCTCTTTTTACACCTGTAGCAACATTTCCAAGCTCTGGAGTGTTAACTTGAGGAGTCATGTCAGAACCTTTTATATACATACATATTGTATACCGAAGTAAATGAACGTTAAAGATTAAAAAGATGAAAGAATCAGAAAATAGTTGTGGTAATGAGATAGAACGAGAATCAGATTTTTTCTTGTGTTAAATAGTAGGAAATATTATAACTGTCATTTAGAATTGAATTATGTGTTTTGAAGCAGAATTCTTTGACCCTGTATGGAAGTTGAACAGAAGAACTATTATTTTTGCATCTGCGATTTAAATGGATTGTTAATTTTTACCTTTGCTTGTAAGAAAACAGTGCAGTGACAGAAAGAGGGCAGAAGGGCAGAGCCAAGCCAGGCTCTACGCCACCGCTCAGGGCAAGACGCAGGGTGACAAATTGCTCAGATTCACCATTTTCTATCTGAAAATCAGTGAGGTCACGCAGAGAAATTAGGGTTGCCCAGTATCTCCTGATAGTTCCCATTTCCTCTGATCACTCATTCTGAAAGACAGCGAGCCAGTGAGTTCTCTGGTTTCCCCGAGCATCTTCCTTTGCTAAAGCTGAGAGATTTGCTGCAATTTATCGCCGTGCCCAGAACAAAATGTCAGATGGTTTTAACCAGCTGTTTGACTGAAGAGCAACGCCTTGGGTTCATTAGGACAACGCAGGAGGTATTTGCAGACAGTGCACTAGGTCCTTACTGTTGTTTCTTTTTCAAATTAAAGAAAATGCCAACTAGGTTAAGTTGGCCAGTTAGAAATGCTGGCAAAAGATTGCCTGATTAAGACCTAGCATATAAGGAATTTAATACTAATGGCAAAAAATTGTGCATGGTCTGAAATGCAGGTACCATATATAAATATCTCTGTGTTTTGGATAATTATAATTGAAAAATACTGCTCAGTATCTCGAAGAAATAAGAGGGGATTAATGATAAAAAGAGCAGGTATTTCATTTCATCCTACCCCCTTCTGGAGCTTTTGTTAGTGATAATGACTTTTGAGGCAAACTAATTACCTGATCAGAGACCTACCCCTAAAAAAGCCTGAAGCAAAGGTCACTTCAAAGGTTTTGATAAATACAATTCTGGTAGATCTTCAAGGCTGTCACATTTTGAATTTGATACTTTTGATTGCTCCATTTCCAACAAAGATGTTCAACGGGGAAAAAGAAGTCTTGTGAGAAATACATGACCGATCTCATAGAAAAAGATGTTTTATGGAAATGAGAACAGTGTTCTTGAGAATGCAGAAGTGCTCATCTCTCAGGAGCATCTTTTTCCCTGTGTTTCAGCAGTGTCGTAGTGCGTCTCTTCACAAAAATTTCCCGCACTCAATTGCTTTGGCAATGCGTTTCAGGCAGTAACCTCTTAAATCTCTCCACAAGGCATTGCCAGGACTCACTTGCGCACCCACTGGGTTGCTTTTTGAGATTTTTTTGTAAGTAGGAACCTTTGGCGCTTGCCTGTTTTCTCCCTTTACAACTTCATGCTTACAGTCTTTTAACTTCTGAAGGGAGCTGAATCGACTAGGGAATGAGGGCTGCCCTTTAGAAAGGAGGGCTAGCGTGGAAAGCGAGCGTAGTAATACATGTGATGGCAAGTCAAGGGATGGGGAAGACTGTTAGGAGGAGATGCCAAGCAGGCAGGTGAGGTGAAGCCTTGTGCAAGCAGTGGGACAAGCAGGAGGGTGCACAGCTGAACCGGGATGCCATTCAAGCCCATTTCGAATGTACTGCCAAACATCTCTTGAGATTAAGGTCAGAGTCAACCTCAGAATTTCCTTTGCTATCTTTTTTTATTGTTAGGTGAAATTAACAGGTCTTTTTATCAAACTGACCAAAACAAAGAACAATTTTACTTTTTAAGCACGTGTATCACAAGTTTCAGACATCTGCAAATTTAGCAGCAGATGCTGTTTGCTGCTGTTGCTGCTGCTGCTCTACTGTGTATCTTGATTTAATCTGGACAAAAAAAGTCTTTTCAGATACATCGGGTGATTATTCAAACAGAATTATGCACACTGAAAATTTCTGCTAATCTATTTTAAATAGGGAAATGCATTTTCAGCATGTATCTTTTTTTCCCAGGAAGCAACTTTCCAAATTGATCTTTGAAAAAGATCTCATCAAAAATTAAGCTAACAAAACCCCAATAACCTTTAAACTATTCCTCATTTAAAGACCAGATACTAATCAATTGAAATGTGTAAAGATAACTTTGAAAATAAAATTACACAAACATTTTTTATGAATTTAAGATTTTTCAACATTTTATAGCCAACACTACTGCAAACTACAGTTCATAATCAGTATAAAACTTGATAGTTTAGCCAAAAAAAGGAGCAAGAGTTTGCCAACAAAGCCAAATTATGCCCTGTAGCAAAACAAAAAATTAAAGTGTGATTGCTTACTGTCGCAGCAAAGCACAATTTGAACTGATTTTAGGAAAATTATTTTCCCATGTTTAAATTCATTTCCACAACCCTAGAATTAGTAATTATGTAAATGTATATATTTATAAATATATATTTACTATATATAAAATATGTTTGCTATTTGATAAGTATAATAATATGTCATATATATTGTCCCTCTAAGGGCTTATTTCTGTATAATTCCACCACGAAAATGAAGACAAAAGGAAATACTAGAATTGTTGAGAACTTATGTTCTCATTCATATTAATCATTCAGGTTAATATGGATTTTTTCCTTTGCATATTTTGGGAATGGACAGCAGTTACTCCATGGAGCCAAGTGGATTAAACAGTGAAGCAAAGCCTGAGAAAGGCTGGGAGTTTATAACAGCTGCAAAAACATCACTGCGAAAGATTGCTTTTCCAAGGAGAACAATGTTTATGAACATAAAGTTGCAATGCAATTAGTGTCTTATGAAAATATTAATTTATTGACATTGCTTCTTTCCTGAAGATACATATCAGCATGCAATTCGCATGCAGATTCTATAGTCCTTTGAGTATTTTGAACATAACAATGCCAAGATTCAGGTCGGCAAGGTGCAATATCCCTCTCATTTTTTTCTGCTTGTAAAAGCATTTTACAATGAGGTAATAAGGCAGAAAAAACATAAATGTAAGAAAAGTGCCTGCATGCGTGTGAATCGCGCTTTCAGATAGCGCCAATATAATGAGATTAGTTCAAACTGGGATCGTTTCCCAGCCTCATTTCAACCTGCAGGTCTTCCTCAGATGCTGGTCTCCCAGGTTCATTTGAAGCACGGGGGTGCTCAATTAGACTTTTTTATGATGCCTATTAAATTATACAAGGTGGTCTATGCTCAAACCTGCAACGCGCTCATTAGTGTGGTGTTACAGTGGTGAGCAAGCTTGGTTGCAAAAGCAGAGGCTGAGCAGCTCGTTCGTGTTTTCTGAATGAAACCGATTTTAATTGCCTGCCACCTTACACTCCACGCCGTTGCAACGCCTCTTCCCAACAAACAGTATCAAAGGCTCTGCCAGCTGTGCCCACCCTTTCATCTCCCTTTCAGTAACAGCCTCCTCGAGAGGACTTGGGACACAGGACTGTGGTTAAGCGAGGAAAGGCGAGCGCTCCAAAGAGCCCCTGGAGGAAGGCAACTCGGTGCAGACAATAAGACCAGCAGGGCTTTGTGCTCGGCTGATCAATGGTGCTGCACCACCCCTGATGGCGTGTTTGACTCTCAGATCAGAAATGGTCAGCTTGACCTGATTTCCTTAACTTTCTCACAACCCTCTCTCTTGCTGCTTTCCAAGGCTGCCGGATCCTGCTGCAAGTTTCCAGCAGCCTGGAAGCTGTCTCTGAGTTTCTTATTTAACTCGATGTTTCTCTCAAGCACTTGTGTTCAAAGGCAACATCAGTTACTCCAAATCAGAGACTGATAGCTTGCATGAAACACATCTGTGAGTCCCACACCTCTGACTTGCATCCCACCTTTGTTCGCTATTAATCCTACTGTTCCTTGGCTTTTCTTTTCATTTCTACCTGTCTCAAAACTACCCGTAACTCAGCAGCGAGCCAGAGAAGAGACGGATCATGATGAATAGTGTCAGCATGGTGGCACACCATGTGACAGGAATATGTCAACACTGAATAGAGAGAGGTCGTAGGACTAAACCAGTTAATAACAGAGTAATGGCTGCACAGCCCAGTGCTGGGGAAGGGACGACACCGTCAGCGCCTCACCAGGGAAGAAAATCCCCCAAGAGACGCCGGTGGGTGAGGCCACGTCCCCTCTCCCCACCTTTGGTGACATGTTTGTTGTGCAGTTACTTCACTGATTTTGATGAGCTCCCCTCCGCAGTCGGGCGCTGCTCAGCTGGCAAAACGCGGCCTCATGGAGCAATCGCCCGAGGTAGGAGGCAAACCACGGCCGGCGTGCAGGAAGAATATTCCTGCTTCTAACCCACAGTGCAATTTCAGGCTACATTAGACTGGTGCATAACACATTCAACACAAATATTTACTAAGGGATGACTAACTTAGTAGTACTGACATATCCCTTACCGTTCCTATTCCCACGTTGACCTCCTTAAGAGAGAATCTATACCTTCTGCATATTTCATTTACAGCAAAAGTAATTGAAAAATCATTTTGCCTCTGGCTGCTATGTAGAATATGGGAAAATGGCATTTTCTAGGATTGCTACACAATTCTCACTTCAGTTTAAGGACTCGCTGAATGGAGAAAGTGACTTTTAGCGATTCCCTGAGTAGCAAAATAATATACATGAGGCAAGATAATATCTGTAATCAGATCAGCTTCCAGACATGAAGAAGGTACCTGGAACCTCGTTTGTTCTTATCAAATACAACCATTGGTCTGATTTCTGTTTCCCGAGTTTTGTACCACCTTTGTAGGTACCTGGGGAAGAGTCCCACAGATGCCAGCAGAGAGACACGATCAAAGTTTAGACTGGCAAGACAGCAGAGGGCCAGGCTTAGGGAGGCTCGCTGGTCACACCACGAGAGCAGAAGCAACCCATGAAGAAATAAGGTCATTTTATCTAAGATATAAATGAGGCTCATTGCTCAACTCATATAGCGGGTGAAATTTTTAAGTGATGCATTTTGGGAATTCAGCACAAGTATGAGGTAGGATGACAGCAGTGGTTAAAGTTTACATTAGCTACCATGTTCTCTGCTGGGCAACACACTTCAGGAAATATTGGAGAGAATCCAGAGCACAATGACAACGATCACAGGCTTGGCAAGAGTGACCTAAAGTCACAACTGGAAGAATTACTACAGCTAATCTGGAGAAGAAAAGACTATGGTAATCAATAGGATGTATGATAATAGTTTTCAAATATGTGGGAAAAAACCTAGAGAGAAATGTAATCAATATTTTTCCTTGTTCACTGAAAGAAAAACGTGAGGAAAAAAATGCTTTTCATTTTTAGCAAAGAAAATTAAGGTTAGAAAACTTTCTATTTACGAGAACTGTTAATGAGGAAGACTGGAAAAGCCAGCATGGTCAGACTTTGCAGAACAGATTGTACAAATATTTATAAAAGATGGTAAAAATTACTTGGTCTTGCCTCAGTGCAGAGTGAGGCCTGATGATCTCTTGGAATACCACAGAACTTTTTTCAGATATTCAGCGATGTCTTAATAAACAAATATTACATGCACTAAATTAAGCATTGCAAGCAGTAGAATTTTTTTAGCAAACATATGTAAAGCTGAGCCATATTAATAAGCATTTCAGATTAGAAAAAGAATAAACCGAGAGCAGTTTTTTGTTTCCATGGCCATATGTCCAGGTCAGTTGTTTGCTTACCTGTTATCCCCAGCAGCTATGTCTGCAGTAAATTGACCACTTAGGTTATTTTCTCATAGGAAAAAGATACAAAGAGGATAATAAATCAATGTCTAATAATTTATTTTTCTTAGATATTGCATAAAAAACATATTTCTAAGGTTTTCCATAGTCCTGGGAGCTTGAGCAATGGTTTCACACATCTGTCATCCCGTGAAATGCATAACGTGTGTTAGCAAGCTAAAAGCAAAGTGTGTGTGTGTGTGGTGTATGATAATAGGAGGAAAGATCTAGGAAATTCCTTGTGGGCCGTAGATTAGATAAGTCAGGTGCTAGTAATTGCCTATATGTCTCCATGAACTAATGGTGGGTGGGCTGATATTAGTTGTGGAAAGGTTCTAAGCAAAGAAAACAATTCCTTGTGCATGCCTCAAAGTTGTTTCTTTTGGAGATGCCTTTCAAAAAAGGCACTGAAGAGTTCTTTGCAGAAAGGTAACAAGAAAACTAGGCAATGGTGGTTACTGCTGTTCACTCCAGAGCTAGTGCAGGAGAGGAAGGTAGAAAGAAATGTTGGCAGCAGGACGAGGAGAGTTGTATGGCAGTGCCTGGCAGTGTGGGCTCTGTGCTAGAAGCAGAGACAAGACAGGATGCTGGCAGTGTTCATTTTCATACCTGAAAACCAACATGCAGTGGATAACTTGTCTTTTAATACTTCACGTCATCTCAAAGTAGAGTGCTTAAAAGCAACCACAAGGCAACCCCCTCCTTTGCTACTTTTTCTTTTCTATCTGTTGCCAGAAATGCTCGTTTTTCCTTGAATGTTATTCTTGTCAGCCCATGAAGTGCCCTCACCCTAGGCATGGAGGAAAGGAAGGACTGAAAAAAAAATCCTATGTAGAGGTTGAGAAGAAAAGCACTAAGCACTGGCTGTGTTGCATGCTTAGGAAGGGGGGGCATTGAGGTATTTATATATTTTTTTAATACCCGTCCCATTTTGAGCAGTAGGTAGTAGGAGGGTGAGAGAAAAGAGACTGAAAGCTCAGGAGGACAAAAAGGCGATTAGAATGGTGATAATGCAATCGTGCTCACAAATCAACACTTCAGGCCTTGCTCACAATCATATTAATATCACACTGTGCTGGATGAATATGGTCTCCTCTCATTCAACAGATGTGCGTTGGCTCCTCACACAAGCTTTAGACAATATGAAGTCTCCCAGAGGCCCTATAATTTTGCTAGCACTCCTCCAACCTGCCACAAGCTCCTCTGCTTAACAACATTGCTGCCTTCCATCCCAGCTTTTTTATTCTGCTTGTGGACCTGCTAGTCGATCCTGCTAAGTGACTGTTAATCACTCAGAGGGACCTGTACTTGCCCTCCCTCCAGAGAGGACAGGTACCAGCAACCATAATGTGAGACTACCCAGAAATATCTGCGCACCCAAGCCAGACCAGCCAGGGGCGACATCCAGCTGCACAGCCACGTTTCATCAAGGAGGCCACGCTGGGCTGGGGTGGGCTCAGAGCACCAGTGGCACGCACAGGCAGGCTGGCAAGCCAGGCACTGTGGGACACCCATCAGAAGGCATGGTCATTGCATGTCATTTCTTCTGGGGGAGGAAGCACGTAGGCTTGTTAACAAGAAGGGCAAACCAGCAGCTTCCAAAGGAAGTGCGATAATGCTCATGAAGATGACACACTGTACCCAGGCACAGAAATGAGGTATGAAAGAAAAAGATGTCAATGAAAATCAATCCTAATTCACCCCCAAGAAACGTGAAGTTCAGGGACATCCTCACCCCACAAGAAATATTCCTTTTGACTCCCTGAGAGAATCAAGTGTTCCAGCTCTTGATCTTAATAGTCCTCTTCTCTATTACAGTCATGTGTGTGTAACTAGAGAACAGGGCTTAAAATACATGGCTGAATGACCCATTTCCGGCTGATAGTTATTTATAATTAGTACAATCGAAAAATTGTGCAGGCAATTGGCTGCCTAAAATTTATTTGTGTGGAACATTTCCTGAATAACTTTGTGTAACAAAATCACGAAAATCACAGTCTATTCACATAAGAGTCATGAATGAATATGGGAAGTTGTCCCCTCTAAACATTCTCTCCAGTTTAACAGATCCAGGCTGTGATTGCACAATCACAGATATTAATGGTGGGAAAGAACCAGAAAATTCTCTCCTCTAGCTGAGTACTGTTGTCCTTTCTCGTCATGATATGTTTCCTAACAAAGAGCTGTGAGGAATTTCTACAGCATCTATGCATTCCTTTGATGCTTTGTACTTGTGCGCTCTCAAAACCTTCAGCACTGCTTTGAGCACGTCTGCTCAGTTGAAGCTATGTTAATGACAGTAGTTTTTTTACTGCTTACCGAGACTGATGCTTTCTTTGAAGGCTTCTCGCTTATTTAAATCTTTGCTTGGTAGTTAAAAAGCAGTAGTACATGCCTGTGTGACAGGCATTGGTGTTCTGTCTGCTTCGTCCCATGTGTCTCCCCTTGGCTGTTGTAAATCAGGATTCACAGACAAGGCACTACTAAAACTTAAGTGAACCTATGTTCTGAGAAACTCAAAATGCTAATTAGTAAATGATAGTCAGATGCAATGTATGCCTGCTTATTCCGGACTGTAACTTCTAAAAAGAAATTGTCTCGGTGTCTAAACCAGCTTTTTTGCCATTAAATTGTCCTGAAGAAGATCTGGAAAGTCTCCAATTACCGCTGACCATGTCTTGTGCCTGTATGACAGTAGCCCAATGTCAGGCAAACAAACTGGCGAAAATGGTGACACACTCTCTTTCAAACAGACTACATATTTTCAGGTACATAACACTGGATAAAGCTTAATCACAGCCTCCAAGCAACTGCTCACCACAGAAAAGGAGAGAAGAAACGGTGGGAGGGAAAAACCATCTTATGGTATTATGTGGTGTGGTGCATACAAGGGGTTTGAGCACTGCTATACGGAGGACCCTTCCTTCAGGGTTGCCTTATTTTACTCATTGGCAGAGGATGGCATTTCTGTTTGCTGAGCACTGGCACTGTGTGGACCTGTGTGGACAAGTACAAACAGAATCACTCAGCCAACATATTTACATCAAAGAGTTTGATCTGGAAGGTGCTCAGCACCTTCTGAAGATTTTCAGCATTTTTTCTCAGAATCAGACAGATGACAGAAAAGCTACCAAAGACACTACAAAGGAAAAAAACAATGATAAAGATAGTGTAATTTGCCCTAGATTTTAGAGTACGCATCACCTGAGCAGCAACTAGCAATTCTTCCGAGCCTTTGCACCCTTTTTTTCTTGAAAAAGAGTAAACAGCAATTAGTCTTAATATGAGCAGCTATGAAATAGCCCAATGTCAATTGCTGTCTACATAAATGCATAGAAGAATAAAGTTAAGAGAACTGGGGTGTTTCAAAATTGGTACTTAATTAGTAATGCTCTTTCACTTGACTTCAGACACACTAACTGTAGCTAACACTTAACCCAGAAATGTCAGGCTAGATTAGGCATGCACGATAGTTCAGGTACTGATATGGAAAGGTGCTTAACACTAACTGTGAAGGATGGATCAAAATGCATACAAGAAATAGAGCATCTGTGCTTTCATACAGGATGTGAACGTACCGCTTAGAGTCAGCTTATATATCTTCTCTGAAGAGCACACCTAACGTTAGAAGCAGAGGATTTCTGCTCTTCTTTCATCACTCTTCATGCATTTTTCACTTTTCTGCCTTCTCTGTCAGGCCTTGCTTACCTTGCCTCCTCACATGCCACCAGCAAAAGCATGAGATCAAAAGGTAACGCCTTTCAGTCACTCCTGGAGGAGCTGCTCTAAGTGAAAGGTTTGCTGGGCCTTTGCAGCTCAGCTATGGGGACAGCACAAGGCAGCTCTGAGGGCTGGAGCCTGTTCTTCATTAGCAGAATCATCAGAGAAGGAATATGGCATATTGAAGAGAAGTTACTGAAACAAGACTCCACCAGATTTCTGTGTAGTCAGAGAGCAGAAATATTGAGTGTTAGAGGACTCCCCTCCTCCTCTTCCTCCCAGCAGACTTCAAATTCCTATTCTACAACAAGGCTCTCATTTTTTCTAACTGGTAGGGTGGAGCATTTTATCTTGGTCTCATTCTCAGAAAAAGTTAGATAGTTAAGTTAGCTTCAGGCATTGGCATACTAGGGAAAATTTTAGGCTGAACGTTTCAAATTTGGTAGAATTATATACTAGTGGAAAATGTTTTATAAAACTAGGTAACCTCAATGACAGTGACCACGAGGGCTGTGTGTAGACTAGCAAGCAGTTCAGACCAAGAGGCACAAAACTGTACAGTCAAACACTTGTATGTGAGAACACCATATCCACACTATGCAAATATCAGGTTCTTCTGTTTTGGTTTGGCTTAAGATTTTGGATTGGCTCCAGTCTGATCCCATCAGCTCAATGCTCATTTGGGGCTCTCATGACTGAGGCATCTTCCAGGAGCTCATCTTCCAGTTGAGTTTCATGGAGAGGGAATCCAGCTCATGTGTTTGGACATCTCTCCTTGATGCGATCCAGAGCACATGAAGCCGGCATGGCTGAGACATGTGCAGTAAAAGCCAGCTCTCATCAGAAATGAAACATGAGTATAAATGCACACTATCAGTCCTAAGGCCAGTATTGCAAGAACTGTAACAAGGTTATGCATCAAATGTTAGTCTGTTCCCATGGGTTCTGGACACCTTAATCTTCTGTTTGCTTGCACAAGGGCTCACCTGGCATCTCTTGTGCTCGGAATTAGATGTTCTGATTTCTGTTCAGCAGAAACCTGACTTAATGACATTTCCCTATGTCCGCTCTTCAGAGTGGAACATATGTGACATGATTGATCAGCAGCAGAGAGAAATGTCAAAACAGGAACATAAATGACTTAGCCCTCAGTTTAGAACAACTAACAAATGAAAAGAAAAAAACAGTCCTAAAGTTGATAGGTTAGAGAAAAGCAGGAAGGGAGCATATTTTTTTGCTTTACAATGGGAGTAGATTGCAGTCTGTATTATGACTAAAGGTGAAACATGGAAGAGGTAGATGAGGGAAGCATGGAAATTACTCTCAGCTGAAAGATATTAACATTAAATTTGAACTGAGCGTAGACTTGTTCATGTGATAGTACCAGAAACCAAATGAGTTACCCATTTCAGGAACAGGGCAGCTTTGCAAACCATAAGGCTCATTGAGTTGGCAGTTGGCATTCTTAAAGATATTGTACCTGTAAAAATGCAACCAATAAAGTCTAATTTGATTCTCCTGGGTTTTTTTTTTATTTGTCTCCATTCCTTTCCACTAGGATTATTCCTCAGTCTGAACCACTCATTTAAAAACTACTAATCCAAGAGCTCAGCTGATACTGCCTCAGGTCAAAGTGCAAAGTAGCTCCTACCTTACATCCTCTCCAACCCCAACATATGCTGCGTGTATTGGCTTTGAGAATTACTTGGTCATAGACTAGTTCCTCCTGAATTATGCCCCAAAATATTGTCTGTGAGTAACTGTCTAGAGAGTACACATATGTGATGCAGAGCCATGCTGTTAGATGTATTAAGTAGTAACCAAAACGTTAGGTTTTGCTTTGAACTAACATGGTGCACATTATAAAATCTCCCCATGCTGGAAGAAAGAGTAAATCCTCTGTGGTTTACTCATAAATATTTATAGGATTATTCAGTCCATTGTGTAGTGAATAACCAAATGCATTCTGATGTAAACCAGCCCAGCTCCTGTGTTTATAGAGTCTATGTGACAGAACACAATTACAAAACACGTTTTTCTTTTTAAATTTCTACTTGAGCTCCTTGAAGGACCTAGAATTTGAGCTTGGCAATATAGAACTGTAATTGTCCATGGACCTGGCATCTTACAGATTAGAAGTGCATGTATTCTTCAAGGACAAAGCTATATACTGTATAGTTTATATTCACATAAATGTATTATGTAAGGACAAATCAATATATTACACACATACATCCTATATTTTGCTCCTGGTAGGGAATTCTATCATCAAGTAGAACAAATCAACAAGAACAACTTAACTCTACAGATTCAAGAAAGGAATACTGCATTTACTTTTTATTACTCTATTTTTTGTTCAAAATGAACATGGCTCAGGTGTAGGATGGGAATTTCAATCTAACATATTCATGACTGGGGCAATTGGCAAGGTCTGCTATTTCTGACAGGTGTAAATGATCAGGCTCAGCCCTAAATGTGTCTTGTCTTTTTGTATTTATCCTGGTTGTTCCCCACTATTCAGTTTATTTGCTGTTGAAAGTTCTCTTTTATCAGAAAATCATAATCTCAGCCAGAGACTGAAATGCTGATTTCAGCGACAAATTAGAAACTGAAAAATAAGAGATGAAAGGAGTGGGAAAGTGAGTCTGTACTGTGCAGATGCACTTTCATTCTCAAGAGCCTCTGTTTCCCCAAATGAAAGCAATTCTGACCAAAAAAAAAAAAGGGTTTAATTCAGCATGGAAATGTGCAAAACTTTTCAAGGCAAAGTCTTTGCATATGCTAAAGGCACAGATGATGTTCCATGTAAAGCATTACTTTTATCTTTATTGTTTTGAATATGTTGGATCATAAGAATGGATGCACTCCAACTGCCACTTCAAAGCTGTATGGATAATCCCACATCCCACTTGCTTTGTTTGCATTTTTAATTTTGCTCAAGTAAAAGAAGAATCAAAGCTCATACTTTATTCTCTGAAAAACTTCTGTACAACCTTCCTCAAAAGTCCAGCTCGTCTGCACCAGGCTAAGTTACAAAGTTCCTAACTCATTTCAGGATATTTCTATTTACTGTGTGTGTTTGCCTTATTTTACATGATAAAGTGCTTCAATTTCTCACTGGATGGAAGTCATCAATCTCCACCATGCTAAAAAATTCTTCCTCTGCAGAGCAGGGGGCCCCTAATCTGTGGAGCAGGTGTTGGTGTTGAAGCAGGGGCAGCAAGAGGGATGTAATTGTTTCTGATGCATGTGACAGGAATTGTCACTCAGCCTGCAATGCAGGTGTCAACAAAAGCAAGGTCAGACTCTGACTTGCAGGACGTTTTTGCCTGTTCTTGTCCCTGAGCTTAAAAAATGGGGCTGATACCAGGCAGTCTGTCCCCAGTTTCCTTATCTCCTGGCTGCAGGCTCTGTGGGCTGGTGTGGTGCCTGGGGTGGCTTGCTCAGAGGAGAGAAATGGCTGCAATTGTAAAATTCCTTCATTCTCTGTTAAAACTTTCCCAGGTGACAGGGAGCAGAGAAGTCTGATGCTTCTTCATCTGCCAGCTCTCTCCGTTTCCTCTTTGAAGTCTTTGAATCTCTGTTCAGGCTCTAAAGGAGACCCCAAAAGAGACAGTCCCCACATTGACATCTACTGCTGAAAGACTTTCCCCTTCAGAAAGAGGTCGAGAATATTAATATGAAAACGAAACAGTTGGTTTGGAAGGGTTTATAGATCAAGTGCTTTTCAATGTCATTTCTGTTCAAAGCATTTCAAACACAAAAGAAAATGCAAGTTAGGAGAGCTTTAAGTGAGTAAAGCCTTTTTCTGGATGACGTTATTCCCTCGGGTGGCTTGATATGCAGTGCCTGGCAGTTAGAAAGAAATACATCACGGTGATACTCCTTTGGTCTTCCACGAAATCAGGCACCTTCCATAGCAAATGTGTGGATGCATTCCTTCTCACCAGAGGGAATAGAACTTCCATCTCCTCTGTAAAACTCTACAAAGAAATGAGTGTCTAGAAACACGCTATTTATTGTAATGAGTGCCCTAGGTTCAATAATGCTGCTGGAAATATGTGAAAGTCCTGGAAACTGCAAGGTCTAGGCAATCTTCTCCTTATTCATTGTTTCTTCTATAAATTCTTTATCAATGAGCACCTAGGGGCTTATTTTTCACTTGCATCGGCTTTACAACTGTATATTTCTATTTATTTTACTGGAATGATTTCGGTGAAAATGGTGGTGTGTTTTAGTAGTGTTAGTTTACAAAATTTTAATAAAAATGAATGACTCCCCTATGAAAAAGAAAAATCCCTAATCAGCTATTTTCAAGGAGCACCTCTAGACTGAAACTAACAGACCAAAGGAGAAAACACCAGTGGCTACAAAATATTCTTAGACTGGAAGTATGTGAATCTGCCAATACAACATCATGAAAAAATAAGTGCCTGGGAGATTTCAACATTATTTATTCTTTTCGTCACAGACCTCCTACGGAGTCCCATCTCCATTGTCTGGAGACAAAATCCACAGATCAGTAAAGTAAGAAGAATTTCCAAAAGGCTTAAAATCGAAAGCAAATACCCGACTCTTTCAGCCACTCTATTACAAGAGTAAATTGGACACCCCCTACGTTTGGTATAGGAGCTGAAGAGTGCTTTTGTATGAAATAATAAACTGACATGGTTCCAAGCAGTCACATTCCAGTGAAATTTTTCCTGAATTTTTTTTCCCCTGAATTTCCTGAGATTTTCCTGACTATTTCCTCAGGAATTCCTGGAGGTAAAGGATGAGTTCTTGTTAATGGGGGGCTGTGTGTAATCTCAGAACTGGCCAATGCAGCCTCCCTGTAACAAAGAAAACTGGATAGGCAATGTGGAAAATAGGGAAACAGGAAAAAAAAATATACCAAAATAGTCCTAAAGACAGGCACAAATGTCATGGAAACGTCCCATTTGTGATGGTGAATCATGGAAAACCCAAGCAAAGAAACTCCACAGCACTCTTGCTTCCATGGGCTACATGATAGGAGTAAATAAATGGGCCAAGGCACAATCCCAGCTGTCCCAGGGTAAGTGGTGTGGCTGGCATGGCTCACACCTTGGCATCTATGTCCTCCCCATCTCTCCCCCTGCACAATCCAAACAGGGTGGGTTTGTCCGCCCTGGCTCCTGGGCATAGTCCCTGACCCGCGCTGTGCCCAGCATTGGTGGCCAACATGGCCAAAACTGTGATGCTAACATTGATAGAATCACAGAACCATGGAACTTATCAAGTTGGAAGGGACCCATAAGGGTCACTGAGTCCATCTCCCTGCTTCTTGCAGGACTACCTAAAACTAAACCATATGACTAACAGCATCGTGATGGGAAATAGAGGGTGGTGCTCAAACTCATTTTCTGGCCCTGTTGGGTTCATTGGTCTAAACAGGGCTATTGAAAGTCTGCAATGCACACCGAGCTTGTTGGAAACAAGAGGATGTCCTGCCTATTAGTATGACTGATACAGAAAGCAGAGGGGAATGGTGAACTGCTCTTTTTATGACTTTTATACCCGACTTTAGCTGACTGCACAAAAATGAGCAGATTAAAATATCTTGAAGTCTTTTGTGCTTTTCCCTTGGAGTCTAATTACTTGGATTATATTGTGGTTAGGTAAGATTGCTAGGGAGAGTTATATTATTAATTATATATCATATGACAATATTAAGATAATTACACATTATACTGTATCAATATAATTTTATATTAGTATTCTAACTCGCATTAGATAAATTTCCGTGGTTACAAAAAGCAGACAAACTCTCTGGTACAAAAAGACCTGATTAAAGTCCCATCTTTACATCATTTATGTAGGATTTGCACAAGAAAATTAAAAAGTTGAGGCCAAAAAGAATCTTGTAATAGGAAAATTTCTTAGGACAGTCACTAAATTTGATAATTATATCTATTAAGCTTTATAGTTGGAAGGACCTGTCCCAGTTTGTATACTGTATCACTTGTTAAAGCTTGGAAGCATGAGGCAGATACTGTCCATGTTACCAGTGAACAACACGATGGCACAGATAATGAGACTTTCATTACTGAAGGCTGAAATGTTTTTAAATGAAGCTATGGTTTGGGTCTGCAAATGAATTAAACATGGCTTCCAACACTCTCCAAAAATAACAAATGGAGCACGACTACCTAAAACTATCCCTTATTTTTCCCTTTTCTTTTTCCCTGGTTTTGGTAAAGAATCACTTTGACGGCTCATTTTCTGCTCACATGAACACTAAGCTCATTGCCTTCCAGAATATAGGGGAAGTTTCGAATGTCTGCTGAATTAGGCTGATACCCATGCCTATGTAATTTATGCAGATAAATCTTTTATTTTCAATTATAGTAGATCTGTTTTCTCAGTTTTGGATAAAAGGAATAGAAAGTTTAATCTATCATAGACTGTTGTTCTTGCAAGCTTTTAAGTAAATAAAGCACTAAAGGAGAAGTTCTGTGCTAGTTTTAGCAAAAAAAAGAATAAAACTACAAAAATGTGGAGAAAGCCAAAAACTTCAAATCTCCAGATATTATTTAAAATCTCCCCTCCCCACAAAATAAAAGGTGCAAATACTACCAACAAACATTCATGAAGTTGTCCCTGAACAATTAATATTGATCCTGGGTTGCTATTCTCCTACGCTAGAACCCTTGTTGTGTCTTGGGCTGATTGATAGAAACCAGGTTAGAGGGCTAGTTTCAAAATTGTCCTTAGGTCTTGTGCATGCAAGAAACTGAGCAGTAAACCATGCCTGTAAATGCTGCCATGTGGATAGAAAAGGTATTTTGAACATAAGAAGGGGTAAGATGTTAATAAAATCTTTGCTCATTATTATAATATCTAAGAGTGAACTGGGGTTTTGCATCATATTAAGACTGGCTTATTTTTTGCTGTGAAATCCTGCTCTTTGTATTTCTTTTTTTAATACTGAGCTAGCAATACAAACTGTTAAAACATTTGATATGTAAGTTATCAAGGAAGAATTTGAATTAAAAAAAAGAAAGAAAAATCTAGTATTTCTTTCCCTCAGGTTTGACTGGCAGAGAGTGAAGAGGGGAGCCTTAATGCAGTGGATCAAGGTGCCCTCACTGAACGCACGAACGCGTGGCATGCAACATGCCCGTGGCATGTCCCACAACAGTGCCACCTCCCTGCCCACTGTGCCTCTAGGCTAGAGAGGCCCTGAGGAGAGATGGGTGAATGCGTATGGGACATGACGTATCCGTAGTCCCAGATGTTGTTCTGCGTTTTGGGTGGGAAAGGGGTCTTTAGAGGATGTTTTACAGGGGAGCTTTAAACCTTTGTGTTTTCTTTTTATTTCCTTTTCTTTCTTCTGTTTTTATTTTTTGTTTTTAAGAAGTAATCCCTTCTCTGTCTGAAAGTTTAAGGAATAGCATCAAAGTTGCTTTCTAAAGCAAATTAGGTGAAAGGGTCTGAGGTAGCCATTATTGCTAAGAAAGTCTAAGCTCGACCCTTTTTAGACAAAACAAGTTAAACACATGCCAAAGAAGGCAGAAATTAACAGAAGAGCCAGAAAATATCGGTTCTTTTTCTAGCACAGGTGCTTACGTGTGCATTCAGTGCTGGGAAACCCCAGAATGACATAGTTTCCCACAAGCCACTGCCATTCCTGGTCATTTGTACCCATAACAAAATGTTTAGAAAATTAATTTTAGCTGCGTAAACCAATGATAAAGTTCACTTTGCGGCAGTGAAGCAACAGATGCCCTTCTTTACCGTAAAGTCAGATCTCACTGCACAAGTGGTAGAGAAAATAAGGAAACAAAGTGAAGAAGTAAAAGAAATGCAAAGCTTGCAATCCAGCTGTGTTCTGGACTCAAAGCTACTGCTCCTCTGGGGACCGGTTCAGGGGCAGCACCTTTAGGTGTGGTTACTGATGAAATCACGGTCGCAGGAAGATGCAAAGGAGAAGAAGCAATAATGAAACACTTGGGGCTTTCCAATTCACTCCTGCTTGCCTGAGTAAAAAAAATTAATATCCAGGGAGGACAAATTTGGCAATCCCTGGCTGTTAGTGATGAGAGCTACCAGGAAGATCAAATTTGTAAGAAAAGCCTACAGGTGATGGAGAGGGTATTTCAAATACCCACCACGCAGAATTTCACTCTTGAAAAATCTTTCTGGAAATCAGTGTTTTACTTGAATAAACACTCAAGCTACCTGGTATAAGTGACGAGAATGTAGCTTTAGTTTTCTATGTTGATCTTTATATTTTAACTATTTATTTGAATCCTTATACATGTACGTGTGTGAATATATCAGGTGCAAGATAAAAATAAATTAATCACAAATAGAAATGGAAATGATCATGGTCTTTTAAGAGGATGTTTAATTATCTACCACTTTTTACTGTCATTCACAATGATTATCAATTAATCTACATAGCAAGAATTTACATAGGAGGTAATGGAAAGTTAAGCTAGAAAAGTTCCACATCACTAAGAATGTTTGCTTGAAAAATCTTTACCTATATCATAGATTCAGACAGAGATCTAGCAGATGTCTTTCACAACACCTGATTTATTCGATCATCATTTTGATTCAGATGAACATCAGAATTATGGAGCAAGCACATTATTCATCATTTTTATCATTCAGTGTAGGCAATTGTTTCAACTGAAGCCTTCCACATAATATGTAAGGGTGAGAATAAATGAAATTTGCTTTTGAGGCTTCTACTTTAAGGTGATTTTGTTCTCTCAGAATAGTATTGACACCAGGCAAAAACTTACAAGTTTGAAACTAATTCACATCAGTCTCCCTTTCAAGACCACTAGCAATATTCCCTGTTCAAATCATAATCAAACCACAGCAAAGAAATGCCTCAAGCATCCATTTCACTCAATCTCTGTCTATTCTGAAGCTGCAGAGCACAAAAAAATCCTTATATATACTTATTGCTAGCCACAACCTCAACCGCTGTCCTCCTGACTTGTGTGTCAGTTTTCTTTCTGCGACACGAGACTCATTTCTTTTGTTCTATAAAAGCGTATTAAAAGTGCTTACTCCCTTAGGCAAGCCCGACAACTACTGAATAACAAATCCAAGCTAAAAAAAAAAGGCAACTTCTACCTAAATCACTACCATAATATTGTAAAGCATCACTTCTTAGGTACTTATCTACATGTGTCTTGGCTGTTCTTGTGTAAAAACTTTGTATTAGTCTCTCTTGTTATATTGCAGCATCACCTAAACTCTGCTGTCTGCTTCCTGTGTGAATGAGTCTTGTGGGTTATATTTTACATACAGGCTCAGGGCCTTTCCCTACACAGTGTGTCAGAGGATTTTACACAAAATGGGCTGTTTCAGTGCTCAGCACGTCCACGGAGAGCTGATGGGAACTAAATGGATATTTGTCACAGAAGATGGAACAGCCCCATAACAAGTCCACCGTGCCCCGTTTCCAAACCTGTCACCTATGTGGGTGCTGGGGAAACACACCCTGTGCTGGACATCACCCCTGCTGGTGGGATTCCCTGCTCTGCTTTGCAGAAATATAAAGGAAATAGTTAAAAGAAGTTTTACAACACTTTCTGCAATACTAGACAGTGAAGAAAGAACAGTCAAAAGACACACAGATATATTACAGCATTTGGGTCAGAAGCGTTAACTATAAAAACTTCTGAAGGCAGCATTTACATAACAGAGGCTTTTTAAAACTTACCCTGCATTTCCATCTTCCTAAATCAAACTATATTTTTCCAGAAAACCCTGTCTGTCTTTCTACGAGTTGCTCTAAGAGGAGCACATATGCATGTTGACTTTCTTCCTCGGTGAAAACCAAATCATTCCCTCAAAGCTGGAGGAGTATGAGCTGTTTCACTGCTTGTTCAGTGAAATCCCTGCTCTGACTTCTTGTATTTCCTTAGGACAAAACAGAGAGCGCTGCAAATCATTGGGGATGGCAGCTGAGAGAAAAGAAGAATTCTTTCTGCAGTCAGGTCACATTCAGGCGACATATTTTAATGGAAGAGCTAGGCTGTGAATTCAGTACATGATTAAAAGAAAAATGTCCTGTCAGCGGAAGCTTACACAGAGAAACGGGTTTTAATCAGTGAATATTTTTCCCCCATATAAGAAAGTCTGGTCACATGGCTATCAACTACGATATGCAGAAGGAATCATTTGGGTGAGTATGAGTAAGCACAGATCTATTGCTGTGAAGATCAGGGAGACTAGCGGGAGGCTTGCCTCTGGTTTGCTGGCACCCTTTACACTCCATGTACAGATGCAGACTATGGAATCAGACCTTCTCAGTAAAATACCTTTTCATTACATCTGCACGTAAAAATCCATTAGAATTTTGTTTTCTGGAAACAAAAAAACCCCACCAACAAAGTCAAGCCTATTCAGCCAGAGCTGTCAATCACCATGCAAATGCTTAGCCTGGAGAAGGAGTTCTTTTCCTTGGTTGGTTTCTCAACTTTGCAGCCGGAGCAGACCTGATGCAGCACAACTGCTGGAGACACAGCAGAGCTGTTTGCACCGAACTGCAGCTTGGCAGAAAGGTATGAATTTGATTCCGCCTTCCACGGAAACTATCAGGCACTGATTGCCACAGATGTTGCTAAAAGCTCGGGAGTGTCCTGAGAGGCATGAAGACAAACATCCTTGGGAGCACTGTGTGTGATGGTGCGACCCCCCTCCCCATTTAGGCCACTTGGAGCGTGGCATGATTTTCCCTCACCTGGGCCACATAACGGTACAATGGACCAGAATGTTATGGCAACCCATTAACACCTAGGACACATAATGATCCAATATAAAAGCAAGAAAGAATGCGTAGGGTGACAGACCAGAATGTTATGGCAACCCCTTAGTGCACCTGGCTCCTGTGTCCCCTATTGTTTGGAAGCAATAATGATAATTGATCACTCCTGACAATATATAGATCGTAGCCCAAAGAGGTGGGAGTGAAACCAGAACTTCAAGATCTAACAAGTTCTGGGCTTGCACAACTGGTGGGAAGTATCAGAATATCCCATTGTCTGAGTTGGGCTGGAGTGGAAAAATACCTGACGAAAGTCAATTATCTCAGACCCTATAAATAATGGCTCTAGTGAGACCCTTTGAGCTCTCTACCCTGAGCTGGGACACCACTCAGCCTGACACCTTGAGGATTAAAGGGCCAGGGTGAGTCAACCCTCTTGAGTCTCAATTATCGCCCATTGTGGAATGTCGGTACATTGCGAGTACCTACTCTAAACTTGAGAAGAGAGAAATTTTAACTATAGGTTAGCTTCTCTTCCATCCACTTCTCTGTCTATGTGTTTCTGATATACACGTTAACTTTTACGAGTGTGGGTGTTCTTATATTTTACTGGACCCAAATACTTTCTGTCCATTTGTCTGTGTGTGTGTAAGGAGTCAAAAGGGGCACCCGTCAGCTCACAGGAGTCGCCGCTGTGAAGGGACCTTGGTTCGAGCAGCTAAAGACTCATCTGTGTGTGTGTGACCCCATGGGTGATGTGTGTTGGTATGTTTCTGCCCATACACACATATATTGATTTAAGATACCCTATAGTAAATTAGAGTGAATCTTGTCATTTTCAAATCTGTAATTAAGTCGCTGTTCAATTATTTCATTAAATCACCTCCCAAATCCTTAAATCGGTTAATGATTAAGTGCTGCTAAAATTCAGCCTCTTGATCTACCTCAAATCATTAATAAATTTTGAATTGCTGCTGAATCATAACCGTGTCAAATATTTCCATCCGCGACACCGTGCTCTGGATTAAACAGGTGTTTCCAGGATCTTTGGTGTCCCAGCAGCCCATCAAACAGTTCATGGTTTCAGACAATATAGTCAATAAAATATCCCGAAAGTACAAAGGAAATACTGCTTCACTTTTTCTAAATGAAAAATGTTGGATTTCCCCAATCTCTACAAAAAATGTTTAAATTGCTAATATTTGTTCCAGTGCAGAAGAGCACTTTCTCTTATAATTTCCAAATTCCTAGTGGAACATAAATTCAGCATTCTGCTCAGCTCTGAAGATAGCATTTGGGCATACTTAGTTTGCCGAGGCACTTTAGCATGTCTTCACCTCTTCCACCACCTCTCCTACTTATTTGCAGAGATGCTGCCTTGTATTTGAATCAGCGACCACCAAGTTTACTGCGCACCTGGACGCTGCAGTTCCCTGCTCAGTGTCGGTTCAGGTTAACTTGAAAATACTAGAAATGCATCTGAATCAAAGTATCTAGCTGAGAATTACAGTACCTAAGTTGCGGAAAAATAGCCTATTACGCTGCTTCTGCCACGGGGGAGGTAATTTTAGGCAAAGGTTGAAGGGGGAAAAAATTGATATTTTCCAAATTGTCCTTTTATCTCCAGTGTTTCTGCATCATTTTTATTGAAATATAAATGAACTAAAAAAAAAAAACAATTTAATTTTATTTTTAATCTAAATATTTTTCATGTAAATAAAAATATTTCATAATACCTGCACACAATTTCACCGACATTTTGGTACAGTGTTGAAAAATTCCCATAGTAATTTTTATGTAAAATGGAAAACAAATCCATACCAAGTACTGCAAAATGTCTAGAACACTTTAGTTCTCATATTGGTTAGTTGACAAGGTGAAGGCACTGCTGTATTGCTAGTGCTTAAATTGCTAGTGTTTAAATCCTCTCACCTTTAGCCAGCTCCATTGCAGAAACTGCCCAACTCTTTTTCACAAATCCATACCATAACAGTTAATGAATAAATGGGTGGTTTCAGTTCCTTTAAATGAGCTGCTTGAAATAGCAGATGCCCCCAGAAAGGACAACTGAGATGGAAGAAACACAGATTTTTCTCGGTTGTGTCTCATGTAGTTGCTTTATTGCCCCATACTAGTAATTAGATAAATATATTTGTGTATTTTAATACCTACGCACTACCATGCATAATAGGTCTAATTAAATTTAATGAGAATGGACAGGACCATTTCTAGAATGTAGCTTCAGCTGTAGCTGACTGTAGGTGTCTCTCTCTAATTTTGTTTCTCTTGGTAATATTTTTTTAACACTGAAGATTTGATACTGGCAAAGGGCTGCATGCATTCCTGATCTAACACCACAAACATTGGAAGAACTGCAGAAGGCACAGATTGCCATAAAAATATGAAAAAGCAACTACTACTAAGAATTAGGGGTAACTTCAAAAGCCGTTTGCACAAGCCATCTTCTCTGCAGTCTATTCCAGAGACCAACAGCTCCTCTGTAACATTGCTCAGGCTGAAAACATTCTTCTGATTTTTAGTGATCTGGTGATCAAAAAACTTACTAGCAAATCTTCAAGAAGCGAACAGCCCAACTTAACAGACTGTTCACATGGCTAAGAGACAAGTGTTCCTGGTGATGGTGATGATGAAGAATAGGTATATATTTCATACCCTCTTTGGAACAATGTTGAACTTCAGCTCTGCAGACAATGCAAAGTTAATTTTCCTTGTCACTTGTGCAATTGTTTATTATAGGAAAGAAGGCATGTTAACTGTTTTCTAAATAAAAAAGTGAAAAAGTTGCAATTAAAAATTCAAGAAAAGATGTAATACCTTCAGGAGAGCTGTATTTTACTCATGTACCATTCCTGTAGCCCTTAGCAGTGAATTACCTCATGTTTTCTATCACATGCTGATGTTGACCGGCTTCCTTAATCAATCACATGTCACTCAAGAAAATGGAAAGAGAGCAAGGAACCTGCCTGAGCACTGGTGTCTGCCCCTGCAGGGATTTTCCTTGGAGGACAACATACGTGATGGCTTCCTAGCATCCTTATCTGTCCAATTACAAAAATAACAGGACCATAACTAATGGGAAAGAAAGAGCTGCTGCAGCGCCCTGGAGGAACCACATTATGTATTGATATCATTAGCCCTTTTGTTACATTTAAATGAATACGACCCAAACTGCAGCTCTGGCTGCCTGAAGAGAGGGGCAAAAGCTGCTTTACAACCTCTTTCAGAGCAGCTCCCGGAGCTTTTCAAATGGCATAGAGAAGGCAATCTTAACACTGCGGATAGAGGAAGAGCCATCCAAATTAACCCAATAAGGATTCAAACTTATGGCTCAGTAGTAAAAGCTTGGTCAATGATCTGAACTTCATTAAGTCACTCCAGCATTGCCCCTGATCTTAGTCTCTCTATAGCTCGATAGTCACAATGCTTCCCTTGATTAATTATTTACGCGGGATTCATAACCTCTGTTTTAATATTTGTTGTGCTAAATATGGCTTTTAATTAAATGCTATTTTTCTCTGATGAAAAAAAAATCTATATCTATGTCTACCAAATGTCATAATTCATTTCCATATTAAATAATTAACATTTGGCAGATTCTTTGAAGACAGCAGGGCAGAAATAATTCACAAAGTGAGGCAATTGCATGGGGTCGGTATGAGGCACTGACTGGTGACAGATATTCAGAAATAATGTAATCAGATCACATTGGTTATCATTTCCTTATGGAAGTGAGTCTGTATGTTCTGGGGAGAAGAACACACATTTAGGACATCAGAGAATTGTGACGAAAAAGTAAGAGGAATTAATTAATCAAAAATAAAAGGAAGTAATGGTATTTATGACAAGGACGATTGTATTATTATGAATCAACAAAATAAATGAAAAATCAAAATATTTGAAATCATCCTATCATCTGGTTAATTAAAACAGAAGAACCTGCAAATGTAAGGATGACAAGTCCAAGAACATGAATGATCAGATATTTAAAAGTGTTCATCATCAATTTACATTAATAATTATGAATCTTTTGGACAAGTAAGTACTATTTTTACAGAAAATGAGGTAAGTACTAGAAATATAATTAAATTCTTTTTTAGCATAACATACCTCATGAAGTTCAAAAAGGGGAAGTGCAAAGTCCTGCACCCAGGGAAGAACGACTTCAGGCACTGAAATATGCTAGAAAGCAGCTCGACAGAAAAAAACCTGGTGGTCCTGGTGGTCACCAGGTTAGACATGAGCCAGCAATGCGCCCTTGCTGCAAAGAAGGCAAATTATATCCTGGGCTGCATTAGGCAAAGCATTGCCAGCAGGTGGAAGGAGGTGATCCTGCCCCTTTATTCAGCACTGGTGAGGCCATACCTGGAGTGATGGGTCCAGTTCTGGGCTCCCCAGTACAAGAGAGTCATGGACATACTGGAGAGAGTCCAATAAAGGGCCACAAAAATGATGAAGGGACTGGACCATCTCTCCTATGGGGAAAGGCTGAGAGAGCTGGGACTGTTCAGCCCAGAGAAGAGAAGGCTCAGGAGGGAATGTTATTAATGTAAATAAACACCTGAAGGAAAAGCGTAAAGGGGATAGAGCCAGGCTTTTTTCAGTGGTGCACGGTGACAGGACCAGAGGCAATGGGCACAACCTGAAACACGGGAGATTCCATCTGAACATCAAAACACTTCTCTACTGTGAGGGTGACTGAACAGTAGTACAGGTTGCCCAGGAAGATTGTAGAGTCTCTATCCTTGGAGATATTCAAAAGCAATCTGGACACGGTCCTGGGCAACTGGTTCTAGGTGGCCCTGCTTCAGCGGGAGTTGGACCAGATGACCTGCAGAGGTCCCTTCCAACCTCAACCATTTTGTGTGATTCTGTGATAGAAAGGTTGCAATTTTTCTACCAGCGTCAGACATGCCACCAAACGTTCAGACACTATACTGAAAGCTGTTTTAGAAGTCTGTTGCCTATTAGGGGAAATTATGCAATATTTATACATTCAGGAATTGAAAAGTGTACTGGAAAGAGATATTCTCAGGATATATACTTTAGCGGATATGTTTTGTAAGTTCTTGTTGTCTAACCCGAATCCTGGAAGACAGTGACCAGCTACTTGTGGTTTTGTGGATTTGCACACAGAGTCGTAGTTAGATATACCCAGATATGAAGTCATCCACCTCCAAACACTATACAGCAGTGCAAGCTGCCTCTGCACTATCACACTGCTGTATCCATACCGGATGTGTTCCTGTACCAGAGTGAACACATGCTCCAGACCAAGGCAATCAAGACAGCTTTGTTTTCTGTCTGCACATCAAGTGGGCACACGTCCAAGAGTGAAAGAACATTCAGAAACAGCACAGAAAGTCAGTCTTTATCCAGACAAAGTCTCAGCTCCATGCCGTGTTCTTCATGTAGGGAGAAGGTGGCAGAACAATGGACACAAGACAGATGTATGTTGCTTAATGCAGGGATGGAGTTGCTCACACATTCCCACATTAGGATGGTAGAAGAGCTTAATAGGACAGAATGCCCCTGAATGGAAACTCAACACCATTTCTATAAATGTCATAAATGTCGCTGTAACCACCAGATGTCACGTGAAAACATACCTTTCTCTACCATGTCAAAAAGGTAGGGGATAAGTTTCTCTGGCAAAGATTTAAAAAATAATGTTCTTCAACACCCTTCTAGGTAAATAGACCATCTAACTACTTCCTGCCAGCTCCTGCCTCAGTCCCCTCTGATGAACAAATTGCAGCTGGAGATTTGCTGGCTACGGCTGCATCAACAGGAGGGAATTCCTGTGTGCCTGGGAGCATTCCTGGCACTGGCACACCATCACTGATGACACTACATGTCCATGAGCTTGGCCTGCTCCAGCCACCACTCTCCCCAAATGGTTCCTGGGCATAGTTTTGCTCAGAACAGTCCGGGGATTTTTCCCGTTGGGTGGCTTGAACACAACAGCTTGTCTTGGAGGCTGAGACCATTAGCGGAGACGTGAGCTGTTCTGAGCCAGTTGGCGTCAGTACCCAGCTCCCTTGGCATGTTTAATTTATGTGTATAGATGTAGTCTGTCCTTCTTGCAGGACAATCGCTCAGACTCACAGTGAGCACAACATCCAACTCCCAGTTTGGCTATCCGGAGTGATTTTTCTTATACTTGTGACATTACAACTTCATTATATTCTGTAGAAAGTAATATAGTTTTCTGTCTATGTTTTGCGCTTGGTAGTGTTATTGATAAGTTATTCCCCATTGATTAGTGCCTGACTTTACCTTAGGCAGGTATGTTCACTGCTTTTAACTCCACTGTGGAAGATTCAACACTCTTAATCTCTCTATATCACATCTTTGCCTGGCTTTACACTGTAGTGAAAACCAGGTGACCACCCAGGAGTGTTTTTTCTGTGGGTGTTCCTCATCTGTAGGTCCAGCAGTCACCCAGAGGTTATACTAATTGACAGTTATGAGAGGCAACAGATGGAACTCTGCTAAGTAAACCGGTGCTTTTCTTCAAATTATCCCGCATTCAGTCAACATACCAAACAACTTGAATGTTTTGCGTGTTTTTAGGTTTAGGGTTCTTTCTGTCTCTTCCTTCCTTCCTTCCTTCCTTCCTTCCTTCCTTCCTTCCTTCCCTCCCTCCTTCCTTCCTTCCTTTCTTTCTTTCCTTTATTTCCTTTCTTTCTTTCCTTTCTTTTCCCTCCTACAGAGTTCTAGGTATTAGGTATGGCTCTTCTATAGAGTGAAGAGTGATGACACCCAGATGGAAAGTTAATCTCACCTCGTGCAATGCAGTGGTGTGAGCAGGTAGTAGCTCCCATCCCCAGAAAGAGCCCATTTGTGTCAGCATGTCTCTCTGCCAAAATTAATCCATTTTGATTTTTCAGCACTGATGAAGTTATATGGCTGCTAATTTCAGAGTTACCTCGGTGAACCCTAGCTTGGGGGGGTCTCTGCTTCACACTGTAACTGTGGACAAGCTTACTATGATATTAGGCTCAGGGTCTAATACAAAACTCTCTGCACTTGGAAACCTTTTTAAATCTCAGGCTATTAAAACCACTGTGTACCTGGCATTTAACATTCTCATTGTGTATTAACTATTTTCAAATAACAAAAAACGGCCTATAAAGGGCCTTTCTCAAAGCTGTTAAACTGTCGCCATTTTGACTGTAATATCCATTTGTTCTCTAAAAATTCAGGTTTCAGTAAAGATGATCTGCCTTGCATTTCAAAATGAAAGGGGTTATGCAGAAGGATTCATTCATCAAAATATGTACTGTCCCCTACACATCAAATAAAAGCAGATTTTAAGCAAATAATTCAAATATATTTCTTCTTCACTATTCATTGCATCCCACTCTATAATATTTATCTTGATTTTCCCCAATTTAAAGCAATCCTTAGCGCCTTCAACTCCCAATCACCTTAACATACACCTTGAATTAGGATGAGATACAAAGTTACTGTTTCACCAATAAAAACCACTTATTTTTAGAAACAACTATAAGGCAAATACAGAAAGAGCCTCACTGTGTTAGAATTAAATAAATGAAGCAGGGTCCAATGTAGTCACAGCTGCAGCATTCTGTGCATATAAAAATTTTTATACCAGTAAAAAAAAAAGATTTCAATAAAAAGTCACCTTTCAGAAATGGAGAACTGCTGCTAGTGAGTTATATATCTCGACAGGTATCCCACATTTACCCCTGGAGGGATTGCTTCCTGCAGAGGCTCTAACCCCCAACCCAGTGGAAGTGCTCACCTTCCCAGTCATTTGGACAAGGTTTAGCATGATAAAATGATTTGTTATGCCAATGAAGTTTTTGTTATGCTGTAAAATGGTTTGTTACGCTACTATTGCTACATAAAAATGTTATGAAAATTAAGTAGGTTGTAAGGTCCAAAAAGGAATAGGCTACTTCTAGGACTAGGTACTAATAAAAGAAAAAAAGAAAGAAAAATCTTCTGATCTACAATTCTTCAGTACTGTAAAAAGACAAACTAAATGACCTTTTAACTAACAATCGAAATTGGTACCCCAACTAGGAAAGCAGTTATGCATCCGAAATGAATGGGAACTTCTTCAGGTCAACAATACTCAGAAAATGGGAGGAAACCACAACAAGTCGGATAATCTAAGTGGTGACTCCTGTCCTGTGCGACAGTACATTAAACAAGCCTAAATGACAATTCAGAATGGAAACTGGAGTACAGATTCATGGTGTGCTAATCATAATGTGTCACAGATGGGATAGCAAGACAATAAGACTGGAGGAAAACCTTACTTGGCATCTGGGATTTTAATTTTAACATTGCGTATATGAGTCAAAAGCAGTATCTGAAACTCGCAACTATTTAATTCACAGTCCAGCCTTGTAAGTTCCCGGCCCGTTTTGGACTTGCAACTAACTGTATTCAGAATTTCTATACGACTGTTTCAGGCAATCAGTCACTCCACAAGGAAGGGAAGGTCTGTTACATCTTATGCTTCATAATTATTACATAACCTTTAAATTTTTCCACTTTCATATTTTTTTAGTTTGTATATATTACATGTTTTTATTCCATTATTCTAACACTAATATTTTTGCTCCTGTCATTTGGTAAATTTGGACCGTAACTGTACTGCACTGATAAGAAAAAAGTTCCTGATTTCAACAATCGGCTATATTTCCACTGAGCTCTAGATTTGTTTCTAATCACAAAAATTCTAGAAAATTTTCTAACAATATATTTTTTCTTCTAGAAGTAAGTAAGTATGGGGAATATTTATTTTTTTCTCCTGTTAAACAAAGCACGCTTCAGTTTCCCTTGTCCAGGCTCACTGAGGCAGAGTGAAGGACACTGCACTGCGAGGGGAATTTGCCGCAAATGGAGAGCCCATGGGAGAAGCGACTTGCTTTGAAAATCAGGCCCCAAGAGCAAGGAAGGTGCATTCAGTTAAGCTTTGCAGATGTAATGCGCAGAATTCTTCTGCAAGGCCTACTTTCACAGAAATGTTATAACATGTGTTGACATAGACAGGGCCAGGACTCACGGCTGGAGGATTTTGTCTTCACTGGAAAAGATCTTGACTCAAGGCCTTTGCTTCCTGACTGAATGACAGTCAGGAGAAAGCTTGTGTAGGTGCTTGTGATGTCTCTGGTGCCTGAGAAGCTGATAGGCCAGGAGCAGACACATGGCTTGTGTAGGTGCATGTGATGTCACTGGTGCGCTAACCAAGTGAACTAATTCAGACCTGGACTGTCAAGTGGAAGCTCATTAATCACTGCTGTGAGACACAAGTTTATTCAATTTTGATTAAAAGCAGTGGCAAGGAAAAAGCACTCGGCGTCTTACAAAAGGCGTTTAGTAATGCAGAGAAATTACCTTCAACTTTTAGACTACTTCTTTCTAGACAGCTGGACAGGATGACAGATGTAACCACATACAATGATTTTTTCTTTCAAAAGAGAAATGTCCTTATCTTGAAAAAATGTAAAAATTATAATTTGAAAATAATTTTAAACTACTGAGTGAGATTTATCCTGCAGATCCCTTGTACTTTGCTAGTGGCAGTTTTTACCGGTCAGTTGGTAAAACAGCTTGAAGTACCAAAGAGACCAGGAATATCCAGCCTTTCTAGTTGCTCAGACCGAGTAGCTCCCTTGTGTAGGTGTGCACTGCAGACTTCATCTCTTCCTCCACTGCCTGACAAACACTGGTGGCCATGGTTAGGACCATGAGCCACAAGCATTTATGTTCTCAGAATAGGTCTGGACCTCTGGGGTGTATCAGACCTCTGTGCATCCACTTGGGATGGGCCCATTGCTACATACTACACACAGCTAGATGGAGAAAGAGCTACCACTTCTAGGTAGCTCATGCCAAAACACGCAGCTCATGCCAAACAACCTTTTCATCACAAGCAGAAGCAGCCACCAGATTGAGGAAAGGCTGCGGCAAAGACTTGGCTGTTGCTCCCAAAGCAACTCATCCAGCCCCGGTGCTTCCCTGCGCTACAGGCTTTTTATAATGACTTCATGTATTTGCAGTTTTTAACTGGTATTGCAACTACAAAATGTTGATCATGGAGGTAGAGTATTCTGATAACGCAATGTTTGAAGAAAGAACAAATAACATGGTTAAATATAAATGACCACTTTAATTCCTAATGGTTCTCTGACCTTTTTCAAGGGTTACATCCATATCTCATTTTGGGAAGAAACTCAGCCAAGTATCATAGAATCATAGAATTGGTAGGATTGGAAGGGACCTTAAAGATCATCTAGCTCCAACATGTAAAATATAAATACATTCAGGGATGAATAAAAACTGTTATCGATTGTGAACTTCAGACAGGTTTAGGTAAATTAATTTTGGACAAGTCTGCTCTCCTTTGCTGTACGTGTCTCAATGAATGAGAGCCAAGAACTTGAGTTAATTTTCACCTGCCCCAGCAAAGGGCAGAATGGGGACTATGCCTGTACGGAGCTTTACAAGATATAAGGAAAGAAAAGAGCAGTGCACATTTTAATAATGTAAGTATCATTCTCTGATTCAAAATACAATGAAAAATCTCTGCTGCTATCCATCGACTACTACATCCCCTTTTCGGGACAAACACCCAACAGCAGCAGGCTGCATGTGAAAGGACTGCCAGGATCCGAGTACCAGAGGAAACGGGAACTTACGGAGAGGAGTATTTGGATAGCGCTGTGAATGACCTCTAGGTACTGGAAATCAATTATGCAGCCTGTGACGGAGACGTAGGAGTAATCCTCTAGGATGCCAGGAGCAGAAGGACGCACCACCCTTCGTATGCAGCCGGGCCCGTGTTCCCGCCACCAAGAGCGGTGCATTGAGATGTTAAAGGTCATGAGATCGGTTTCCTAGGAGACAGGGAGGGAAAAAGTGTGAAAACCTCTAACTTCGTGTTATTTAAGGTAAAGCAAGGGAAATAAAAGATGTTTTTAATTATAATAAGGAAAATGAGATAAATAACTTGCCTTCCCCCTCACCCCAGTAATTTTAACACGAAAGTAGGCCATTAAAGGGAGAGACGAAATTGCAAACATTTATCGTTTATTTTGTAATGGTGCATAGGAGCTTCTGTCTGGAAGAAGAACCGCCATACCAGGTACTGTACAAAACACAGCGCATATCCTATGTCTGCATGGATTTACAGCCTGAAAAGCAATTTCGTTGATTACAATGTCACTTAAACATTAATTCTTTTAACAGGTAACAGAGACAGTTTTACCCCATGGTACTAGAGACAATATAAAACAAGGTTCCACCATGTTTATTAAAAATATTAACTATAAATTATAGCTATTAATTTAAAAAGTAGGACCACAGCAAGGCAGACTGTTCCAGCTGCCAAAGATTCAAATGAAAAGTTGTCTCCAGCAAAGCACCCTGCTGTCTTTTCTCTCCTCGGCCCCCCATCCAGACTACCATCGTCTCGGTTTAGTGAAGAAACCTGCTCCTGTGATCTGATCTGGATTTAAAATACATGCAGTAACTTCTCTTCACTTGAATCATGTTCAGCCTCAACCACAGCTTGTCTGATGAGGCCTTAAAATCTACCCGAATGGGTACTGGCTGCATTGTAACCCACACAGTGTGCATAATGTCTGTGCAGTTTAGTAAACATCACCCCACTTCCACTTGGAGTAGTGAAACTGGCAAACGTACTAACATACTAAAGAATTTCTAACAGCTTATCTATGAAGTACAAACAGGAAAATTCATCCGAATTAACGACAGATTTAGGTCTTTGGGTAATGCTCAAGTAAAATACACTGAAGTTGCACGGACGCCATTTAAATACCAAAACGCAAATTCCTCACCGGAGATAAATGAGAGTTGAGTTAGATTCACACTTTAAATAATTAATTCAGGTTTAGGTTTCCATGTTTCCCCATCTCAACTCCAAGGTAGTTGTTAAAAATGTGTGCAAAATTGTCAGCCTTGTGCCCACAAAATACACCCATTTCCACACATGCCAGTTTGTGAGTGCTGCTGTGACACTGATTTGCTCTTTGCATCCCACTCCAAAAATCTGTCCTGTCAGTCCGTCTGTGGCCATTTACTTTCACCCTGACCAAAGGGACATTCGATGCAGATTCCAGCTGCAGGAGTCCTTTTGTTGTTTTCCTCTCTTAACTGCCTTTATTCTGGCCACACTTGAAAATTAACGGGTGAATTACATCCTACCAATCTCTGTTCTTGCTAGTTAGCAGCAAGAAATCTGCCTTTGTGATTTGCTGCTTTGCTCTCCATAACTTCTTTACCCCCAAAATGCAGATTTGCTGGAGCATTATTTACAGCTGATGAGGCATTTGTCTTTTGACTTTGCACATCATTCCTTGATGCTGGTTTAGGAAATTTTCAGCTGCAATATGAAAATGACTTGGGAAATCAGGAGTTGACAGACAGTTCAGTTTAATGAATATTTCATTATAAATATATAGTCATAGCAAACAGCCAAAGCTTTCTGTGTACAACAATGCCAGAGATTGCACAGTGATATCAAGTGTTTTTAACAACTGTCAACTGTAAGAAATGCCATTTGTCAAGCAGCACACACATAGTCACTCTCATTTATTTCAGTAACTCTTCGTTGAGTAGGAATACAGATTTGCCATGTGGGTTCGTGTTATCAAATGTTGCGACATAACACTTTGTTATCACAACTGTAGGAATAAATTGTGACGTCTGTGGCGTTGGTGTCACAGCTTTCTTCGCTCTCAAGGGTTTTTGTCCCCTTTTTTTTTGTGTGTTGGTCTTTAATATTTGATTATTATGCCCTGTTTCAGTGTTTGCGCTTGGCTAGTTCACAGCCAATGGTAAAGAAAAATGGTAAACATGCAGAGGGAAACACCTTGGTAAATGTTGCCGACACATTTAAAATGTAAGAATCTGGCATGTGGTCAGTACAAACACTTCTTGTAAATAAAATCTTTGATTCCTGGAATACTGTTATGTTTCATTTGCGATGAGCTTTCTAAAAATGCTTAATTGGATGGTCATGTTTAGAGAAGACCCTCTGACCTTGTTTACTAAGAAACTGATGAACATGAGACGTTTCATATTTCAAGGCTGCTGGTGATGCAGTGAGAGAAGGAAGGAGCAGTATTATACTTCTTTGATTAAAACCAAAAGAGATGTCATCACAGCCCTTGATGGTCTTCTTTTTAATTATTATTCAGAAATTATGGATAAAGGCTGGGAGAAGAGCTTTTCATAATTACTTTTCACTGTGTGCATTATGTCCTGAGTCCTCAAAGCAGGTAAAAGTGGATAATGATGGCCCAGCAAAGATCAGTTTTAGAAATGCAAACAAAACCACCTAGTGCATTAGCTTGACCTCTAAAATATCATTTCACAAAATGGCAGCCGTAAGCTTTTTGAGCTGATAAATGTTAAGCTGCCAATCAATAAAAGAAAGCCTGACAAAAATCAATTTTTTTAAAAAAATTCTTTTTCTTTTTACTGGCTAAAGCATACTCCTCTCTAATGTCTTGGAGATTCTTAATCCATAAAGTGAGTCGAATGTGCCAGGCGTTAAAAAATTAACCTGTATCTTTATCGTCATTTACAGCAGTATAGAAAATTCAAAGACCCTTTGCCTGTGTGTACACGTTTTTAAAATCAATGAACTGCTGAGAGTGTTTCAGTATTTGTGAATTCAGAGCTTGGAAACCCTGTGCATGATGGAGAAGTGGCTGCCCAAGTGGCTTATTCGTAGTTGTATGTTAAATAAAAGTTAAGAATTCTTTCAGAAAGTAGAAGCAGATGCTTGAAGTTTTCCAAGAGATCATGTCCAACGTCACAAGCAATCATTAAGCAAATGCCTATAAAATGCTTAATCTCCAGCAGGGGATGTCATGCAAACTGCTTATTTCTTATAGAAGAATGCTGCTTCTTCATGACAAGAGACTCAACTTCAGGCTCTGTACAAGAGACACCAAGTAGTCTCTTGATAAATCCAGTTGGGACTCATTTAACAATTCAAATTTCAGTCATGGATGGAAAATTGCTGTCTTCTGAGCTTCAGACTCATTACATGTATCTTGACTTTAATTTCATACATCAACAGGTAAACTATACTTCCTCAGCTGGTAACCTCTCAGACAGATGCCATAAATGAAAAGTGGGCAGAACACAAATAATAGGACTTCCAGGAAAATCGTGCGTGACTTACGGAAGTGACACAGGGAAGGGAAATCCTATGCCCCACTCCTCCCTTTTTCAGTCAGCACTGAAACAATACTCCAGTCTGTGGTAAGAAGTTTGCTCCTGAGCATAGGATCAGCCCAACAATCACACTTCTGTCGATGTAGAGTCCCACTAAACTGTCTATGGCTTTTTAAGCTTTTAAAATATGTAGAGGATTTGTGTTGGCTGTCAGCCCAAGGATTAATTTTGATCATTATTGGAAATAATTGTATGGCAGGTACTTTCTTTTAGGTGAGATGTAATCCCTTCAAGTCCCAATAATAGTTTTCTAAGTGCTTGGAGATAATGTTTAATTTCCTTATATCTGCTTAATTCTACATTTGGTTTCAAGTAGACATTTTCTATTGGGCAGGGCTTTGAGCAACCAGATCTAGTGAAAGGTGTCCCCACCTGTGACAGGGAGGTTTGTCTAGATGATCTTTGAATGTCCCTTCTGACCCAAACCGTTCTGTGATTTTATGATTCTATTTTTAGGTGGTGAATCTAGATAAATTTTAACAGACAATAGCATAACACAGTTTATTTTAAAACTGAAGAGCAATAATAAGGATGATGTTCCTTTCATTTATTTGTGTATACTTTATGTACAGTACCTATAACAACAACACAAAAAAATAATGACAAATTCAGACTAACTAAAATCACTGGATGTAAAGACGAAAAGACACTAAAACTCCAGGAAAAAAACCAACACACCAAGATCGCCTTGTATAACAAATATGTGTTGTGTGACATGATGTTTGCACATTGCAGAAATCTGATTTTTTTGTCACTGTACGTTTCTGCTTTAGGACATGCTATTTTATATTTATTTCATTCCTTGTTAGTATTTGAAAAATACACTCTTGGGAAAACTGTAAAAAAGACATTAGCGTGTTGAGTGGGACGGAGAAGCAATTTTTCCTCCATGAGAAAGCAGTCAACACTTGAAATTTCACAGAAAGGTGCAAGAGCACAAAGGCAAAGCACAATGTTAGACATCTTGACTTCATGGTTGCTTGTGTGGTACCTAGCCCTTCCTAACATTTTTTATTTTATTGATACTTACTATAATGCTTATCATAAACAAACATTAATTAATCTGAGGCAATAGATATTCCCATCCCATCCCATTTCCTAAGAATAACAAGGATGCTCCAGATCTGACTTCCTTCCCAGTTCCTGTTTTTACCAGTGAGGAGAAAAGATTTTCAATCAAATACCTAGTGAATAGGTAAAAAAAGATAATACACATAATGCGAAGAAAACAACAGTGCACTTCCTTGTCCTTCCTTACACCCAGTTAAGCTTGTAGTTAAGATGCAGTGTTGTTGGCATGGACAAGGGACACGCAAATTCCTTAGTATCTAATTTCAAGGAGACATTAATCCTCATTAGATACAAACGATGTGTTCCAGTGTTAATGAAACCTGCTCTAATTGTAGAAGTACTTAGAAGCATGAGCATCAGCTATTAGCCCAAGACTCCTATTGGCAGCGTAACCTTATTTTTCCACCCTTTCATTTCCTGAAACCACAGGTTCTGATCCCACCTTGCTCTGCATGTGACCAGTTATGCTCCATCTCCTCTCACTACTGCTGAACAAATTGTTTTCGATGGCCTGGACAGATAATACTGAAGAAGTCCACTGGCAAATAGGGAAACTTGTGTCCCTTGCTCCCACACGGTCTTGATTGGGATGATCATTTTTGAATGTTGACTACTGGCTCAAGTTTTTTTTTCTGTTTGTTGTTAATTTAAACTCTTGCTTCAGCATTACACAGGTGGCTTTTACCTGCCCCGTGAGCTAGAGGTCAAAGGTAGCCCACTCAATAATGGTGACATTCCTGCTAATAGGATGGCACAATGAACCATGCTGCTTCCAGGCAAGCTCTCTAGGTTGAGGTTGCTGTTGAAAATGTAATACAGTCAATATCTCATCCTCATCCTGAGCACTCTGGTGAAGAGATTACATGAAGAGCATTCTTAAATTGAAGTTTATGGGTTGACTCTATTGAGACTATTCAGCTGTCTGAACTGGCTGATAGACTAGACCTAGCAAATTCATCTCTTTGTGGTAGTAAACTCAATGCACACTAGACCAGAGGAACCATGTGATACACCTAAATTAATTACCACTAAAAAAGAAAATTCACAGTATCAAGATCTTCAGACATAGACTATGAAGTAACCCCAGCATCATGAATGGGCTGAGAGTGGTTAAGATAGGCAAAGAGGCAACGTCACTTTTGGGTGCTGTGGTTAGAGGTTCATGGTTCCCACTCACTGAGATTAGAGGTTCACAGATTGAGCAAACCCTGTAACCGTGACATCGGACCATGACTACAGGAAAGCATTTCCATATCAAGCATAACTAATGTTAGAATGATTTAAGCTATTTTTTTCCCAATCAATCCACACTACAACACTTGTTAACCATCTGGTTACAGGGCACCCCCCAAAAAAGATGTATGAGTTAGGCAGCACTGTCTTCTCCTTCTTTTACTACTTTTGCTCCTTGGGCTATAGAGAGTGTTGACAGATTTTATTTGTTTTTTAGAAGTGAACAAAAGACCTTTTGGAAATCTATTTGACAAACAGGCAGATGATCTACCCAAATGATAAAAATAGTTTCTCTGCATTGTTTAATTTGCCACATGCTCAGGGACCTGTTTCCTGCCTTGCAAAACAGGCAATTTTAAAATTAGATTTACTGACCTTATGAGCGAAGTGGAATGTCTTTAGAAATCCAGAAGGCATGAAGACAACAAGAGAAGCATACTGCTGTCTTCTTCACACAGCGTTAGTATTAGTCATAAGAAAAAGTCATAAGAACCAGCAAGGGCCTGCTTTCTGAAACTTGTTGCCCCAAATGATGAGCTCTGATCTTTGGCAATATCCATGCTCAAATCCCACCTCCATGCTTACGCCTTTTCCTTGGTCTTCCTCCTTTTTTTGGCAGTCTCTCTGTATGAGAAACAGTCCAGTAATACAGTATGGCAGAAACAAGCTCCAAGCTCAAAGGAAAAAACAGCCTGAGACGGGGAGATTGGATCAATATGAGCCTTACTCATCACTTGTCATAGGAAGTTCAACATAAGCACAGAAGTTCAACATGAGCACAAAGAAGTCATGACTGCCCAGAAAAGCTGTTGTGCTCTGATGGAGTCCCTGACATGTGATTAAGCTGAGCACTTAGTTTGAAAATTGCTCTCACCCATTCTCTCTGATGTCCCAGAGGTATGAGACAGCATAGGTTTGGAGTGATGGCAAACTGCGAGCGCTGCTTCAAGTTTGGAAGACTGGGAATAGGGTAAGGGTTTGTGTGAAGTCAAGGGTTTGTGCAGGTTAGTGTGTCCCTCCTTCAAGCCGTATCTGATTTTGATCGAAACAAAGAATCAAACAAGACTGAAATGTAACTGTAGTAGTGAAGAGCTAGAAACATCCTTGGCAAGCCATATATAACCATCAGCACAAATGCTGTAGGAAAACTTCTCAGGGCAGAGAGCCACGAAATGTAAAAGAAGGCTTGAAAAAGTCTTGGTATACAAAAAAAAAATGGAAAAGAAAAAGTTCCAATTATGCGCCATAAAGAAATTCTGTCCGAAAGGTTCATAAAGCTATGAACATTTGAAAAAGGAGTTTATAACGTAAAGCAATTTTGAGCCTCAGCAAGAACATTTTAACCTATCATTTTGATTTCATTTTTTTTGCTGTTGTTTTTAAATGAAATTGCTGAGATCCCTATGGAGTTATACATACATTTGATATATCACAAAATTAAAATTTGTCACTAGCATACCTTCCCTCAAAGATAAAGTGCCCCAAAACACTACAAAAAGCTCTTCCCATGCTGTTTTGCAATATTTTATTTATTTATACCCAATGCAGAAGGGACCAGACTCATGGGCCTAAGTACGTCACCACTGTATACAGCCTCTAAGCATTCCACAAATACATTGTTTGAGAAAGTGCAAACCTGTTGAGAAGACTCTTGCAATGTTGATGGGGACTGGATTTCTACACAGAAAATGGACAGGTCTGGCCTGGCTTGATCATGCTAAAACTGTTCTTCTGTAGTTCTCTGTCTTTTGTACCATGGACACCCTAATGTGACAAACCCTGCAAAACGGGCCCTTTCTTGGGGTTTTAGTTCTAACTTAACTAGGAAAAGTATGCAAATAGGAGACACAGTTTGTGCCAAAAGCCCACATAATCCAGTACGAGGAACAGAGGCAATGTAGCCTCTGGACAAAATGGGATTCAACTTTGTTATTGTCCAAATAACTGTATTTTGTGCACAGTGGTTGTGAACAAAGACAAAGCATAGGGATAAAAGCATGATTAAGAATACAATGTTGCAATTAATTTAAACAATTTATTAAATAATTAATGTAAATAATCATACAGTTAATTTTAATAATTTCCTTAATTTCTGGTGGGTTCTGTGCTCTGTTTCTCTGTCCCAACTATAAGAATACCATAAAATCTTTTGCTATATAAGGAGATAAATGCTACGCTGGAGATAAATGCAGGATAGCGGGTCCTAATTTAAGGGTCTGTACCAGACTCCAATGAGATTAAAAAGCACCATAAAACGACTTTTGAAGAATCACTTGAAAGTTAAAATTTCTGACAAGAAAAATAACTCCCTCTTTTGAGACTAACCAGAATGTTCCTACCTGCATCCAGGAACACTTTTAAAGATTAATAGGCCAGTTTAAGCAACTGCTGTTGTGTTCTCTGCTTTGCTTGCTCGAAGCGATGCAATTGCTCATGATATTGCCAACTCTTGTTGTTTTATGGCAAGTCTGGTTATGTTCAGCATTTTTGTTAAAACCTCCATTCCCAGGGACATGAGATTACAATAAGAAGTTTGGCTTGTAAAAGAAAGTGAGCTGAAGAGTAAAAGCTTCAAAAATCATGAGCCCTACTGCTAGGCACTTCCAGTCTGTGCTGTGATTTGCATTACTTGCTGCTGTTCTTAAAGCTGGGTTCCTGGAATCTACATGGGAAGCATCTGAATCACCAGTTCAGATCACAGTTATCCAGGGCACCATGTGCCGTAGTCCACCATCTCAGACGATTATGGATCCATCAGGTTATAGGAAAGGACCAACTATTTTTTAACTGTTTGATCAAAGAGAATGACCCAAGTGCACCCCAAAAGCTTAAAAGACAGAGGTCATATGGAATACCCTATTTTATTGATATTTAAATCAAACTGCATGATTTCATGGAACTTCTGTCAGGAGATCCTAATTTTTATTTTAGAGTGTGTGCAAAGGGCAACCAGAAAGGTGTGCCAATTCACTCCATCTTATGAGTGAACTCCTATACAGCTCATTGAATAAAACTGTCTGCCACTAACAGAATGCCAAGAAGTGAGTATCTACGCTGCTGAGGCCCTTCTGAAAACCCAGAATACAAAATGAGACAAGATGCAAGAAGCAGCAAAAGTGCATTCAGCTGCTAGGCGTCTATTTTCTTACTATTTTAATTTCAATGAAGCACAAGATGCTGCTAGATATATATACTTCCTCATGACACTTCTGTTTCTGTATTTCGTGTCTGTGATATCAGGTCATCATTTTTTTGCCAGTCCCCCAAGTTTTGTGATGCTGTTTGCCAATGACCTTGGCTTTAGCAGAGCAATCCTTTAATCACAGGCCTTGCTCGCATTCTGCTTGAGCAATGACAGTGTCCAAAATGAATTTGATACACATTTTTAAAAAAGCAAAGACGGTCCCTGTAGAAACTTTTAAGTTCGGATGATGAAATTTGAAATCCTCCCTTTGCTAGCAGAGGAAGTGAAACACCGACAACTAGGGAAAAGAGAATCTGCTGTAGCAGAGCTCAGTTAATATGATTTATTTAATTACTGATTTAAGATTGGCTATACTATAGGCATTAGTCCACATTTTAGGTTCCTTAAAATATTTTCTGTATTTATGTAAACACATAAATATATTCATATTTTGCATTTTATTTGTGTACACATAATATGCACATATTTATATATTTACATAAATATATAAAATAAGTATACGTATATTTATATTTACCTGCACAAATTAGTCACTGAACAGTGCTTTGCTGAGAACGACTGTTAACCATGGCCAAAGGCAGCATTAACTATCTCCTTCAGCAATGCATCGTACCGTGGCCTTAATCATATTAATTTAATTTACAGCCTAATCCACCTCCAAACCTCAATAACTCTCACAGACATTCACACAAAAGAGAGTTTTCATTTGTCTTCTCCAGTCTTTTTCAGATTTTCAGAAGACTATTTCAGGAACAAGGACCCCTTTTTCTCTGACATACTCTCTCTATAGCAGCTCATAATCACAGAATCAAATCACACCATAATCACAGAATCAAAAATCACAGAATGGTTTGCGTTGGAAGGGACCTTAAGGATCACCTAGTTCTAACCCCCCTGCCGAGAGCAGGGACACCTCCCACTAGACCAGGCTGCTCAAAGCCCCATCCAGCCTGGCCTTGAACACTTCCAGGGATGGGGCATAACGAAACTTCTCAAGTTCTTTTGATGAGATTAATCAGAAGGATCTGATGGTGTTCAATAACTTTTGGGTAATTTCATGTTTGTCACGACGATTTTGTTCTGAAAAAATTTCTCACAAAAGTTCCTCTAATAAACATGGTTGAATATGTTCCCCAGAGATGTATTTTTAATTCAAGAGGGAACTTTAAAAGGCTCTGTCAGGAACTTCAAGTCTAGGTGGATTACTTTATGGTCTTGTTAACAGATGTTATATAAATCTGGTCATTTTAAGAGATTAATAAAGCCACAGAGAAGCCTAATGATCCGTTCACTCTTTAACATCACAGACTTGTCTGTAATTCATCATCATGTGATTTTAATATATCCTGCTCTAATAAATAAGAACAAAATGAGACCACTGCAAAGATACAAGAGCATATTGATATTTGAAATGATAGTTTCATTTCACTGTTCAAATTTAAAATAATAAGAACAGACAGAGGGAAGAACAATAATCAGTTATTAGACAGGCTGATAGAGTTGTGAATGACAGTAGGAAAGAAGTGTAAAAGGACAAGTAATATTAACATCAGTTTACATACTTACACTGAATGTACAAAATCAAGACTACTATGTAAAGAGCTTCCCTAAATATAATAGAAAAAGAATTTTCAGTTTGCCTGAGGAAAAAATAATAATCAAAACATTCCCAATATGAGGCTTTTTTCTGCAAGCTGTTGCGCATCTACAAAAGACTTTGGAGATCATTTACAATAAATAATAGTAATTACTAAATATAACTAGTATTTTCATTTTGTGTTTCTATTTTTAAAACTGGTTTTAAAAGCAGTAATATGAGGATGTCAGTGTGACTCCAGAAGGCAGCTGAAAGTCTGAGAAGTCTACAAAGCTACAGAGTTGATTTAACAAGCACGCACGCGTGTTACTTGATGTCAACAAGCATCCCGTTGACATTAGGGATCTACATATATTTGCTGGATTGGGGCCAGCAAGAAAGGCAACAAGAAAGATATGAGAGGAAAAGGATGAGAAAGGTAAGAACATGTGAGAATATTCTTACTAGCCTAATTGTAATTATCTCCTACCTTGGAGATAATGCAGAATTTCTTTTCCATACAGTATGTCCTATACAGAATTGTGTAGCGCACAGATGCATAGAGGAAGGTTTCCTTAAAAAAACCCACGTGGCATATTTTGCTGTAAAACTCTAGTTAAGGCTGTGAAAACAGTTTGCAGGTAACTGTAGTGGATGTTAATGTTGCTCTCAGGTGCAACTGCTGCTGTTTTAAGTATATGTTTTTAAAGGTGAATTTCCCTTTCGGCCTCTGGGAGAGGAAGAGGAGCATGAAGAGAGTAGATGTTGTTTACATTTAACTTGTTCCTTGCTTGTAGCTAGCTAATATCTGTGTGCTAAATAGCAAAATTATAGACAAATTCAATGTTAAGCATGCCTGGGGGGAGACGGATGATAGGATAAAGCAGGGAAATTTTGAGATGTGGAGATATTAAATAGGAGGGGAGAAAGTTTTCTGCCTCTTATTGCTCCCCAGCCCTCGCAGACTTCCCCACTGCTGCTGTCTCAGTAACTGCCTCTTCTCAGAGCCAGAGACTGAACAATAGTTTTGCTTCTTAAAGCACTGCTGAGGGCTGGCTGGACGAGAGGGGACGGGTCAGGTTTAATTGCTCACCGGCTGGGCACAGGCTGCTCATCTGTGGGCATCACAGCGGCGCCAGCTCAGGTGACAGCCCATGTGGGGAAGAACAGAATCCAGCCCTGTCTGGGAAAACCACCTCAGTGGCTTTGGATCTCATCAGTATTTAGATGCTGTCTACTAGGGCTAGGGACCAGAAAACATGATGGGAAAAAATCTCACCAAATGCTGCCCCCCTCTCAGTACTTCTAGATAACTCTCGTGTCTTCACATCCATAGCACTGCAAGTCTTAACATCTACATGTTCCTGGATTTGCTTTTAAGTCTAAGTTGCATAGTAGTGATATGGCCATTGGTAGTACAGGTCCTCAGGAACTTCAGACAGGTTTGGATTAGGTCCGTTTCAACCTAACTCTGGGACAGGGAAGCACACACCACTTCTGCCTAAACCAGAAGGATCTGAGACGACAGGATAGCTACAGGTGGGTAGCTATAAAGGGTCATTGACATGCCCACCTAGAAAATTGGTATGCCTTCACTGCCCTCCAGTGAACTTTGCTTTCCTGTTCAGAATCAACTTGATATTTTCTTTTTAAAAAAATACACTTATGCAAACACGAGGAGGGCATTAAGTCATTCATATACCGTAATCAGGTGTGCCTTTGCATGGCATGCAGAACATTGTGGGAGAGAGCACTTAGTTTTGCAAGTTAGGAAACAAGGTAAACAGATGTCTGAACTTCACGATCATTTTAAGAAATGAAATTGTTATTTCTGAACTCCTCTCTTGCCAACAGGAAAAATGAATATTACACAGTAAAGACTTATGACCCGAACACGGAAAATTTAAATATCCTAATGGAAAAAAACCAACAACCCAAACAAAAACCCCTCAGTGTTCACATTCTGTTTCATTTTAAATGCATTGGGAAGGAAGAAATTTTTCAGCTGAAAAAACGCTTCCACTGTAAGAGCACTAAAAACCAATATTAAAAAGATCATATGTCTTAAGGTTTATCTCTGAACAAAGAATATGGCCTAGTTAGAAACTCATGAAAAGGAGGATTTCTAAGGAGACATCCGATCTAATTTCACAGCTTTAAATATCATCTAGAATATATTACTGTATAATTCTGCTACTGGTCTGTTTCTTACAGAAATACAGAAATATTACAATTATTTCTCATTATTTTATAAAGTCATTATCTCAAATGGGTACAAAATTTGAAACAAAAAATTAAATGTTTGAGATGTCACTTTGAAAACGTCCCTTCACATGATTTTACTGAACCCTCTAACCTGAAGTTAGTGGTCTAGTTACAGTTTCTTTTAAAAAAACTTACTGATAAAAGCTACCTGGTTTTCAAAAGATTCCAAAAACTTTACAACTAACTTGTTACACTTTATTAAATTCAGCTTCTACTTGGGAGGAAAAAAAAAAAAAAGAAGTTTTAAGTATTTTTACTGGTATAGTTCAGAAAGCACAAGCCTTGTAAAATTGTGCTAACTTTACCGCACTGTATTTTAGAGAGGTAAAACCTGTGGGCTGCAGTTCAAATCTGTAAGTCCACAGTTGCCATTCACTTTCCAGCAAATTCTCCCTGTTGGAGGTATTGTAGGCTGCTGAGTGCTGGAAGCTGTGAAACATTTGCGGAAAAAAAAATAATCCTAATCCTACTATCAATAATACTGCTCCGCTTTCTTTTCAGAAACAGCACAGTGGATTGGATGCTCTGTTGGTGTAGCTTGAAATTTGATACTGGAACAGGTTGCCCAGGGAAGCTGTGGATGCCCCATCCCTGGAAGTGTTCAAGGCCAGGCTGGATGGGGCTTTGAGCAGCCTGGTCTAGTGGGAGGTGTCCCTGCCCATGGCTGGGGGGTTGGAACTAGATGATCCTTAAGGTCCCTTCCAACCCAAAACATCCTGTGATTCTATGCTTCTATGACATAATTCCACTGATTGAGGGTCCAATAAACACAGTTTATGTAAGCGTACATGGCAGGGCTACCTCTCCTGTTTGATAGCAGAAGGAGCAACTGCTGAAGACACTGTGAGTCAGTAATACCTTCTAAGGCCAGCATTAAATTCCTAAATCAAAAGTGAAACCTCATAGACTTTCAGATTAACTACTTTAAAAATGCAGATGACTAGTCTTAATTCAACTTTAAAAAATATGTGATGAGAGATTGACAAAAGTAGGAAACAAAATGTCTAAGTGTCATAAACAGATTATGTTAAAACGTTTACACATTAAGTAAATTTTAATAGCGGCTGGCAGGAAGGAAATAATTGAACTGCAAGCCTCTGTCATGGAATGACACCCCCTTACATCCCAGAAAGAGCTTTCTTGGAATGTACTTCCAGAATGGAGCACATTCAGGTGGTACTGTATAATCAGAGGAATGAAATATCAGTACAAATAAGGGCAGCTCATAATGCTAGCATTATGATTCATGGGGGTATAACTCTCTTTTTCTTCCCATATTAGTACATTGCTGCTTTAAAATTCACTTTCCTATGATTTGGGGAAAACATCTTTGTTCTTCAAAAATTGTGTTTGTCTTATTTGTCAGTCAAAGAATGCTGTGATAGAATAACGAAGTTATTGTGATTACATTAACAGGGTTATAAAAATGGACTTCTCAGCAAAAGGATGTTTCAATAGCTATGATTAGCCTAACTGATTGCTTCTGTGGAAGGTGCACTTTCTTAGAAGTGGGAAGACCACCTCCACTATATGATTTAGACTCAATTCAAGTACAATCCCTCCCACAACTTTCAGAATTTCAAGGTATGTATCTCAGAAAGGCCAAGAAAGGGTGAGAAAAGAAAAGAAAAAAAAAAGAGACAGCCTTCTACAAAACACCTAATTTCTAAGAAAGTAAACAATTTCTCTTCCCTGAAATAAAAATCATAAAAACCTGACAAACTTTATATATGGATCATGTCTGTAGAATAAATTCTTTGGAGTTCCCTTACTAAAACAAAAAAGACAAAACAGCACTAAACAAAGTAGGTTGCTCCTGCTCATGTTACTTGCTGCACAGACGATTCTTTGGACAACCTTTAATCTCTAAGAACTTTACTCATGAAGATTGTGCTAACTCATGAATGAAAAGCAAAAAACCAACCCAAATCCAGACAAAATAAAAAATCCCTATTAGCACACCATAAGTAAACCATACCGAAGCAAATCACACAGATTGCCACAGCCAAAGCCTGGTTACAGAGTGGTACTATTTCAGCTAAACTGATATAATTAAATTGGCGAGACTTCCACCACTTATAGAAACAATTATAATGTTATAAAGGCATTTAACAGTCTTTCTCATTGTGCTACAGTATGGGGAATAAACCATAATAGTATAAGGAAGCTTCATAATATAAAGCATAATAATGAATGACCACAGCGGTGACTATACCCTTTCAATAATTTAATTAAAAATAAAACTTCATGCCTAACTCTTGTAGTATAATTGCTGTTTAGCCCAACCCTTTACTTTCTGTAAACTGTAAAATGGCCTATCATGGAGTGAATTACCCTGCTAATGTCATATATAAGTGCCCTAACAAAATTACAATTGGCCCAAACTGCTGGCGTGACTCAAAGTCCACTAAAGAATTTTTTGCGTGTGGAGTCTTAGAGACACTTTTAGGGAAATGAGAAAGCCTGTTTAATCTGTACCTAACAGCTCCATCGATACGCATGGATGCAGTACTGCTTTGGGTGGTTATCAACTAAATTCTGATAGTGCTGTACCACGTTTCTGTAAATCCTAAACAAATGACTGCAGCTCATGTACGGAGCAACTTGACATCAAACATACATTGTGCGGACTGTCAGACTGTCTGAGTGTCTCAGGTCAGCTGAGCATTTGTAGTACATTCCTAGTGAGAACTGTTGGACCTATCAGTCTTGGATGGCCAATACTCACAGGTGTATAATAAATCAGGTATGCTTTTTGTTCTGGTCCTATCTGGTTTTAGTTTGGTTTCCTAACGAAAGCAAGCTCATAGCATCTCAATATGTACATGTATCTGTCTCTCAGTCCCTTCAGGGCATTTTAACGCATTTGCAAATGAGGAAAGGTCTCAAGTATATTAACTTTCCTAAAGATTTCATTAAAATAAGAAAACAGAAAGACGAGAAGGACCCTAGGGAAAGCTTGCCTTTTTCTGATATCAGAGAAACCATAAGGGAAATCGATGTCAGAGCACAAATATAAAATGAAGCATCATTACTTCTGCTGCACACACAACTACTTATAGTGCATATTTACTAGGATTTCAACAACATTATGATTGAATATTGCCAGCAATTAATTACTACATTTTTGGGAGAATGGCCATCAGAAATTGGGAACTGTTTTCCAAGTATTGAAATATATTACATATCCATTAAAAGGAAAAAGAAAGAAAAAACCAAGCTTGCCCCACTGGAACTGAGAGGCACAGGCTGACCGCTGCATTCAGGCAGGATGGCCAGGGGTGCTGGACTTCGAAGAAGATCCTGTAAGAGGAAGCTAAGTTGAAACAAACCAGACAGCATGTGTGAGGCAAGGGGTTTTATATCCTAGGAACTGCTACTTGTTGATCAAAGACCATGAGAGGAAGTCCTCCCCGCTGGCCAGCCTTGGTTGTTGCAAGAAAAACAAGTAGCAAAAGATCATGTTGTCATTGAGTTTTATGGGCAGAAAAGGATGTTTGAAGACTGGGCTGAGGAAAGCTCCCAAAAAGTGAGAGAAAGTGTCTTGAAAAGAGACAAAGGAGCTCCTCAAGAAGAGGGGTCTCAGTTCTTTTGTATGTATTCCCAACCAAGGGAGACAGGTAGTTCTCATATCACTTTTTGATACCTAAAGATATGGGGGAAAGGGAACAAAAGTCCAACCTAAAGTTTGGGAGGAAACATGGTTAAAAAAAAGAGGAAAGGCTGTAAATATCAACCAGATACAAACTGGTTATCTGAGGAAAAGAGAATGGGAAACTGGGAAACTCACTTTAAAATCTGTATACAATGGTTGCTATCCTAAAGACTATATGACTTAAATTTAAGACGAGGAAGTAAAAAAATGTCACAGTAGGAGAAAAAAAAGAAGTTGCAGGTTGGGGAGGTATAAGACAAAGTCTTAAAAAAGTCTGAAAAATACCCCACCAAGATTTCTGGTCTGTCATGACCAGGAGGAACTGATGAGTGAGAAAAGAGAGAAAGCACACCAGAAAATGAAAGTGTTTAGGACTGATCTTGTTGAGCTCTACATAACAGCAAATACCTTCCCCTCCCCAATATGAAGCAGGGAAGTCATCAGAAGACAGTTCCCGGTTTAACTCTTAGAAGTCTTTTGTGATACTCCCTTTCAGTGTCATTTCTTTCAATTCCTCACCATTACTTCTACTTAATGCCATGTGCGTTATCCTAAAGAAACCATCTGGGTCTTGTGTGTCATTACATTTTTTTTAGATTTATGTCTTATTCTAGCTATTACTTCAGTAGGTATGAATGAGTTATTCTTTATTGCACTATTTTCATAACATAATCAATTTTACATACTTTGATATGTACAGAAAACAGCTGCAAAAATTACATGAATCACATCTGGTGAAATGCTGGTCTACTGAAACCAACATATGTTTCTTGATTCCACTGGAGCTAAAGTTTCCCTTCAGCTGCATTACTTTTGCTTCTGTCTCTGCCTAAATTTCCACATCCTATGTTGAAACTTGTCCTTGTCTTCCAGACCCTACTCATCCCCAACTCATGCACCGTGCTGGATTGCTATTCCTATCACAGTTACCTTTGGGCCTTTAAATTTTGCCAAAGACTAGGTGCTTTTTCTGTGCATTTTTAATGCCTAAAGAAGTAAACAAGAATAAATGAAAACAGCTATTATCTACTACAACTCAAAGTATTTTAAAGATGTTCTTCTGTAAATAAATCAGAGAATTTATTTTCTAATATAGTACAATATGCAAATAAATATATAGTCACGGGAATTATGGCTCCAGAACATGACGTGAAGCTGTGGTGGTATGGAACAGAACCTCCTTTTATAATATACGCATACTCATCTATAACACCTGGCTCCTTTAAATGATTATGAATAGTTATGAGCCCTTCCATACTACATAAACAACAAAGGAAGAGAAAACGTAATTCGAAACTAATATTATACTACAGGGGGACAAAAAGCGTTGTCTCTCTAGAACATTTTCTTTCCTTCCTCCATAGCTTAGATTCTCTGCTAGAGAAAACGGGTAATGAAATGCACTTATGCACCTGCACTGAAGGGAATGCAGATAAGAATGTTTAGCTTGCTAAACGATTTGGCCTTGGCAACGTGGTAGTCACGGAAGAACAGAAATTAGGCATTGGATTTTAGCTTGGAAAAGCCAATAGTAAGAGAGTAAGAAACACCAACATTTACGAATACTGACAGCATCACTTGGGTAATTAGGGTTTCTGCAGCAGCAACATTCTAGGCATTAATGCCATTGCCATTTACAGCCATAGAGTAATTATTAAATGTTTTAAAATCTCCTGTGACTGCGGTTTACTGTTGCACATTAGATTTACAGTCAAATAACTGCCACCATCATATTTTACAGCACTGTCTATTGCTGTGAATAATTCCAGGTGTCTGACTGGAAAGATACAGAGTGATGCTAATACTACGTTGTTAATATTTAACCCCTGTCATGTTCAGAGAAGTAATTTTTCCTATTTTTTTGCTTTCAGGATATCAGGGTGGATTTAGAGAAGTATTTTCACTAATTTTTACAGGTAAAATTAGCTGAAATTATGAAATTGCAAATATCACAAGTATTTCCCCTATTTCATTATTTGATTTTGTAAACTGTATAAAATACCAAAGCTCTGCTCCTATCCTCTCCTCTCCCCTCCTCTCTTCAGGGGGAAAGGGGGAGAACTGTGCGAGTGGCTGCATGGTCCTAGCTGCTGGCTGGGGTTAAACCACAACAACTTATTTAAATCAGGATCATTTGGATTTCCTTTAAAGATATTTCCAAGGACGTAAAATGAAGAGTGGCGGCTGTCCCAGTCTCTGTCTATCTGTCCCTCCAGTTACTCAGAAACAGCTAAAAGTGGCACCTGAGAGACACCAGCTGTATCAACAGGATCATCAGTAGGATGTTTTCACAAACAAAATGCTGGAGGCAATGTCATCATTTACATCCTCCTCCTCAGTTTAGGCACGAATTTTTTTCCTGAAGCAGGAGATAATGTAAAACAAATTAGCAGTACCAGCCAGGCAGGGAGATATCATCAGTACCAGCAGCAATCAAGTAATTACTCCCACTGCATCATTTCTCAGATGTCACAGGAAAAGCCTAAACTATCAGTTTTCCAGAATGTGTCTAGTTTGCCCAGAGTCAAATAGTATAATAGCGGTGAAAGAGCTCTTGTATTGTCTGAAAATGGCTACAGATTGCTAAGGAAGGGTTTGGGTGTACTGGAAAACACAATGTTTGCCTCAGTGCTCCTCTGCAAGTGGTTTATGCTCGCAGTTCATCATCCAGTGCAGTCTTCAGTGTTGCTAGTGACGGTCTGAGAAAGAATAATAGGTAAACACAGCAGCTAATGTTGAGAACCGCATTTTTTAATGATTTCTCTGGAAAATTTCCCAGATTCCACATCTGCCCTGGCACAACAGCCTGCACTTCAGAAAGCAAGTCTCACTGGAGGTGCACTGAGAACAACTACAATTACCACAGTGGGTAGGTTTTTTCCCTCTCTTCATTTGAAACACTGTGCCTGCTACTTATCCTTCCAAAAAATACAGCTAGTTAGTGAGAACAAGAACAATATACTCTATAAAAGCCACAGGTTGGTCACCTTCCAGTTCCCAATATGCCAATTGAGACACCAAGCGCAGAAAAGGTGAAGAAACAGAGCCACGTGACAGATAGATGTTCAACGCAGTTAAGATGCTTTCTTTTGTTGTCTCATTGTGATATTTTTAGGTTGTCTCCTGTCATGTCCTGTTATGTCCTTAGTTGTAATATGGAAGTGCTAGTTACGGTCAAGACACAATAGGTACAGTCCCAAGCATTAAAGCTTCGGATAATTTTTCTGTAGTATAAATATCAGACTCAATTTCCTGTATGTCATCTTTTATCTCCTATAGAATTTAATTTTTAGAATATCTCCATTCCTATTGCACAGGATTTATAGCCATGTCATGTTAAAAAATAAATGCTAAAATAAATCATCACATGACTTCATGAAAGTCATTGCTTTTATTCACAGTGTTCCCAGTCAGTGAAGAGGACACCACAGCGTAAATGAAGGATTCCCCTTGTTTCTGACAAAAAAGTGGCAAATATTCTAGTGTTTTTTCCAAAATGCCCAACAGTAAAATGATACATGCTATACAAACTGACTGGCTATTATTCTTAAATTAAACTACATAAGTTTGAAAACAGTGAAAAACTCAGCCAGAGTTTTCCAACACTCTTGCAGTCAATTCTTCCCTCTAAAAACAACTCTGTCTTCTCCTTGCGAGGAGAGGGAGATAAAGAAAATCCTAATAAGGAATAAAAAATGGCAGAATTGCTCGAGAAACTTGCATTTTCTTTTACAACCTGGAGTAGATTTAAGAAAGAAAGTTCCTGTTTGTTTCATAAGTAATCTTTGTGTTTTGCAGAAGGCTATTTAATTTTGTGCACAGAGTGTGTACAGAACAGTAATTGAGCAACCGTAGCACTCAATGTGTGAGTGTCCTCTCTTTTCTTTATATGGCTAAAGGGGGCACTATCCCCACAGGACAGCCCTTCCAGTCCTTTCTCCTTCCTTGACCCACCCCAAAATAATCCTTTGCATGGAGGTCACAGTTCAAAACCTCAAAAGAATTTCTAAAAAAACCCAACCCAGCAACGGGCCCTGTAAGGTCACATTCTTTTTTCATGGCCATTCATTCTATGGAGAAAACAAGTTCTGTATTGGCAATGAAATCCCATTTGTTCTGCAGTCCCATTAAAGCACTTGTGTGCATGTCTCCCAAGGACCCGGGTACACCTTGAGACAATCATGGGCTCGGGTGTGCTGAAAAGGTTATTCAAGAGAGCCCAAGGGCAATCACAGTCTCTTTATTCATGTACTTTTTGTCCCTGGTAAGGCTCCAGCATGCACATACAGTATTGGACGTATTTTTTTATAAGTTTGAGGTCTTCCTCAGATGCTGGTTCTGTGCTCTCCCTGGCCCATAGGTCAGCTGTTACATCATATTTTTCACAGGTTTCACTATAATATCCTTAAAATCTTACAAAAGACACTTGAATATATATGTGACCGTAAATGCACATAAACCTCATTCTTGACAGGCAAAAGAGAAAAGGCAAAAAAAAAAAGACAAAAAACAAGGAAAAGAAAAGCTACCATTAGTTCAAAGGCTAAAAAATCAACATCTGTTAACTCAGCTGAAGGAAAACTAACTGCTGATGACATAGACCAGGGAACTAAAAGATTATTTGTTAACTGATGAAGATTGGATTATGATAGTGGACCCCAGGCAAAGAGTAATTGTACGTTAAAGCTGTTTCACTTAGTTCAGAGGACTACCCAGATAGCGAAACTGAGTAGAACAGAAAGAGATATTCAAGTTAGCGACCTGGGAGTAAGGTGTGCACTGTTGCTAATATGACTTGTCACAAAAATAATCAGCTGGTATAATAACTTAGCTTTCTCCAATTAGAAGGTCTCCCCAGGGCATCAAATTTAGTGCCAACAGGCAAGTAATATCTAGCGTTACTCTTTAACAGTCCCACTCTGGCTGAAACTTTGACTTTCCAATTACTATATATCAAACAAATAGCCGTTTTTAAAGATCCAAATTAATATTTGAATGGAAGGATGAAATGATACAGGCTTCCATTATTTTCCCTTGATAATAATCTTTTTCTTTAAATAAAGAAAATAGAGAAAGATCTTTTTGGAGGACAACAATTTCTGAGTCAATTAATAGCAAGCAGAGTGACAAAGAAAGAATTTTAGGCATCTTAGAGGCAAGAGAGATAAAAAGAGAACATTGTCTCTCTTTATCAGTTAATTAGTTAAAGCTTACGTATAATTTTAACAATTCTTACTACTCATTAGATGGATCTAATTTGTAGAGCCGTGCAGTCCATTCACCATTTATCTAAACTATTTCAATGCATACAGTAGGAGTTCTTTTACAGGGTATCAAAAGGAAACTAATGATTAGACTCTCAGGAGAAGAGATCAATCTCACCTATCTTCAGCAGGTCTAAAGTGTCTAAAAGTTAAGTACCTCATTTCACCCAATTGTCTATCCCTCCTGGAAAGAGATGTACCTCTAAAGGACGTTTGATCCTACAAATGGCTATTTAAAAGTAGCGTGAGAGGCTGCTGGAGGATGTCTCTCCCTCTTTCTGCTGAGGATGGAGGGATAGAATCATAGAATTGCCTAGGTTGGAAGGGACCTTTCACATCATCTAGTCCAACCGTCAACCTAACACTGACAAAAACCATTGGTAAACAATATCTCTAAGCACTGTGTCTACCCGTCTTTTAAGTACTTCCAGGGATGGTGTCTCAACTACTTCCCCGGGCAGCCTGTTCCAATGCTTAATAGCCCTTTCAGTGTAAAAATTTTTCCTAATATCCATCCTAAACCTTCCCTGGCACAACTTGAGGCCGTTTCCCCTTGTCCTATTACCTGTTACTTGGGAGAAGAGACCGACCCCCACCTCTCTACAACCTCCTTTCAGGTAGCTGTAGAGAGCCATAAGGTCTCTCCTGAGCGTCCTATTCCTCAGCCTAACCAACCCCAGCTCCCTCAGCTGCTTCTCATAAGACTTATTCTCCAGACCCCTCATCAGCTTTGTTGCCCTTCTCTGGACACACTCCAGCATCTCAATGTCTTTTTTGTGGTGAGGAGCCCAAAACTGGACACAGTACTCGAGGTGGGGCCTCACCAGTGCCGAGTACAGGTGGACGATCACTTCCCTCGTCCTACTCACCACACTGTTCCTGATACAGGTCAGGATGCTGTTGGCCTTCTTGGTCACCTGGGCACCTGCTGGCTCATATTCAGCTACATAATCAACCTAGACTAGTTGATTAATCCTCCAAAGTGTTTTGAAATGTAAATCAAAACTTTAAATCCAGCAGACGGGATCTGCACTAGATGCATTTACTTAATAATTGGCATTTTTTTTTCATCATTTAGAGGTACTGATGAGACTAAACCCATTTATATGTATAAGCTGCTTTCAAATCCTGGAACATGGTGCATAATAAAGTGACTACTTCATATTTCTAAATAGCACACTGAAAAGCTGAAATATAGTAATTTAAGAAGCAGGCAACAGGTTGATTTTCTTTAAATATAGTAATCATACTAATAAATTATATTAGCAATTATTAATAATAAGATCTTCCTTTAATAAAACAGTTCATTCCAGACTGACATTTCTATCTTTTTATTTTAGTGGTGAAAACCTAATCCAATTTCCAGCTATAAATAATGCTGTTCTGAGCTCTTCAGATTTTGAAAGATGTTGACAGATAGAGGATAAAGTAGAAAAGAAATAAAGTTATTGAGGAACTGAAAAGGCTGATATTTGAGAAAGGATTAATTGTCTTAACTTTGCCAGACAACAAGTACAGAGGAGATACCACAACCGTCTACAAGTATGCTCAGAGGTGTGAACACCAACAAGGTCATGAATAATGAGACCAGCAGGAGGAGGATGAGATCCCTTCCCTCGTCAGGATGAGATCTGCTTCCCCTGAGCACAGACCTCCCTTAAGGCTGTGACAGTGACAGGCTTAAGCGTTTGGGTACCAGGTACTTTAAAGCAGGACAATATGTTCAAGTGCATTAAGTGGATATGGACACTTTTACAAGAGTGTAATGGGGTCTTAAGAAGAAATCCAATGGATGTTTAGGAGCACGGCAAAGTGTAGCTCGGTGGGCAGCCCCACAAGGCTACAAGCCCTCCAGTCACATTGCTCTGAATAGTAATCACTGAAGGTGGGGTTAATTTGTTCCCAGGAGAGTAAAAGGCTGAAAAAACCCATGGAAACATCGTGTTCTTCAAGCCTCCTCTATAAGAGAATCTTTATAATCCACCTTCACAAATAAAGGTCAAATAAGGCTTATATGTCCTTAAATACGTGGTAATGTGGCATTGTGGTCACCCTGTGTGGATGGCCAAAGAACCTTCAGTTTGCATTTTAGAGCTGGTCCAACACTAAAACTCCTGTTGCTTTCAGACTGCTCTATCGGACTGCCATTCCTCTTTTGTCTAACCAATGGCTGCTGCCTTACCTATATGCTCTGCTTCTCCTGCTGTATCGGACATTTTATAACCCACAATCTCTGCCCCTAGGAAGACTTTCTGGAAGGGCTGAGTACTTTCTTCGTAACTTGTAGACATTTGTATTTGCAGCACATTTAGGGAAAAAAAAGTATTTTTTGTGTACTCACAATTTATCAGTATCTATGAAATAACCATTTCATAATTATTTGTTTCCTTCCAAACTACAAAATATGAAAGTGATCTGCACTCCTAGACAGGAGCACAAAAATCAGTGTACTTCTAGAATGACTTGGCATTTTGTAGAGAATAACTTACATCCATTTATCAAACTGAAAAGATCCTTTCCTCGGGGGTGCATAATCCTTTCTTCTCCTTGCACTATAATGAACTAGATTTATCCCTAACCTTCTCTTCTGTATAAAATTTTGCAGACCTACTGCCTGTAGGTTTTAAACAAAATCTGCAAAGCTATTGCTTTCCAGTCTTCTCCAGAAAAGCAGTCTTAATGCCTTAAGGAAGTCACTTCCCGCCTTTCCTTCTTGTTCTGCTTCCAGGCACAGAAATCACACCATTCATCTCCACAAAAGTGAAAAAACCTGAAATCTCCACCAGCCAATATTTTGTGAGTGTGTCTGTTTTAAAAGCTGTAGTTACTCTTGCGAGTAGACTGCATGAATTCTACACTAAGGGCCAGTTACAGAATTCTGTTAAATATGAAAGCCGAACCCAAATAATACTCTATGTCTAAGAGTCAGCAATTTTCTCAGTGAACAGAGGGCAGTGGCTAATGCTAGGGAATGTCAATGACAGTTCACTTCAAATCCCAAAAGAAATTTGACTTCAAAGTATTTGTCACAGAAGATGAATATGTAATAGAAAAAAATCTCAAACATCCCTTTAAAAATAGCACGAAAATAAATTATTCAATAATTCACTACTTTTATTCACTAACTTTTCATCACTTATAGCTTAAAATTTCCGAAGTCAAATTTGCAGAATAAGTAAGGAAAATAATATTAATTTATCTAATGAGATGTAATTCTTCTGTTCCAACGCAATTTGAAAGCGTATTGGGTTAGCAAAGTTGACCAATAGTCAAACGTCAGTTCTAGAAATAGTCAGAAATATCTGTGAAACTGAATGAAATGAAATTCACTGTTGGTCTCAACAGCATCCAGCCTTATCTACATAGGGAAAGATATAGACATGAACCTGGCAGAATGTCTGCTCCCTTTTGCTATGAAGTCACATTTTCCTAAGACAAAAGGGCTACCACCAATATTTGTCCTCATGGAAATGGTTGCGAAGGGAGGGTGAATGTTAAGAGAAATTAATTACACGAAGATAACTGAATTATTCTTGAAAGAATACAAGAAGATACAAGTGTCAAGAACAGTTCAGAAAAAAAGTTCTCATGCATACCCAAAGAGAAAGATATGGTTATCTTTCTGAAAGATATGGTATGGTTATGTTTAGTCTATTGAATCCAGCTCATAGGTATGAAATTGAAATGCAATAGCTATGAAATTGCTGAGATTAAGTGACATATGGACAGAGCAATAGTGTATTTGATTTCTCTACTGCATTGGAGTCCAGGCTCAGGACAAAACCAGAAATAAATGTGGTGGCTTCCTCCTAGGATTCTTTAAAAAAAAAAAACATCAAAATCCTAACAATTTTCCAAATTAATTTTTCCAGATAAAACAATAAAAAAGAATTCCCAGTTCATAATAGTAGACGTATCATACACTCCAGTGTGATGTGTACCACACCCTCTGATTTGCTTCTTTTTCCTGGCAGCAATGTCCGTGTTTACCATGTTGTGCTTGATAAAGAGGCACAAATTGATCTAGCACCCCTATGAAAACTAAATCCTTCATTAAGTTCATGGACAAAATAGGAAAATGATACACTGTGCTTTTATATATTACCTCCGTCTTGATTGACTGTAGTGAAGCAAAACCAAACCAGGAATTCCTCCCAGAGGAAGTCGGATTGGAGTTTTTCTGTGATTATGTTCAGTATGAGAATTTGACCTTCTAGCTACATTTTAAAAAAAATCGTGAAAACTTGCCCTCTGCTGCCAGGTATCACATTTAATTTTGTACAAAATCCATAAACAACACTGCCTCTTGCCTTGCGGATGCAAACAGAAGGATGATCATTGGCTAACTGAAAAATAAACCACCTGGTTTTAACAAATAACTTCTGTTGTACCAGCAGGAATTTTCAACTAAAGGCAAAGCAACTCTGACATCAAACACCAACTGATATGGACCTTACCTCCATATAAATAATGGTGTATCTCCTTTTGGACGACAAAGGACCGCATGTGTGCACTACCTGTAAAGCTCTGCCAGCAGACTTATGTTCTCAGATACACAAATACAAAATGATGGAGAATGTCATCTTCAAGTAATCAGGTATATTTTGAAGCTGCCAGCAGCATCTTTACATAATCGACACTGGCAAAGATGACATTTATGTAAATTAACTTTCTAAATGGCTATTGCAATAAGTAACTGCTGAACTAAATTTCAGAGAAATTATGGCTTTAATTTACAGCACTTGGGAGAATATTCTTTGTCCATTCTTTTTCAGTGCATGTATAAACATGAAAAAAATCTTTAATAATCCTATGAGAAATGCCTTATACATCCTAAGCAATTAACTATTTCTGCAGAACATTTGTCAGACACATTTGAAATAATCCAGTTTTTCAGTGACTAATTATCATGCAACCTGCAGTTTTTAGATCTCGTGAAAATGGTGACTTTTAGAATACAGAAAAAAAAAAAGGGGGGGATAATTATGTACTACTGAGGATAGTGTGTCATCAGTTTTTACAGTATAATTAGGAAGATGGTACATTATTGAATAGAAAAATAAGAGCTGACAGATAGTGAGGCTGCATAATTAGAACTCCACCTCAGTGGTGATGTCAGATGTAAGGCCAAAGAGCGAATAATTTTCTCTCCCAGAAAGAGCAAGTAGGGAGTGCACTCCCACAGTGCTGTTGCTGATATGAAATAGGATTTATGTGCAATGAGGGACACCAGATTCGGGTGTTATTACCAGGGCTATGACTTTTAATACCATTGCAAGCACCTAAGAACGCTGTCAGGGAGAAACGTGCTTCACAGACAGAATCATATATGGGCAGGGAACACAAAATTCTTTTTGAGCATCTCAAGCTAGTTTTTAGTTTCTAGCAACCCAAATCTTAATCATGATTATTTTCACAACTAAATAGCTCCTTGTTATTCGGAGTTATTCTGAAACACTGAAAACATTCTGAAACACTGAAAAGTTTGTCTGACAGCTGGAGAAGGCATGGTTTTAAGTCATTCAAACTCCCGCTCTGTATCTCTGATGCTCTATCCAAAGTAAAAAAGGTGCCATAATCAATACACTAAAAAATAAAAATAATCTTATAAACTAACTGTCTGAATTACAAAGACATGCTACAGGTTCCCCCCCAAAAATATTCAGTGAAAATCCCTCTTAGTGAGTGAAATTACTTTAGCAATTTTAGTTACAGAATCTCCTACCACAGCTGTGATGTTAATGTGTACCTTCCAGATGAGGAAGATCAGAAAGGAGAACTTCCCGAGCTGTTTCATCCTGTACCCCACTTTCAACAGAACCCCGAAAGAACTTTTGAAGGGGTCACAAGAGCTGTATAGATTGGTTTTCTGGAACCACAAACAACTACACAATAGATTTTTAGTTCAGAAAGGGCCACATGAGTATCTTTCAACCTATTCCCACATCTATTCATAAAACCCTTCCCAGAGCTTGGTAGAAAATGTAAGACCTGTAGTACAAAATACTGTAGTACAAAAGTTCATCATGGTGCTGACGTGACTGAATGTATAGATGTACTTCAAGAAATTGCCTTGTGTCCAGATCCCTTCATCTTGTGCTCTCATGAAGGATTTCTCAAATCAGCTTTAGGAGTTCTACAATGCCATGTAATGCTCTGTTCCTCTAGAATAGTTTTTTTTTTTTCTGTGTATGGGTTTGGTTTTTTTTAACTGTGCTATCAGAGCATCTTGCACTGTGTAATAGCTGACACAGGCAACATTTTTTCCAATACAGTTGGTTAATTTTTCTTTTCTTACGTTTTGGGGAAAACTGTTTGACTCTGGATTTGTACCAGCAAAGGAAGGATCAAAGCTATGTCCTTGTCATGCCTTCCATCTTGGAAACAGAGCTGAGGTCTCAGTCCCAGTGTATAGGACTCCATTTGGGGACAAAGAATTATAAGGCCAAGAGCGATCTATTTTATTTTATTGTATATATTATGATCTTCCAGCTGGGCTCCTGGCAGGCTGACAGAGCAAACCTCAGCTGGGAAAGATCTGAGGCATCTGAGCCTTATCTCATTTATGCATATTTATACCTGCCAAATGTCATGGCCACATACTTGTCCTGATGGCTCCGACCCTTCCTGAAACACCACCCTTTGCTTGCTGCAACAGAGGAGGAGATTATTGAGATTATTTTCACTTCTCTCTTGTAGCCACTCAGGGTTGCTAATGAAGTAGCCCAGATTTGAAATCGGTTCTCCATCTCATTCAGACAACTATGGATTTCAGCACTGTTCTCCTTCAGGAACAGCATGAAGCCACTCTAGCTCCCTTTCCTAGGAACCGAGTCAACTAATCTGGGAATATTACAAAGACCGATCTCCCTGGCCTTCCTGCAAATCCTCCAGTCTTCTCTGTGTGCACCATAGAAGTTGGAATAACAGACAGACATCACTCATATTTGATGCTGAGTGTGATAAAACATAATTTTTAATAGCTCCAATTGAGAAAGCTAAAGCTGTTTTAAAAGTACAGCTAAATGAGAAAGTGAGGAGGATGGGGAAAAATTGATGGTGAAGAGGAAGAACAGCAACGTCTACTTCCTGTCACTCGTGTTCTGACTCCGCGTAGTAACAGAATCAAATTACAACTGGGGAGAAATAAATAAGGGGTAATACTGGGGCAGAGGAAGATGGATCGAGCTAGTGGAAGGCTTGTGTGATAGGACAGAAAGAGGGCTAGAGCTGAAGGAAAAGGCACTACCAAATACAAGAAGGTAGCAGAGAAGAACACAAAAAAGCCAAAGGAAAAAAAAAAATATTAAAGGGATACAGAGAGAGGTGGGCATAGGAGAGAGAATACTACAGATAAAAATATATCTAGGAAAGCAGGCCCAATTATTAAAAAAGCCCCCTTTACTTCCCATGCTCACAGTGATGAAACACATTCCCCTTGAAGCTACGCCGACCTTCACAACCACACGTCCTGCCAAACACAGAATCACTGTTCTGCAATACCTGCTCACCTCTTCACAAAATTACATTACTGAGACGAGCCATTAGCAAAAAGGTACTTAAAATTCATTTGTGAGCACATTAATTTCTTTCTTTCTCATCTGTTCTGTCTCTTCATTACCTCACTGTGCTGCAGACTCTTCTGTGGTCTTTTGTGTAAACCTTTATTTGCCCATGCTCAAATTTTTTTTAAATACTGAACACTTAGTAGTTTTGGAAACAAGATAGAAGTGGAATTGTTAGCCAGATTGATCCAAATTAAAGCTTTTAATGCTCCCTTCTTTGACTTACTGCTGTGACATTGCAAAATTGTATTTAATTTTCTTTTTTCCAGATCTTCAACAGCTGAGAAGCATGTAATCAAATGCAAAAGTACCTCTCTTGCCAAGCATATGTAATATATTCTGCCTCTGTAATATTTCATGTGTTCACTGATGACCTGGAAGAGAGAGTTTGTTATCAGCAGCTCAGGTAAGATGCCAAACTAGAAGATGTTTCCAATAGCAGCATAGGAAATGGATTTATGTGCAGCTGGAGAGCTGGGAGTGGCTTAGAAGGGCACTATATAAGGGAGAGAGATGAGAAGGGAACAAACAGTCCTAAGAAGGAGATTGGGACTGTTAGTCTTCATAGAAATGCAACACTGAAGGAAGCAGGAAAAGAGAGAGATGTCAGGGGAATACAAATCAGGTAGAGGATAAGGCTCCTGCATGGTGGACTGGGACTGACAAGTGAGAAAGAGAAGATAAAAAGAAGGAGGGAGAAGAGACAGGTTGGGGAGGACAGAGCAGAAAGTGGCAAACACTTCACCTCCCCAGAGCTCTGTGTTTCCTGAAGTGTAGTCACCTGTTTGCCTGCGAGTTGAGTCCAAAAATTCCTACTCCCCTGTAAAACCCGGGAGCAAAATCTCCTCTCCCACTCCAGTTCTGGTCCACCAAGATGTCAAACCTCTTTTTCCAGCTGATGTTCTACTAGTTACAGTAGCAGAGGTCTTTGCCAAGGACCAGAAAGCTCAAATCTAAATCACAATCCTTGTGTTAATATTATTAAACATTCTACTTGGACAAGAGGAAGTTTTGGGGTACCAGTTTTTCACCAAAACAAAATAGAAATTTTATTTTTGATTGAATGGGTTTGTTTTGATGAAAAATTGGTACCCCAAAATTTCCTCTTGTCCAAGTAGAAAAAACAATAACCAAATGTCAAAAAATAGAATGGCATTCTAAATATTATGTATTTAGAAACCTCAAAACAATCTGGATTAACTTTAATAATGTCTTTCCCTTCCTTAGTTTACATAAAACAGTGTCATATAAGAGTGACACAAATCCTGAAGCAGTAAAATGAAAGTGAGACTTCCTGACCTAACCAAAATGGAAACTTTTGAGAAGAATCTTACTAAGATGACAAGTGAAATCCATACACTCCTGAAATTTCATTCTGTGGGTGGAACACTTTCTGCTAGAGAATCTTTTTTTCAGAAATTCCTGTCCAGCTGCTAGTCAGCTGCAGAGCTGAGGTGCAATGCCAGGCTGCTCCTTGTATGTCCAGACCCAGATCGAGGAGGAACTCGGCCAACAGTGGCAGTTCCCACACAGAAACCCTTTGCGGTTCCAGAGCAGGCTGCACACAGCAGAGACCATTTAATTCTGTTGGTTTGTTGTTTTTTTGTTTTTTATTTTTTTTTTTTCTTCTGTACATAACTAGTGCAGAGAGTGAAATTTAATGCTGATGAATTCAGCAAAGGATTTAACGCTGGGAGTAACAAAAGAGGCTGCAGTCTCCTCCCAGTCCTCATGTCTTGGCAATGAAATGACCGCTCAGCACCCCATTCTCTCTTGTAGCTGCAGATGGACCTCACCGGAGACCTTTCACAGTATGACCCACCATGTAATAAAATAAACCTAAATACATTCAGTATTAAATCATTGCCCTGCATCCCACTCCACTCTATCCACAGTTGTAAAAAAACAAAACCAAAACCCAACTGATGTGCTCTCCTTCCCTCCTACTAGGTTTGTGCCTGAGAGCTGGACTCCTATTAGTGGCATTCCTGGTTCAGGCTGACAGGGCACATCTCTCGCCTGCTGGAGGTGGAGGGCAGCCGTTCTCCCTCACCTCTTCACCTACGCACAGGGCAGAGACTCTCCAAAACGTGAGGAACCACATCAAAACCAAGGAAAGCAAGGAGATATCATTCCACTGTCACCTTCTGGAGCTTGGTGACAATTTCTAACAGTTTCCTTTACGTCCTCTGTCTGCTAGAGTAATAGTAAAAAACAGATAAAAGAAAAAAAAGTACAAAGACTTAATGGCAGAGGGCTAAGTATCTCAGCCAAAAAGAAACAGAAAGTCTCCCAGGGGAGGGGATCAAAAGCAGGGGGAGGAAAACAATGCTGAGTAAAAAACCTGAGAATAAGAAATTCCTCCTTGAAGAGGAAGGACACTAGAGTAAAATACCAGTTTGTTCTTTTTAAAAAAAAGAGAATAATAACTGTAGATAGAACATGTGGAAAATCATTATTAAAGGGAACTGTGATATGAGGCATAGAAAGTGAGGAGGTGATATAAAAGAGTAGAAAACAAAGGCTAGATATGTATAATAAAATTTTTTGTTTAATGTAAATTCTAAGTAAAATCTCAATGCTACAAAAAGTGTGTTTCCCTCCCTCCCTCCCTGCATTTACCTGGTTTGTGCAGGCAGGGAGATTGTAGTAGTGTACGGACCTTGAGAGGGTTTACGCACTAATTGGGTGAGAAAGAAGAGTGAAATAGAAGTAAAGCAGTGAAGTGGTCTTTGTAGCAAGCTTTGCAGATTCTTGAGGAAAACTGAGAAATCTCTGCTTCTTAAGATAATTAAAATAAAAAAAAAAAGAAAAGATAAGCACTGTGTAGAGAATACACTATCACAGACTAAGACGGAGGACATAACTAGTTTCTAGTAATGGACTTCTTCACTCCCTGTGCAATTTTCATGATTCCATACTCCTGCAATTCTGTTAACACAGTCTATGTTAAGAAAAAGAAAAAAAAAGAAAAAAAAAAAAGCATTTGCATGTAGAAATACCATTTGCATGTTAAAATTGGGTAAAAAGTAACCTATTATTTCATCTGCATACGCTTATCTACATGTAGATGGGGACTTTTGTGGTGTAAATACTAGTTCATAAAGACCTGATGGCTTAAATGTGGAGGCCAAGTTGATGATCATTTACAAATTAAATGACCTGGACTTTTTCATTGTAATCTTTGAAATTTCATTTTGTTTTTTTCTATAACTCTGTGGCCAAGAACCGCTTTGCTTCCAGAGAACCAAAGATGGCAGAAGGGCACACCAGAGAACAGTTTAAAACATATGGAAACCAAAGGCACTCAGAACAAAGGCAAACAGAATACCGGGATTTGCTTGGCTACAGATTGCTGCTTTAAACCTCACAGAAAAATAATTGAAGAAAACACATCATTACCGATGGATGAAAAACACAATTATTTCATTTTCTTCTGGCAATATTGCAACTTCAGAGGTCACAGAAGAAA
>VWZL01001456.1:548935-687610 GCA_013396915.1 Stercorarius parasiticus | reverse complement strand
AATTCTGGTAGAAAGTATATTGGAAATTCTGTGGCTGTATTGTAGAGCTTAGTGCAGGCTAACAGAAACAATCAATAAAAAAGAGGAGGCTGCAAATGCATTGTGCTCCGCGAGGAATTAGCAGCACCACAGTGTAATTTGTGGCTGCCACAGCAGCAATTGTTTCAGAGACCCAACTGTTGCTTCTTATTCAGAGAACCGAGATTAATTGGATCCAAGGGAAATAAGATTCTCTCTTAAACTAAGAGTTTCAAAAGTAATAAAACACAATTTCAGACAAAATATCTTTATTGTATATTTCGAGGACTTGTGCTTATACTGTTTCTTCCCATCTTGGTTGTGTTGGCTGCATGTTATTTAATGCAGAGGTGGTTTAAAGCTCTGCTTTCAAGCTGTCACCAACTACAGATGCGCATGCATTCACCTCCAGGCAATTTTACACATGCAGAACACATTGGTACGATCCTATGGATAACTCAGAAAATGGCAGATGTTTGTGTAGGTTCTGACACAAAAGGTAGGTAGGTAGGTAGGTAGGGCCTAGTAAAAATGTATTCTTTGGGACACACCAGAAGTAGAGGGCACCACTTAAAAAGAAGAGAATAAATGTTGTGAACCAATTGAATTTTTAGTAACAGATGAAATCAAATAGTCCAAAAGTCTTTCACTTATAAAATGATCGTTTGGAAACAACTGAGTTTAAGCAGGAACGGAAGCGCTAGTACATTTTGGAACAACTCAGAAATGCCAGTGCAAAAAGCAAAAGGCAGCTGTGATCCACCAGCGGTAATTCCCAAAGAAATAGGAAGGCTTTGACACAAAGCACTGGTGGGACCCCCACCGGGTCAGGTCACCTGTGTTCAGTTCAGACCATCCGTGCTCAGAAGCTGGAGCAGATGCAACGAAGATTTACAGGGCTACTCAGGGGAATCTGGAAGTACCGAGTGAAAGGAGACCAGAGGACTGACATGATTCTATGTTTAGGCCAAGCAAAATGAAGGCTAAAAGATTTATGCACTGATCAGGGGAAAAAGGGGAAGGAGGAGAAGAAAATGCTGGTGTCAAGGGCAGCGGGAGGGGAGATATCAGCAGGAACCTGCCTCCATCACTGACACCAGTCAGTTTTGTGTGACCCTTTTATCAGCATTAGATAGGATCAGAATTAGGATCAGAAGCCAAAATCTAGGATCTAGAGGAGACATGAAGGAAGCTCCCTGGAACAGATTCAAGCTGTGGGTGTTGAGTGTCTGTGAAAATCAGATCACTTTCTTGGTGCCTTCCTCAAACAGCCCAAATATATGAAATTAACCTTAATTCTCACCATGAATAAAATGAGGCTAATGCTACCTAACATAGCTTTGAAAATCTGTAAATTATACATAGCCCAGGTTGCAAGGATTATCAAATCAGTGAAAGGAAGCAGATTATTATTTTTTGTTTCTAATTATTTAATTTTACATTAAAACATAATGATTTTAATGGTTTAATACAAGAATTTTGAAGTCATTCTGGATATATGACTCTACTGAAGGCAAAGGGGTCCAGAAGCAAATATACAGAAATCTCCATGCTCTTCATTATGGAAGAAAGACTCCTGACATTTCAAATAGAGTTAAAATATAGCACTCAGAAGGCTTATGGAATATGCAACCGCAGCTTCCCCTGAATGCAGAAACAAGGGGAGACTGAGACAAGTTACCCAAAGGTAAAGTACCTAGTATTTTAATTTGAAATGTCAAAGTGATATGATTTAAAAGGAAGAACTAGGAGAGGATCCATAAAACAGAAAGTATTATTGTTTTGTCCTTTCATGACACTACTTTTCTCATTCCATTAAAGTACTCAGAACCTTAAGATTTGGTCTCTAAGTTCCATCCAATAAATATGTGATACTGTCATGGATTCATCTTCGATCTTTGTTTAGGTTAGAAGGGCAGCATTCATTTCTGAGTGAAAATCTCTGAGGACGGAACCTTTTGAAATCATCTGTCTGACATGCTTAGCCTGTACAGGAACGAAAAGTACCTCTTAAATTACTTCCAAATCTATATAGGCTTTCCCCTATGCTCTGCTTTATTAGCTTGAAAAGGAAGGCAGCTCTGACTTCCCACAGTACAGCTGTTAGTAAACCTAATGCACTGGCCCAATAGTTAAATACCCAGCTCAGCAGGATTTAAGACAGCTCCATCCATCATAGCATAGCTCCTTCCATACAACTGTACCAACCAAATGGATGCAAAATAATGATTGCTCTAAGCAGTCAAATGAAAGAAGACAGTGAAAGCATAATATAAAATCTCTGGACACTCTAGCACTTCTTGGAAATCTTTCTCATTCTGCTTCAAGTTAATTTATTTGCTATTCTTGCAATGTTTATTTCTGTAGCAGAGACATTAGGGTGAACATTGCATTGCAGGGCATACTAAGACTTTCTCATCTGAACTGAGATTACAATGAAGAAAACAAAGTTAAGCAGGACTGACAACAAACTAAATGAATACAAGCAGACAGATCTCGGTCTCTGGACCAACAGCTGGAGGCAGAGGGTTGCATGCGTAATGCGTAACATTATTTTTTTTTATTCAGAAGATGAACTAGAAAATAAAAACACACAACAAACAAATCAGGCTAAACCCAAATAATTTTTCTATAGTTTCTTCACTTAAAGGAAAGTTCAAAATGTTACTTAATGCCAGAGAGAACTAGAGAACATACCCTTCTATTAAGTTTATTAAGTCTCAGAAATAGCTGGGTCCTGTCAAGGATCCATTTTACAGAAAACATTCAGAAGTTTTATACAAATGGGTTACAGAACCCCTGTGAATGATCTGGAGATTTATTTAGAAGCACAGGAAAGCAACTCGTAAAGCTGTGATCTGAGGTCACCTACGGCCTTTGAGTTCATACCCTATACTAAAAGGTAATTGAATAAACTAGTTCTGCATGCTTTTAACTGATTTTATTTAAAAGCCTAAGCCAGCGAATATACATGTTACCATGTACATAACAGCACATTTACTGTAATATAACTGTTCATTAAAATGAAGCAACATCATGATCAATATGAAGGTGGGGCTCAGACTATGTCAATGCATCGTCTGTTTTCGTTAATAGATGAACACAGACCACGAACAAGTAAAACAAGTGAACACAGTGGAAGGCTAACCTCCGCAGGATCTATCTTGTGCTAAGATTAAAGGTAGCAGCTACAGCACTTTGACCCTTGGTGGATGGTACTCCGGGAAGGATAACCGCAGCAGCATTCACTCAGTTTCAGCGTTATGCTGCCATTATAGCAACATTTACTGTTCTCGAGTTAGCTAGTTTAAAGCTGACTAGCTAACCGCTGCTGGGAACAACAAAGAGTTCAAGATCTGTGAAAATGCCCAGGGACTCAATACTGTATCCTGGCTCAGTTTAAGGATACAAAGCTACCCAGCACAATTTCCTTGTATTTCACTGCTATCAGAAGTCACTGGCTGCTTTTTTAACAACAGATTCTAATGATTAATTCTAAGATGGATGGATTTGGTGTGCAAGCACATGTGTATGCAAACAAATAATAAATGATAGTAAAGTATCATTTCACTAAAATATAGGTTAAAATAAATAGTTTGCACATTTTTTTGCCTTTTGTTTCTTGAACAACCCTATTCATGGGTACTATTTTCTCCAAACAGGTGGGACAGGCTTGAAGCCTTTCTTAAGGTTGCAGATTGCTCAGCTTAATTGCATCAATTATTCACAGTTTTCATCTCCTTTTCTTCGACAGCCTGTTCAGAGGGCTTATAACTTTGGGTCTTGACATAGACATATGCACAATGAGAACTGCCTGCCTCCAGCATGCTCTTTACTCACCTGTTTGCTCTGTGCAGTGAATATTTTTTGCAATTTTAAAGCTCAGATAGATTGCCTTGAGAATTTTGGAAAGGCAATGCTGAATTGTTCCTTTTATAGCGGTCAATCCTTAGGCTGGTTCATGTACAATACCTAAAGACCATGAGTCCATTCCAGGACTATTTACTCTGAAAAGTTAAGCATATGCAGAAACACTTCACCACACTGGTCTGGAATAATCATAGAGAGAATTAACACAACAAAATGGTCTTGTTTTCACAAGGTCAGATCAGAGACTCTTTCAGAAATAAGTAAAGCAGGCTATATGAGGAAAGTTTTGCTTTCAAAGCTGAGAGGCACTACTCATAGAAAGACAGAACTGATACAGGGATGAGAAGGACCAGAGACATTAGAAGCCCATTGGTTGCACCTTGTGCAGGAGAGATTGTGCATTTGTCTCTTCTCCTCCTCTTCCCCCTCTTGTTCCCCACCCCATGTCCCAGCATCCCCAGTATCACAGAATCACAGAATGGGAAGGGTTGGAAGGGACCTTTGGATATCATCTAGTCCAACCCCCCTGACAAAGCAGGTTCACCTATAGTAGGTTGCACAGGAACACATCCAGGCGGGTTTTGAATATCTCCAGAGAAGGAGACTCCAACACCTCTCTGGGCAGCCTGTTCCAGTGCTCTGTCACCCTCAAAGTAAAGAAGTTTTTCCTTATATTGAGATGGAATTTCCTGTGCTCCAGTTTGTGCCTGCTACTTCTTGTCCTGTCGCCAGGCAGCACTGAGAAGAGCCTGGCCCCATCCTCTTGACACCTGCCCTTTAGATATCTATAAGCATTAATGAGGTCCCCTCTCAGTCTTCTCTTCTCCAGGCTAAACAGTCCCAGGTCTCAGCACTTCCTCGTCAGAGAGGTGTTCCAGTCCCTTGACCATCTTTGTAGCCCTCCGCTGGACTGTCTCCAGCAGTTCCCTGTCCTTCTTGAACTGGGGAGCCCGGAACTGGACACAGTACTCCAGATGTGGCCTCACCAGGGCACAGTAGGTGGGGAAGATGACCTCCCTCAACCTGCTGATTCAGTCTGGTTCAGTTAACCCTTGATATTGGAAATGCACTTGAGAAAAATAATTTCTGTACAAACTAATTAACACATCCTGAACACAATTTTCTTCCTGGCAAGTACTTGAGTGTTCTCCATACTGCTTAAAATGTCATGATTTTTTTCCAAAAAAACCCACTGGAAGATTAGCAGAACACCTATGACTTTCCCTAACGGCTTTTTACCTAATAGAACTTAATGTTTTATTGGAATACATTATTTTACAATTTAATTACTTATCAGTATTTGTGTCTAACCATTTAATTGGAACTTTCTAGAAAGAATTCAAATTAAGATAATTCGAACATCAGGCCTGGAAATGATCATCAGAAACAGCTTTACAAAAAAAAAAATAAATTACCACTTTCATTTACAATAGCTGTGAACAGCAGACAAAGTCCTCAAATGTAAGAAGTTCAGTTTTAGTGGGACTAATCAGTTGCTTTCCCAGGCCAGATGAGAATGATCAACACCTTGGAACCAATTATCATTAAACACATTTCCACGCTGTCACATAACTGGTATTTTCAGTCATTTAAAAAAACTTAGCCAAATGTTAACTTGTGCATTAGGCCCTCGCTGTCTTGAACTGACATTTCCCAATCACACCCTGTGGACAGACAGGAGTTTTTGCACATAGCGTGATCACTCAGTAAAAGCACATAGGCTTTTGCTCAAATGCGTCTACGCATAACAACTTTCACTTATTCAACCAGAAAGATTCTACTCCTACGTAATCAAACGTACTGTTAAATCTTGATCAGAAAGTGCTAAGCATTGATTAAATTGTGTGTGATGGCTTTGGGAGGGCACCGTTCCTCACTTTGTCCAGCAGACCATACAACAATATCCCCTTCGTATAGGGAAGCTGTTCATGACTGCAAGGAAGGAAATCTGTGCTGTAATGCATCATTAAGTCAAATTAACCCAATCATCCACCTGTTAAGTGAGCAAAATGAAGGAAAACCTCATTCTCAGCAAGTTGCTTTGCACACAATCGGCAGGGAATGGCTGCATCATGCCAACAGTTCCTTAGTCTCATTACTTAACTTTCAGTTCTTTTATAGCCAAGTATTGTGCTTTGCTTCTGACGTTTGAGCACATTTATTACGGCCAAATACAAATTCTTTCTCAAAATTAACTGTAACAGAAAAATTGTACTTCCTTTGAATGCTTTTTCTCAGTTTTCACAGGAAGTAAGACGTGTTTCTTTGTAAAATAAATAAATAAATACCCCCCAAAAGAAACAGTTAATATTGAAGATGTCAGTATGGTACTTGCTACTTTTAGTTTGCTTGTCTTATGCCCCCACCCCATCTGGGCTTGGACTTCTACCTAAAACTACATTCTTCCTTATTTACGTCCTCCTCACAACCAGTGACATAATGCACTGGGAACTCCCAGCCTTTGCTGGTTCAGAGTGGGGCCTGATTTTTTTCTTCCTTACCAACACAGCATCATGAAAACAGAATAACTATCCTAGGGCTTTTTTTTTTTTCCCCTGTAAGACTGGGAAGGTGTGTGAAATTGCAACGAGCCCCTTATTAGAAAATAAACTACCACCTATGAAAATTGAATCCTACTCCAACTTCAGTTTTACAAATTGAAGCATCACACTTCTAAGCCCTGCAACAAAATTTTTGTTAATGTGCTCTGACACCAGATAGTTTTATTCTTGATATGAACGTGGTACCTTTCTTGCTTTGGTAATTTATTGTATCAATACTATACAGTTTTCCTACCTGGTGGAAAAGTGAGGTCTTGCTTAAGAGGATGGTAGGTGGGAGAAAAATCATGATATATTGGCTGATATAGGAAAAGTTACAAGCCATTTTACTATCGTCAATTATGCTAAATGAAATCAAATGATATTTGGATTTACACAAATTAACCTTCTTGTTTATTAAGAATCCTTTAAAAATACAAATTGGAAAAGTAAAAAATATCAGGAATGACTGCAGCTGATCTGACGTCCATTGCACCTGGCAGGTAAGGAATTGTGGATAGAAAATTTGAAAAGCTGTGAAAGATATGCATGTATTGTGTTTATTACAGTAAGGAATGAAGAAAATGGCTGTAGGTTGGAGAATAATTTAGAAGCCTTGAAGATCACATCAGAATATCAAATTGTTTCTTATAAGATAAAATGATTCTTGTGATCCTATTATTAAGCCTTGGTTTTGGTTCTGTGGGCTTATGTACATATATTGATGAGGAAACAAAAAAAAAAAAACCCAGCAAGAAAAATAGTAATTTAAAATTATATGCTAAGGTTTCTATTTAAGATTATCTTTTTCTACATCTTGGTCAGTCTATTTTGTAACTGTCATTCATGCAGTAAATTTTGAATTTAAAATGTGGGATAACACAAATATGCAGAAAATCCTGACATTCTACAATTTATAACTAACAGGAACAAAATGGAAAAACTATCCAGCGAACAGGAAGTGAAGAAATGTGTGAGCAGTAAACACTTTTTTGCTCATTTTCCTCAACAAAGAAGAAACTTTCAGTCTAGCTTTCAGATAGGATAAAACTGTTGATAAAATAGGAAAAGAGAATTAAGTGTGAAAAATAATTGGTGTAAAACCCTACTTCTTTCAGGGATACACCAGGCTTTTTAAAAATTTTATACATTTTCCACATTTAAAATTTTTGCACTTACCTAGTGTATCCATAGGATGGGTGTGAAATTTACAGTGGAAAAGACTTTTGTGATCAGTGCTCTGGAAGCACAAACTCTATTGACAAAGCAAGGTTCTTCACCCAAGGTGAACTGCTGTTGCACTGTATAGTAGCACAAAAGCAGGGACTGAAGAATAACACAAAATCATCATCCTTGATGGCCTGACGGTCATCAGGAAAAAAATACCCACCTGAACAACAACAGAAGCCCTCAGAAAAAGAGCCAGAGAAAAAAAGCATCTGCTTTCAAAGTAGCGAAACAGTAGCATTTGATGCAATCAGGGCCATCACCCATAGCTCTGACCCTGACCATCTTGAGGAGAAGGAACATGTGGGGCCAGTGTTACCAGGGGCTGTGAAAATCTCTTGCTTCAAGCAATGTTGTAATTCTTGTATGGTGTGAATTCTCCCCTTTACCCTCGAGCTAACCTGGGAACCAGGAGTGTCAGTTAGCCTTTCACTCTCTGAGTCGCGTTTAGGGCTTGATCCCGCAGTGTGACCTGGTGTTGCCAGCCAATAAGGTGTATGTTCATGCTAGTCTCCAAGAGCTCTCTTTGATGTTCACTACTGACAAACATCAAGTATATTTGTCCTCTTTTGAAGAGGCTGTAAGGGCGTTTGGGAACAACCTTTAAATGACTCATATCACTCAGACTGAATCCCTACAGGCAGTATTTTGTCTGCATCAAACCTTTTTCTGCAAGAGGCAAGAGGCTCATCTGCTATTGCACACAGTTATCTAACACAGATTTCTAAAATTAAAAAACACTTAAAATTCCTTTATATAAAAACAAACCACCTTTCTCTCAGTTTTCTTAATGATCAAAGAAAGCTTCTGAAGTGTTACTGCTTTTTAGCAAAACACTGAAGCGAGGGACTTCCCAAGACAAAAATGTTCTTTGAAGAATGTGATTCCTTTACAGCGTCCCCCACTAGGGACGGGATCTTCACCTGTGTGGTTGAAACACCAGGATACTTGGGAGCTGCTTTTGAATCTCAAGCAGACAGTGTTCTTGAATGTCCAGAAACAGAACCTGGGGAGAGGATTTAATAAAATTAAAAGGAGAAGAGAAACAAAAATACTTGCACATGTGACAGTCAGGCTTGATTGGTACTGGCAAAAGAAATAAAATGTGTTCCAGAGCTATTTGATTGGTACTGGCAAAAGAAATACTATGAATTACAGAGCTATGTTTCTCCATTGGATATCTCCGGTTACTTTGAACCTGCCTCTTCCTCACTCTTTGCCCCTGACCAAGATCTCTCTTATGATATTTTAAACCCTCCATGGCTAGACGTGATGTATACTTCAAAATTGTTAAACTGAAGAACAGCTGAAAAGTTTAAACTCCAGAGAAAAACTGAAAACTCTGTAAAGTGAAAGACCAAAACTTGAATATGAGCTTGGCCAAGCAGGAAATCAGATGGCTCCGCATAAAGAACATTTGCAGGACTTCATATTTCACAGTGTTCCCTAAATATATTTTCGTCTGCCTGTCTCTCTCTCACACTCTCACCTATCTTCCTACCTCTACTCACTAAAAGTTATAAGCAAGCAAAGTGTTACCCAAGTTATTCCTTTTTCAGACAGATTGGGAAAAGAAAGAGCGAAGGTTCTCTCCACTCATGAAATACCACGAGCTGCTCAGGTACTGTGTGTTTTTCACACCATATAAGAATCTAAACAGACAGGATTCAAACTACTTGCATCACCATAACATGTAACACACAGAGAATTATGCTTTATAAAATTCATATTACTGTGAGGATGCTAATCAGCATATGGTATAGGTTTATATAATTGTAACATTTCAGCTGATAATTAGGAGAGAAGCTGGCAGTTAGGACCCAGTATGGTCCTGAGTAATGCTGAATAATGCTAGGTAACACTTAATGCCGGCAGGCAAAGGACACAAGGGACCAGCAGCTCAGATGAGGCTGGGCTTGTGAATAGCCATATATATGCCATCTCCTTCAAAAGGTCACTTGCAGGCTGGAGCTTGCAAACACGACAAGGGTGTGCAGGCAATATTCGGTGGTAGAAGACATGTATATGTGCGTATATATCTGTGCACCTGAAGCCTATAAGTTAGGATGCAATGTCCTGGAATATACAATGTAGAGAGAAGCTTTGATTAGCAAATGCTGGATTTCTAGCTCTGGAAAGCTAGAAATTTGTTTGTGCTCCTGCTTCCTGATGTATAACATAAATTGGGTTTTTGCTCTGCAGCTTGCTGCATTTTGCCTGACAATCCTCCTGCTGCACTTGATGAGGCTGAGGAACCCAGCAGGAGGGGCAGCCATCACATGAAAGGACAAAACCATGTTGAAACAGAGGACCCCAGACCAAGCTCCACATATTTCTACATGACAGGTATATCCTGGGTGACAAGCTAACATCTCATCTCATATATGTATAGACATATACATGTTACTAGATAGTGCTGCTTCTGCTTTCTCAGTGGTCAAGAGCAAACTAGGAAATCCCCGTGTAAAACATGCCTGAACAGGAAATAAACCCACAGGACTCCAGCTGTAACAAACACAGCTCTGAGAAATTTTCTGCTCTGCTCCAAAGGTTTTCTGTGTCCTTTCACTACCAGCTTCACAATCACCTCAGCTGCAGGACGGATGGCATGAAAGAAGCTTTTAGCAGTGATGCTGAGCAGCCCAAACATCTGCTCGGGTTGGAGAAAATTTGTTGAAAATATCTTCAACACCGAAGATCAAAAATTCCATCTCTGGGATAATTAATTCCATTAAAAATGCAGACTCAACTTACAGAATCACCATGAAAATAGCAATGCAACAATATTTCATACAACCTTCTGAAAAAATACAGCTGTCTGCTTATATCAGTAAAAGCATTGGAAATCATAGTGGATTGTATATACAAATTACTGAAAAGGGAGACAATTTTTAAATTTTCATTTTATTACTGGTTTTCTCCTATGAATAATTTTGACTTTCTGGAACAATCTTTAAAAGAAAAGTGGAACCTCTTTTATCATGCAAATGTGAATGCAAAAATGTGAACAAAAATTAAACTACAGGTTACACAAAGAAGAAAAAAACATATCAAAGTTGCTGTGAAAAGCTTGTTTCTCCCTAGGGAAATTAAACTTGCAAATGTATTCCCTTTCTTTTCAAACATTTTTCCCTTTTTTTTTTTTCCTTCCCTTTTTTCCTTTTGCAGGTGCTGGTGGGAAATCAGGGAAGGTATTCAAATGTAGATTAATTTAAAAATATACATCTGATTGGATACTGTATTTGCTGTGAGCTTTTACTGACTGCAGTTCAAAGGCTCAATTAAGACAATAAGAAGAGGCTAAGATGAGTCTCTTCTAACAGAGGCCTTTTCTTTCCGTGGAGAGCAAGGATTGTTAATTTAAAAGAAAGGTCTTGTACAACCAATTCCATCTGTGTAGCTGAACCACGGAAATCTTTATTTTCAAACACTCTTCTATAAGTGATGAATAAACACACACACACACAGAGAAATAATCACCAACATGCTGCAGACGCACATTCAACATCCAATATTTAAATCTATATATTCTGCAAACCTGACACTCATTAAAATTCTGGCACCAAGTGATTACAAACATTGGTGACTATCCAAAAGGATTAGTTGTTTTCTTCATCAAGAATATCTCATACTCGGAGAACGGAAGAAAGGAGGAGGCAGGATAACAATCACTCCATTTAAAAAAAACAAACCTGAAGACAAATTGGGTGCACTGCGCCTATGTGGTGACCACATCTGGAAGTCCTCTCTCCCAAAGCATCTTAAGTCTTCCAGTATCTATTCTGGTGAGTCACCGAGTACAGCACCTACACTGGTGCCCCCAGCATCCTATCAGAGTTTGGGTTAATGCAATTACTAGGCACTGGATTTGCTCAAAGTACTGCCATCGCCATAACAGAGCAGGGGGTGGCAGGGACCAGTCAGGATATTGAAAGCCACAGAATTTCCAACGTAAAAAACCCCAAAGATAAAGACATATTCCGTTAAAACAAGGAATGAGAGCAACTCTGACCATTCAACAACAACTGCTCATCCATTCTCCGGTGCCTTTCAGCAACAACCTCCACCTAAGAAATCCACTCAAAATCGAACCCTCTGGAACCTACCACATCAGGCAGCAGTCAGGCCCCTGACTTTCCTTTCCAGAAGTCTCAACTTCGAGCACAAGGAAAACATCCTGGGAAGGGATATTTGAACTCTCCTCATTTGCCGTAGTGGAGCAGAGCTGGATGGTGCAGGAACCCTGAGGGATGGTGGTCTCCAGCGTACTGCCCTGCACCCTGTAGCAGAGTGTATGCTGCCTTTACAGCAAAGCTCTTCCATCCGGAGCCACCATTTAGTGATCTCCTGCTCTGTTCCGGAGATAGCGCAGCCCTGAGTACCCTCTCGTTGCCTTGCTGCAGCAACCAACTTTACTGAAATATCCATTTACTTCCCAAGTCTCCTGTGTTCTGACAAAAAACGTAAGACAAGCTAACATAATCGAAAGTCAGGTCTTTGGAGAATGTATGTTTTATCTCCAGTATTAAATATATTGAATTTATTTCTTTTAATTATATTTATATTATTAGCTCTTACATTGGAAGCTTCTTAAACTGATTTATTCTGAGAAAGGAATTACGAGAATGATGTATTTATAATTTTACTTCTGTTTTCATCAACATGTCTTACTCTGATGTGTTTTGTTTGTTATTGTTCTTAAAACATTTGTTTTTATGATGTTTTTCCTGCAGCAAGTTGTTTTTCTATTAGTGTCACTGTTTGTTTACATAGTAATGAGATTTGCTCAATGTGCTATTTGCCTGGGCACCAGGACAGATTAATTGAGGAGAAATGTCATTGCTCTCCATTCAGGCACAGTTGTTACGCTGCAGTTTTATTTTCTACTGAATAATATCTGACTACGATATTTTTCAACTGATTTAGATTCTTCGGTCCTCAGTTCTGCAGAAGATTTAAATTAAGAATAACTGGAGGAACGCTGAAAAAAATATGTTACTTGGAAAAACAATGTTAAACATTTGTTCATATCATCGCCACGAGCACTAGCAAGACTGCCACTCTGTCTTCCACAAAGTCCTTTGATTATCAGCTCTAAGTGTAGCAAAAAAATTTCATAAAGGTTATATGTATAAAGCCATACTTTATGCAACCTAGAAAAAGCCGAACAGAAATAAGAGTGCCGCATGTCTTAAACGCTGGGTTTTGAGTGGCCATCTGGAGTTCCTCCCTGATCTGTTTTTTTGTAGCTGTAATCACCGCAGCTTCCATATCTGAGCTTCTGTCAACAGGACCTGCAAAACAGCTTCTCTCTAAAATTGTGAGGTGAGTGAGTTAGGGTAGATAATTCCCTTTTTCCTTCTTCTGTTCACAAACTTCACCATGTATTCTTATACACCTCTATAGAGGTAAATGTATATATGTTTTCACGTATTTATATCTTAATGCTACAATTACCTATTCCAGTTAAAAAAGATTCCTAGAATCCTAGATGCTTCTTGGACAGCACCATTAATTGGCAACAAACAAAACCCATAGGTTTTATACCTTGCTTTTGGGCTTTAAAATGAAAAAAAAACCAAACCAAAAGTATTTCTGATCTTGTTAGGGAATGTAACTAGTGTACCCATTTCTATTGTAACTAGTAGCTTGCATTTTAATAGGTAGTTTATATAAAAATTACTTGGTGTCTGTGAGCAGTAAAACTATTCTAGAATGGAGATACTCAGAGTTACTTTAATACATTGGTTTAATACACTTCAGCAGCACTCCTACAGTGTGTTTTCGACTAGGGAGGAAAGACTGGGTAATTTTTAATTGCTCAAACCTGCTTTTAATGTAAACCGGCTGTGCTCAGCTGTACTTCATGACTCTGACGCCTCCTACTATGGTGGAACAATAGCGTGTGATAATTACCACTTCTGCCAGAGCAGAAGCAGTGAAACAATATACTTGATAAAATTCAATGACCTCGAGGCTACACTGTCTGTGCTCTCATATATAAAACTGCAAATGCCAGGAGGAATAAGAGCTCATCTTGAAAAAGAAAATGACTGCTGCCAACAACGTGCCTCAGCAAGAGGTATGGTTCAACTGGCAAAGCTCAGAAGACACTTGGCAAAGGTAGGCAGGGAAAATCACTGTTAGGCATCCTCAAAGAAATGATTGTAAATGAATACCATTTGTCCTTATCCGTAGTGGAAATTTTTACTCATGGCATCAGTGGCAAGTATAATCTTCATAGTACACATACACCATTTGGTGGTAGGTCCTCAGCTTAAGGGCTGCACAAGTATGTTGCCCAGGAAACCCTCTCATGTACTTCATGAGTGAGGAGATTTAAACAAAGAAAACTGAGTCCCACAGGGACAACAGCAGATGATGCTTGCTGCAGTACGTTATTGGTCTTACTCATTATTGGCCCGCAAAAGTTAGCGGCTGCTACTTTAGCATATACGCTTCTCAGACGAAATGCTTTGTCATCTTATTTGCTTGCCATGCATTCAGGACATTTCATTGCTGAGGTCACCATTCATCAAGGCATTCAAAAATATACCGGATTTAACAGTGAGCAACTCAGAAGTGAGGCATGCATTTAAGCGTTTAGCTGAAAGACGGTCTATGTTGTGAGAAATAATGAAATGTCTGATACTTATTTTCTAGCTTACAGCATATCAAACCTGATGTTTATATTGCCATTAACACAGCAGTCAGAGTTAGACAGGTACTAGGCAACGAGTTTCAACTGAGATGACCCAACCCAAGAGCTTAAATACCTGGATTTTTGATTTTTTTTACTCTCTTCTTAATTTCTCATCACAGTCTCAAAATAGATGTTTACAGTAAAAATTTACACAGACATGCTAGTGATCAATATAAAACTCGCTATAAAACCATTTTAAGGGGGGATGTGTGTGAAAACAGCATAGGAATTTATGTTTTGCATTGAATGTCTTTTTTTGTTTCTTTAAATGGTCACTAAAGTTCACTGAATGAACTCTTTAGCCAACAGAAGAATTAAAAACAGATCTTCTTAAAGAAATTCACATTAATGGACATGTTGATACTTTATTTCAGCTAGAAAGAATAAATTATTGTACAAGTGTAATCCACTTGTGAGCATCCACTGAAGGTGTGGGGTACACTCTTTGGTAACATATAGAAAGGTTATATAGAAATATAGAAACCAAAACCAATGACAATCACAAGCAAGTCTGGCAACTTCCCTAAAAGGATTTTGAGTCTTCTTATTATAAGCAGCCCAGGTGCTTTTTGATTTCAGTTTTCCACTGAAACTATGAATTAAGTTGACTTGAACTGATACAACTTACCTAATTTGTGAGATAAGAAAAGCTACGTGGTCCATTACCGCAGTTTAGAGAATGTAGAGTAATTTATTAAACTCTGGCAGATGGATCACTTGTCTGAGCCGTTGCCACCTTCGACACTGTTAGGTACAAGAAATCTGTTTTGCAAGGTCTGGTTACTTACTGGCTAGTCCCAGTATCCTGTTTCTGAAAGTGGTCTGCATTTGCTAGTTTAGGAAAGAAAAGATACACAAATACACTTGCCTCATTGTTTGACAGGGCCCAAGGGATGAAATTCCCTCTTAGTTCTGGAGCTTAAGTATCGATGCTTGTGCACTGTTATTTCAGTTCTCAAAGACTGCTGTTCATCCTCTTAACAAATATACAGATAGATCTTCAAACCATATTTACAAAAGCCTTTCCAGCTTGATTTGCAACTTGTNAAAAAAGGAAAAAAAGAAAAGATAAAAGTTTCCTGAAACAAGAGATCCCCAAAGCAGTAGCAGTGTCTCACTTCAGGGGCCCCTGATTTGGTTCCAGAGAATGAAGGTGCAAATACCATAACAAATTGAGAAAAGAAAAGCATAACGGTGGAACCCACGTCCCCAAGTGAATTATGAGGGGGGTTGTGACTGAACATAGTCACGTAGATATGCACAGGCTGTGGCTTTCATTTATGCAACCAGCTGCCTCACCAGGAGAGCACCCAACCTACATCAGATGAATTGATGCATTTTACAGCTATCAGTACCACTAAAAAACAAAGTGGTCAGACAATATGTAAGGAATAAGGTGGTATTAATATAATATAATTCACCTGCAGATGGTGTGAAATCTGTTTTAGAAGCATAACAAGGCAGAATTGCTGCCAGGCTACCTATTTTATTTCAAATGTTGGAAGAGGCAAAGCAGACAATGAATCTTTTCTTGGATGATTGCTTTAAGAAGCACACGGTCCTTTGGGGATGCTTGCTTTGTTTCTTTTTTCATTTTAAGTCAAAATACAGCAAGAAGAATCCTCTTGATTTCCACAAGATGTTCATGGCACAACAATAAAGCATCCGTTTCTTGGACTAAATAGCCCCCACATTATTAAGGTATCCACTGTTTCTCATGACTGAAGCTTGGTAGTGAGCAGCTATAGCATCTGCTGTCCTGTGTTGGTCAGAAAGAGACACAGTTATAGGAGTAGCCTATTGACAGTACATAGCCGGGTATTCTCATTCCTATTTGGATTTACCAGAGAATATGCCTGCAAGGCTGAGGATATGTAAAGTAATATAGAGAAAACAAGCCTCTGAACAGTTACATATTACTACAAAGGACTATATATTGCACAAACATTACTTTATCTACCCTTATGGCCTATAAAAACTAATATTTTTTTCCCTTTATGATCATAATAGTAATGAACACATCTTTCACTCATTTCCTTGCTTTTAAGGAGTTCCCAAAAGAAGTGCCTGAAAAGGTGACATCACTTTCTTTTCTAATGCCTCCAACTATTGAGTTCCACACGGTTCAAATTATCTTCCATACACTGGGAACCCCTGAGGAGGCAACAATGGGTGAAGCATCCTCATTTTACATAAAATGCCCAAATCTGCTTCTTCTTTAAATAAAAGTACTTTCCAGCTTTCAAAATCACCATGCGTAAAAAGAGGTGCTAATTGTAGGAAAGACTAATATAACCAGGAATGAGAAAGAGTACTTCAGAAAAATCAAAAGACAATCTCCTTATTTTGGAGTGACCTGGCTCAGCTTGATTTGTTTAGGTGACAGGTACTAATGAAGCTGTCAACCTACAGAGGGAAAATTTTCAGATGAAAACTCTTAAAGAAGCTAATAAGAGATTAAGATCATGCACATTCAAGAGTGTAAACCAGTCATAGGTTTCACTACTTTGCAAAAAACTCAGTTCTCTAGCTTTCATAATTTTGAATGCACAAAACCACAATGTACCAATTAATCTGCAAATAAAGAAATAGATAAAATTCTAATAAAGAGATTGGGGACTGGGAAAGAAGCAATAAGAATTGAGGATTAGTAACCCATGAATCATTGGCACAGGTCTGGACCTGAAAATCAAGACATTTCTAGTGTGAAAAAAAGCACATTTTTTTCAAATCCTATTACTAGACAGTCACTAGGAGGTAATTTTTATACATCTCAGAGGATGAAGAAGAAAAAATGTGCTACATTATTAGCTCCCCTTAGAAATCTTGCTACTTTTGCTTTGATTTTCATCTGAGTTAAAAACTGGCCATTTCTTTGAGGTAATATTCAAACCAAGGCATTGACAAGCAATTCTAAAATTTAAGGATTAAGTGGTGCAGCTTGCCAATGGCCTCCTAACGTCTCTCACTAGAAGCATGCACACCTAAGTTAATGATCCTTTTATTTCATTACTGCGAACCAGAAACTTCCCTTATTGCAACTTCAATAGACCTGTTGGCATTTCTCATCTGCTCATCTGGGAACACCTTCTGTACTGGAACAGCTCGGCAGGCAGCTCTCCTAATAGACTCTGGCACTTGGAGTGAAGGTTTCTGGACCTGGATGGCTTCATCCAGACGTGAGGGACAACAGGAATATTTGTAAACTTTTAACTTCACTGCTGCATTACAGATCATTGGAGCATTTGAGCTATCTGTGGGGAACAAGGGTATGATGGCTGATCTATGTAATTTCCTTGATATCTGTTTCTGCCAGTCTTCATATGGACAGAACTCTACTGCCAAGGCAAAATGAGACATCGCCTGACTTGCTTCCCATGCGCCTTGTGATTCAGCAGTCATAATGTACCCTCTTCTTGAATCTCCTCTCTATTTTCTTTTCAATAGGTCTGCTTATTTTAACCCCCTCTGTAACCATTTACCTTGACTTTATCAGTAGTTGCAAGTTATTATATTATTAATATATATTACATCTTATACTTATTATATTAATATACTATATTAACATTGCAGCAGAAGGATGTTTATTTAAGAACTGTACCTTGTTCAAAATGCAAGGGTTTAGCCTTTGTTATTATAGAGGACATTATCAAAATACCCTAAAGATCTGAGTCATCTGAAGCCAAATTAATAATAATCATGTTTTTATTGTGAAATCTCATTATTTTTCTGGCCTTGATTCATTACTTTTGATTGTCTGGGTTTACAGTACTTGACCTTACCAATAATTCTGAGATAGTGCTGGACTCAATTCTTTCGAAAGATATGCCAAAAAAAATAATATCTAAATAAATAATTGGTCTTTAAAAATCCTCAGGTCTTTTGCTATACTGAATGACGGCAGCATTGCCAGACTTCACTTCAAGGATGCACGTACAGTGGTTTCACATTGCACAGCCACATGGTGGAACTACTCAGGAATTATCTGACAAAATGATTCAGACAAAAGCTATTACCTACAGAAATGTATTGGTTTGGGTAACACACAGTGGTTTCTGATAATAACTTTTTGGTTTTTCTGACCTTCCGTATCACAAGTCACTGTGTTGTGCGAGCTCTCAAAATTTCTGCCTACTGGGCAGCACCACTACATGATGCTGAAAGATCCCTGGACCAAGGAATCCAGCATTTCGTATTTTAGAGTGGCTTTAAAATGCCTTAGGTATAGGTAAACCAGACTCCTAGGATCCTGGAAGGACTGGAGTCCTGAGGATCCCATCAGGAGCCAAGATTATCAGGGGATTGCTATGATTCCTCTATATTTCCCAGGAGGTGCCCAGCTTCCTGGGAATAGCATCTCTTTGGGCCAGGACAGCTGGGGAATCTGCAAGACCCGTACCCACAAAACATAAACCTGGTCACTCATTTCAAATGTATTTTTTCTTTCAGAATGTCTTTTTGCTGAGGAGTTTTGGAGTCTCTCATTTCTGTTTTGTTCTCTGAGTTTTAACAGCTCATTTTCAACAACAGGTTTTGCACCAACCCTGAGGGGCATTCAACAGCCACCACAAAAACACGTAGGAAATATACATATAGCTGAGGTAGGATGTGGCGCCAGCTTTGACTTAGTTCATTAGTGGAAATACAGAGGGATTGTAGCATTTTCATCTAGTAATTATCTCCATTTGTGTCACTGCAATTTAAAAAAATTGCTTTAAAAACCTACGTGCAAGATTGAAGCATGGATGTAGATAGCTCCTGATCTTCTACAGCTCTGGTAGCTGCATCCAGCCTTTAAGATTACATAGTGACCAAATGGGTGACAAGTCTGACCTCGTTGGATGCCATCCCTTTCCCTGGTTCCTCTGGCTGCCTGCAATGGGAGCTGCCAGCAAGGAAAAGCACCTGACCACGCTTAGCCACTGTGTACAAAGTCCCGCAGCCCCTCCGATTTCACTCTTTCTGAGCCACTTTAACAAGATCAGGGTGCTGCTACCAAGGAGAAAAGAAACATTTGGCGCTGTTAATCAAGAGAGAGACTTTCTCTGGCCCTTGCCCAGATGCGCAGGGCTATAAAAAAGCGTATGAGGAGTTCTGCTCTTTTTTTGCACCCTCTGGGCAAAGGCAGGTTTTGGGGAAAGCAACTACTCCTGCTTCTATCAACCCCTGAAGTGCAAATTCCCCCAAAGGCACCCTGAAAATGAGAACCACAGTTTCAGCCACAGTCCAGACTCGCGCTGGGGTGCCGGCCAGCTGAAAAGAAGCGTGCGTGCTGTTATCTCTTTTGGGCAGAACCACTCAGAATTAATGCATATCAACACATATTTCCTTATGTATGGTTTAGTTTTGAAACGCTTTGAAGATGTGTAACTAATCACCAGAACAGTCAGGACCTCGTCTCTTCCCCATTTCCTTAAAAAAAACAATCAATAGAATAAATAGAATTGTGCTCTGAGACTAATTCAGTCTCATTAAACAGCAGTGTAAATATCCATGCTTTTCCCATTTAAAATGCAATTTCAAATTAATTCAAGCATCAACAATAATACCCAGATACACAGTGCTCTAAGCAAGTACAACTCGTAGTGTACATGTTAATTTTGCTGTAACTTCCATACCAACAGTTCAGCTATTCACCAGCTGAGCAGAGGCAAGCGTGTAAGAAACTATAAAAATAACACTGGAAAAATAAAAAGATGCATACAACAAACCGCTTTTTCTGTTGGTCATCAATGTTACAACTTTGTTGTTTTTATTCAACAACTCATCTAAGAAATGCTCAAAACAATTCTGATCAATTGGATGATTCTAATTGAAATTTTAGACTGCCTGCCTACCTATCTGAAAACTTGCACCCCTATGGCTTCTGCAAAAAGACCTCCTCATTAACTGGAGAATTGTATAAGAAGATAGATGGATGTTGGAACTAGGTGATCTTTAAGGTCCCTTCCAACCCAAACCATTCTATGATTCTATAAGATCAGGAGTTTACAGAAAACAATTATTTTTTCGATAGGGTTACTAAGTATGGCTTAAATTTTGCAATGCAGGAGTGACTAAGGTTATGGGTTTGGGGTGGGTATTTTTTGGGTGGTTGGTTTTTTGGTCTCCAGCACCAGAAATCTCCCTGTGGCTGGGAAGACCAGGTCTCCAGTTCAAATAATAATGAATTCTATCACCAGGAGTCATTTCCTACTCTTTGACAAAGAAGGCTGTAACATGTGATTCTTCATCAGCCCCACCTGACAAATGCATCCAAGAAAGAATGACACAAAGTTCCCATTTTTAGAGGAACTACATAAATAGGCCAGCTACCAAAAAAATATTTAAATGCACAAACATGCACATACATGTATACACAAACAAACAAAACATTTCAGAAAAATTCTTGTAGCACGCTACAACATAATCCTCTCTGCCATCAACACCTACTACGATTTATTCACAGCTTTTCAAGATGGAGATGAAAGGACTGCTCTTCCAACATCCATCCTTAGATGGCTAAATTTACAGTAGCAAAATAGTGATAAAAATAAATCTTTGAGAAATGCTGCAGTTTTAATTCATGATGTATCATACTGAGAAATCAGGTATCTGTCTGAATGCTAAGTCTCACTATGTAGGAGTCAAACGTTCATTTCTGTGTAAGTTTTACCTTCATGACAGAATTCCTGTGGAATTTTTATTATTATTACATTATTAACTGCACTGGAACTGTCTGATCTTTTTATCATAACTCAGTAGCTACTGTATCACGTAAAACTTTCAAAATTTGATTGCTAAGAGCTACTGCCCTGTTTACAAGTTTTCCAGTGCAGTAATTTTCCAGATAAAGGAAGATGTTGTCAGTCAGTGTAAACTACATGGGACCTCATTACTGAGTACAGACATTCCAATTAATCTTAAATACATGCAGTGCCAAGAGAGTAATTAGTAACAATAAATTGCTGTGATTTTTTAAAATAACAATCGCTCCTACAAATCTCATTAATGCTTCATAAGCTCCAAAATATCAAAGCGTATTATTTAGTAGTGCTATTTTTAAAGACACAAGTTCGTTCTGACTTTCGCTGATGAGAAACCTAATTTACGAAGTTAGTCATTTTAGCAAACTCCACCACGGATGTCCGAAGAAAGCATGCGAATTTTGCAAAGTCATGCATCAAAAGTTATTAAGTGCAACAATTAAAATTGCCTATGCAGTCTTCACTTGCCCCTTTTGTGCATTTGCAGTTTCACACACCCTTTAGTTCTGTGAACATATGCTTTTTTTTCCCCTTAAGGATTTATGTTCTTTATAATAAATATTCATTTAATTATTCACTTTTTCCTTTCATATCTGGTATTTAGTGCATAATCCTAAATCTTTACCGCAATCTGCCTGTACTGGATGTTGCTTGGGGTGGCACACTCTAAATTAACCCCCACAGTTTCCTTGGCAGATGAAGAGTTATTACCATCCCCATTTTACAGAAGCAAGAGCAGCTCTGAAAGATTAAGACCAACACTGTTTGAGGTATCTGGTGTATTCCCTGCTTTTGGAAACATCAGTGAAAACATCAGCAAAAACACGCACTTCGTTTGTGCAGAAGAGATCTTGAACTAACCTCCTTTGTGAGCACTCAAGTGTTTCTGCCACTCTGCTTCTAATCAGTAAATCAGAAAATAAAGAAGATGCGACTAATGACTATCACGATGTTTGTATTAGGAACTGTCTCATGCTGTGCCAGCAACTAAAGGGTTAAGAGAGACTATTCATCTACCTGGATGTTGCTAATGGATTATCCAGCAACAGGAAAGGGGTTGCAGGTGAGGTGAGAAGATGGGGTTGCCACAGAGACGGATGATTCCCATCAGAAGCCTATCCATTATGGACTGACTGAGATGTGACAGAGCAGTCACACCTACTGCAAGGAGTGAGATGAAGAGTAGGTTACAGCGCTGTGTTCCCCCACACCCAGACCATCCCTAGAGCTGCAGTGTGGACCGCAAAGCTTAGAAAGCCAGCAAAAACCACAGCAAAGTGGTAGTTCTTTGACCGACAGCACAAGCACAGGCATACAAATCTCTGGCACCAGCCAGTGGCAAAGGACAAGGAGGTAGGTTACTGTGTGGTGACACCAGAAGGAAGCAGGACAGCAGCACTAACCACTTGGAGGAGCTGGGCAGAACTGCCTCAGTCACCACTGTGTCCCTTGATGGCCACAGCCAAACCCAATAAAAAGATGTGGTTGGCGGGTGAATATCTTTACTGAGGCCTTCTTTTTCATTTTTAATGACAAATCGTAGTTGTTAGGATTGAGGGTTACGACCAGTTGCTTCGTGCTATTTTGAGGGGAAGACATGAGCAGCCTGCCATGGTGTGACTCACAAGCAGCTCTTAGCACCCAGCTGTGAAGGTGGCCTTACTAAATTGGCATGCTGGGTTGTGAGAAGGTCAGATACTACACTTATACCAATCTTTTTTTTTTTTTAGTAGAACCACTACAGTAGTTGGGCCCAAGAAGAGCTTTTAGATAATAGCTAGTGGCTTCAGGCACTAGACACTATTGCACATCATCCTGTATCATTTCCGCTTGTTCAGTCACAGCTGATACTGTAGCAGCTGGGCTCTTAACAATTTTGTGAGAACTGGCCTAACGAGAGACTGAAGAACACATTTCACTCAATTGCTGAGAGACAAACCAACCCACAAACCAAGAAATTGATTTGAAGCTTTAATCAAAAGAAATGAGAAAAAGCTTCACATAGATGTGTCTGTACCACTGGGAGATGATTCTCCTATAATTTCAGATTGCTGAAAGAGAAATCTCGCAGGCCTCAGCTAGCTTTTTTTCCTTTTTCTTTCTCCTGGGAGCATTTGGAGTCTAGCAAGAGAAAGCTAAAATCACAGATGGACCCCGTTCCTCCATGATAATGACAAATTTGCATAACAGAGCCTGCAGGAAGTCCAGCTGTACCAAAGGCATTTACAGAAGGCATCCTCCTAAACATGGTAATTAATACTGTTCTCTTACTACAAGTTACTGCAGAGGCAAGGACAACATGAAGATCCACAGAAGTACAACTTACAAAGTTAGTTAACCAGACTGCAAGAAAGACACTATGATATTAGGTTAGTTACAGGATCATAGGATACTTCAGGTTGGAAGGGACCTCAGGGGTTCTCTATTCCAACCTCCTGCTCCTTACAGGATCAGCTATGAGATGACATTGGGTTACTGAGAACTTTATACTGTTGGGTCTTGAAAAAGTTTGTCAAAACTTTAGAAGATTCTCATAGTCCTCTACCTCGACAAGTTTAAACTGAGACTCATTATAGATCATTTGACGGAAAATCTTCACCTCAAACTTAGGAGTGAGCACTGTGTTTGACAGATGGCTTCCATATCTAAGTTCTAAAAGAGATGGAGGGATGGGAGGGAGCATAGGAAGAACAACATTCCGAGCACTTCCAACTATGCCAGTTTCTCTTCTTCAACCCTCACTTCCCCAGGATAAAGGCAAAAAGTCTTTACACGGACTTAGGCTGCCACAGTGTTTGATTTGGTGACTTGCAGTAGAAAAGGTTCCAGAAACCCAGAAGACATTTGCTGAAATTTTTCTGTTGGAACTAAATTTTTAATGTTCATAATGGCTCCAATTTCTATAACATAAAGCTAAATTCCATCCCCAGGAAGTCAGATTTTGTTAACAAGAGCTGCTGAGTAACCTTAGTGTTGTAGAATATAGGCTGCACTCATCGCCATTAATACATCTTTGCAGCTATGAGATTAAGTGGAAAACGCCTAATCACAATAACAAAAACTTAGCGGTAATCCACTAATGCCTAATAGCACATTTACTTCTGTGTTGGTTTGCCCTAAGTAGCTCGATGAGAAACTGATGTTCAGGAAAACTGAGCTGAGTCTCTACTACTTAATAACTCAATCGCAAGGCGAAATTATTAAACGCAGAGAAATGTTTCTTGAGAGAGCTAATGCACCTATTTAGCAGAAGCTGAAGGACTTCTTGGAATACGTACCTTTTCTGAGAATTTTCTCCAAAATAAGCTAGCCTGTTGCACACTGTCTACTTTTGTTTAACTCTTGGTGCAGATGTCAGCATGTATTAAGTGAACTGAATTAATTCGCCTATTTTATGTGCCCAGGATTTCCACAGCGGGTATTAAGATACAGTAGATAGTATAAATTAAAATCTTAGTGTCCTCCACAGATTTTTCCAGGGTAGGTAAGCCCATAAAACAAACCTAGATTTAAATCCTGTGTTAGTATAATAACAATGATACAACTTTTTAACACTTTTCTTAATATTGTCAAAAATCCTCAGCTATTCAGCTAGAAAGAAAAGGTTCCTTTGCCACAATACCTTTATTCTTTTGTTCCCTCTTTTTATTCTGGAAGCGGATACAAAATAATAGCTACTGGTACTAAAATATGAATGCTATGCCACTAAAAATTCTTTTCCAAGGTGGACTCAGCCTTGCAGGTAATTTCCCATGTCATCCCCCTTGCTTGTAATGAAGTCACAAAAAAGGTATATTAGAGAAATGTTTTATTGTGAGATTAAGAGATTTTCTAGACTAAGTTGAAAATTCATCTGTTCACTCTCCCTTAATTTCCTCTTCCTCTGATAGTATTTATTATTAATTTTGACTGATTTACAGCACAGGATTTATTCCCTAGTTTGAAGGTTGTTTGAAAGGTGCCATAGGAAATAAAACAGCCACGTGGTACATTTATATCACTACCAAGCGCAGCAGGAGACTTGGGCATCTGACCCTTCCATCCAGTCTCATGATAACCAGATTTTGTGCTCTGAGCACAAAGGAGTCCATGAAATGAGACCGATAGCGACCGTAAGAATTATGGTTGCTGCTGTTCTCCCTCTGAACTGTTGTCCCCATCCATCCCTTCCCTATATCTCAGACATACTTCTTTGCCATTCATTTCTTGAATGCTCTTCAGACTTGGTACAGCAAGTCAGGTGCAGTATTCAAGAACGCAGGCAGTACGCGATGCTATTGAAGACGCATTAGCATCCCGGTTTTGAGCCAAGAGACATGACAGAGCGCTGGTGAGGAAGGAGGGCAGGATCTCAGCAAGGGTGAACGGCCGATATACAGCCAGAGGGTCTCATGGAACCAGGGGAGCTGGGGAAGACCAAGGTGTGCCCAGCTGCACTGCTGTGCAAAATGCTCCCACAGGCTCAGAAACACTCTATATGCTGTCTGTATACGCTCACTTGTGTACATACAGATTGTACACCAGCCATATCCACCGCGCTGAGCTCGACCACAGCGCGAGGGCAGTTAGAAAGGGGGAACTTGGACTGCAGGGTTACCAGATCACGACAAACAAGCGAACTCTAACTGGCTTCCCCGCCTCCCTCCCCATTTCCGATAGATGAACACCTGGCATTAGCATCCCTTTCAGAACATGCTTGTTTTGAAATGGCGAGCACCCTACCATGCATACTCCTCGCTTTTTCAAACTGAGGTACAATAAACATTTTTTCCAAGCTGGTTAGATCTCTAATTAATTGCTATTGGCATCTCCAACCTGCACTCGGCCTGCTATAGATTTTACCCTAGAAGCATATGCATTTCTGAGTTCTCACCTAGAGCTTAAGGAAGAATACAGCTTCTGACTCCTAGCTCCTTGAGACAAATGACCCTCACAGCTAGGACAGTGTTATTGCAGCATCCTCTTTTTAAAACATAGTAACATAATGATCTGAATATTTCATACAACTCATATTAACTGCTAGGGAAAGAGACTTTTCCCAGGAGCTTACAAAATACGAAGGATTCTTTTGTCTTCATAAGGAGGCAGACGAGGTCTAGTCACATCTGTTCGTTCAAAAGGCAAAACTATGTTGCAGCAACTTAATGGTTTTCTTTCTGTCTTCTCACATAGTGTCTACTTTCTGCGGTTTTAATTCATTGCCCATAGTATCCATCCAGGAGTCACGTGGAGAATTTCTGCCTTCCCTTTTGGCTTGCTCCCCTTTTACAAACGAGGTACTAAATGCAATTAGCATCCTTATCTATTTATTTAGTACTGAAACAATACGTAAGAGCCAGCAAAGAAGGATGCAGTTGTTGAACCAAGCTTGAGAAAGCAGCCTGCAAGGCATTTGACTGGTGGCACTTAATCTATAACACAAATGAAAGATGTGATCTCCTGCAATCTTCTCCTCTCTCTCCCACTCATGAGAGTTGAAAGATAGTGCCCTCATCCTCGGCTCCCTTGGAGACAGATCTTACTGACTGAGTAATACACAAGAGCACCTTCCTCTGACATATAGTGCAGGTATGCCACAGCATAATCCGCTGTTGCCAGCCTGCTAAATGGCTGCTCAATGTCTAGGGTCCTTGACATCCAATATATCTTTTTCAAAGCACACTAAAGCAAGCAGTCCACCACGGCAGCAACTCTTTTCTTCAGAAATCTGGGTATGTATCTGCCCCTAGGAGGCGGCCAGCTCCCTTTGAAGGTTTTTATATCGCATTTGTGTGGTGTAAAAGCATGGAATATTTTGTATGAGTGGGTATAAATTCTCAGAAGAAAGCAACACCTCTTTGTATTTATATGTTGTCTTTTTAAATAGTGGTTTCAGCTTCTCTGTTGATATTAATTGATGCCAAAATATAGCCCAGCAAGTAACCAGAACATCTATAGAAGGATTATTTCAGCAATCTCTTGGGTAGGAACACAACATTTCTTTTTAATACTGATAAGAAATACCTCATCATGTCGAAACACTATGGGGGCTGCATACACTGGGATCGGAATGTTCGACTTCAACACCAGCTAACTGTGCCAGAGCATCTTCAATGATTATGAATGGGCAAAACTAGATTTTTAAAAGATGGCAACTTCAGTAGTGCTGCGCCTCTTAGCACCGCACCACACACTGACTGGTTTGGGCCTGATTTACAGGAAAAAGAACAATTTAACTGTTCTCCCAGATAATCTGCTTTCTATTTATGTCTGTCTGTTGTGCAGACCAGAACAAGAGACTGGTTTGATTACTGCAGCAAACAGCATCTAGTTTAGAAACAAGCAAATACAAATACCTTCCCATCCTTAACAGTGCTCTTGTGCCCCAGTGCTTTAGATAGCACCACCCTAACGAGAAAAATGGTTTACAAATTTAAGGCTATGCTTGTGTCTAAATGGCTTGGGAAACAATTTTAAGGTAGATTTAAGGATACCTGCTTTTTCCATTAATAACAGCTGATTAATTGCAACGTACATTAAAAACCTATATATATAGCTAAAACATGGAAACACTTATAAGTTTTATTAACAATTCCTAAAAATGAAGAGTCAGCTTTTTAAAGGAGCTCTACATTGGCAAACTTCACCTAAAGAAAATAAATTTAAAAAACTCTTGAAAACAGTTCTCCTCTTTTTTTAATTTTGAGCAGCAAAACTCATCTTAGAATAGGAAACTAGACTAATCTTTAAATGGGAATGGTTGGAGAAAATAACTTTTGGAATGAAAACTGGTATAATGGGTTAAGACGGGATGGTAAGCACTTTGGAGAAAGAAACTCTGCCTTTTTTTGCCTAGCACAAGAAGGAGACGGAGTCTGGGCTCCATAGGGGAGATTCTAAAGTGCTACATTAATACAAACTAATAATAAAATATGAAGTTTCTGAGAAAGTTAGTGATTAAAGATACAGACCAGGGTGTTGTTGCAACCACCATATGCAGGACCACAGGCCTGAGCAGTGGACTCTCACAGGGTACGATAAAGATGAAAATACTGTTCACTGTTAGAAAACCCTAAGGTTTTAAGTACCTTTAAAAAAAAGGACCATTATGAATATTTGAGTTTACTTTGAAGCATCTTCTCAAATTCCTTTTGGATAAATTTAATTGTTTGCTTATCCATCTTCCCAATAAAAGTGGAAAAAGAAACAGTAGTTCTGGATCAAATACATATTTCACTCCAACACAGAATATTTTAGCCCAGGCAGATCTCTACTAAAAACCAAAACATCAGGAACAAAGGTTACTAGAAATAAGAATCATGTCCCATTTAGAGCAACCATTTTGTTAGAGTAAAATCCAGGTTGTTACCCTTTTCCAGATCAAAAGGAGGGATTTAAATGATTATCATCTGCCTTTTGAAAGAGTTCCTTTGACAAAAAGCTACACACTCTTCTGGGTGACATTTTCCTTTTGAAATCATTCCCCTGCACAGGAGATATTTCGGTTTGTGTCAAAGGAAAAAGCATCCTCATGGGAGCTGTGGGTCCACACTGGGAGAGAAAAATATTAGAACTTAATCAAATAGATCCTGTCCAGAGCAGACCTAAATGACAAAGGAGAGCACAGAAGTGTCTGCTCAGCAGTAAAATTAAGAAATATAAGTCCCTACACCAACTGCTTTGCCTAGAGCCACCTCTCTCTCATGTTGAGCCCTATGATTTTTATTTTTTTTTTCTCAGAACCCCTTCACTACCAGCTGTGACTAATAAAATCTACCCATTTTCAAATATCCCTTCTTAAGTTTTGCCTTGCTGCAGACAGCCCTCGTGGCTTAAGCAGTGCCATCTCTGCGCTAGTGGTTTAGACCATGAACGCCTCTCTCCCACTTCGTGGCTATGTGCTCTGACCATTGATGACTGAAAAAAAAGCAGACAGCAGTGTCACCATTTTGACTCGGTTTGTGAATCCAGTGTGGGGAAAAAAAACTCTAAAAAACCAAACTACTGAAACTTTGGGGGAGTTGGGGTCACTCTTGCTGCTTAATGCTTTTCAGCAGATGAATCTTTTCTTGGAAAAAAAAAACCAAAAGGCAAAACCCACAGGAAAACTTCGAATTTGCTACAGCACCCATCTATATCCACCCAGAGCATAAAATAGTCTCTTCTTGATGCTAAACCGGGCTCATCCAGCTGGCAAAAGAGTGTGTACAATGCAAACCTCTCACCTACTTAATGCACCTCAGACCTCACCTGATGGGAGCAGCGCACAAGGGCTGCTTCTGCTTCCTGTAACTGCACAGCAGAAAATGCTCCTAAAATCTTTACCACATCTTATTCTTGCATCAAACCCCTCACCCCATTTAACAAAGAGTTTTATACACGTTAATGCTATATTAGTGTAGTGAAAGTATGTGTCTATATGGATGACATGTTGTGCATACATTTTTAACATTTTTTTTTTTCTAACATCAGCATTCCCAGCGTTGGGAATGGTGCCAGTTACTGCATTTGAAAAAGGATGTTTTAAAATGCAGTTCGTTTGTTCTCAGCCCGTGTTAAAAATGACTTCCTAATGGCTGGACTCTGTTCCAGCAAATAATGGTTCTCTGTGCCCAGTCCCACCTACATAAGTTGTCCCATACGGATAGGGATGCTGTCAACAGAACTGAAATAGATAGTTTACTACTTCAAATTTATCTAGTAGTTTGGATTAAAAAAAAAAAATATGTTGAAGGTGAGAAGCCTTAAAACTGGATCAAACTACAGAATGTGTTCAAAACCATTGTTCAAACTGTTCTGCTTATTATTTTTATAGGGGTGCTCTATTCACTATCGCAGAGTGAAAAATACCTGCTGTTTAGTGACATCTTAGGCTTAATACACAGAAATAAAGTCACACACACACCCCCAACCATCAGCTTTGTGGTAACAATTTGGGGTGGAAAAGAAAGGATTCTGAAATATCACCTCGATATTAAATGGCAATTGTAGTTTGTTTCTTCCCCCTATTCCCTTCAGTGGACTACAGATCATAGCACCACAGTGGTTCAGCAAGAACAGAGAGAGCATGGTTCAACATGGGATATGGTCACCCCAGATCTCTACATCAGAAAAGAGAATTAGAGACATGATGCCGGGCTGTTACTCCTGTGACATGCTGCAGAAGCACTTCTGTGTAAAAACTATCAGATTTCAAGTAAAGGTGCTGTTTCCTTGGGAAATTTTTAGTTTTCCATTTCCTTATCTTGAAAATTTCAAATGATCCCTGAAAATACTTGCAGAGCTTCTTCTCAGTGGCATATAAAGCTCTGCCCATCATAAAACCCCCTGCTTTTTAGATAATATAATATGGGCTACCCTTATTGGAGCACTGAGTTGCTCTAAATATTACCTCAATTTGATGTGAAACAGTCATTTTGTAGCAACAGTGCTGAAAAAAAATGATGCTATAGTAGGAAAACCTATTCTTATATTCCACATTTACCCTTTTCTCAATGAGGTCAGAGATAGAGCTGTAACCTAGAATGTACTGGATGAAACAACATAACTTTGAGCTATATCTCAAAACAGTGGTCCCAATCATATTTGACCACAGGCAACAGTACTGACACAGAATGAGCAGTAGGCAGCATCATCCTTCGCTTCCTCTAAAAGTCTAGGTTTTATTTTTATGTTTTTAATTTCCTATGCCCACAAGCAAAGCTGGAAAGTCTTGTAGGCAGCACATTGCCTGTGACCCTAGGATAGAGAACAGTGTATTTAATAGTTACCCAACACACATCAAAAGATCGCTTATACCATGTCTTAACTTGCCAATTCTTCTTGTTTTTCTCATCCCAAAAGTGATGAGCTATAACTTTCCACATTTCTATTGTGAGACAAGGCTAAGAATCAGTGGAAAGAAGAAAAGTTATGTACTTGGTGCACTTCATGCAAAGATACGGCTTGTAATTAGCAGTTTTAACTCAATATTGGAAGTACTGAAGAAAGTCAATTTTTCTCAGTTTTTTTACACTTATCTCTGAATACAGAAAAATAGTATTTTCCTTTACAACAGTGTAACACTGTAACAGTCCTATAAAATAATATAATCAGCCTGGCTCAGCTGTAACCTTATCAGATCTATCTACAGACCCTCAGTGCAGTTAAATTTAAGAATAAAATGACACGCAACTATTATAGGCACTTTTCACGTGGTTGTGATGAATTGCTTATCTGAAAAAGGATTTAGCTGTTTTCTTTAAGATGCTCTGTTGGTTATTCTCTGGAAATAAAAATCTCAGTCTAAGAGAAGTAGTTCAAAACCACCCTCGCTCTTCTCCTGTGCTCGGTGGGATGGTGTTTTGGATTTATACTTGGGTAAGAGTCTCTGTACAAGAAGGCTGAAGTGTAAAGAAAGAGGAAAAAAAGTGACAAGGCAGTTAAGGGGTTTTCTTAAGATCATAAAAAATACTTAGTGTCAAGAGAAGTTCATCATGTTCTCCAACAAATCCAAAAATTTGGAACTGCAATGATTATGTGGTACGTGGACCATAAAATCCGTGTATTTTGTGACACAGCAAAATAAAACAGCGCTGGACCATATAATCACAATATGTTATAAATTGATTAGTTTATGAAAGAGATTATATGACAGGACTGTTGGTTATTCAAAAGACTGCACATGGTGACTAACTTTTTTTTATGTCCACTTTTCTTAATACAGTCCCCTTTTACCTGTTAGCTCAGAAAATGGAAGTATCCCTAACAGGATGCACCATCGGACACTCTTTGTTCTTGGATTTTATTTTTTTTTCTGCTCTGAGATACTTGCTTCACTTGGCTGGCCTAGGAAATACCAACAAGATGCGTGTCTCATTGCATGGGCCGCGACCACGATTTGCCAGATTTATCCAACAGCTTTGTTATACTATAGTGTGTTTGAAAAGGAGAAATAATCTTCAGAAAACCCTGAGGAAATAAATCATGAAGCAAAGACAGAAACTGTGAAATCTGTGAAGATTTATTAAAAATGACAAGAGCAATGCCACTGAGATGAAATTTTCAATTTCAAGTTACTTTGGCAGCCAAGTATGAGATTTTAAAAGTCTTCTGAGTCCTACTGTTTGGTTTAAATTTAAGTAAAAAGTAACCTAAAATGTACAACAGAGGTAGAAATCATTATAGTTAAAACTAGTGTGCAATTTCTGCTACAGCAGTTTTGCAACAATTTAAATCTCAGGTTTGAGGGAGCTGATATAGTCGATCTTTCTTCCTAATCATTGTTTTTCAGAAAATGTGAGTAAAGTATGGCAACCTATTCTTTAGTTGTTCAAGGAAAGAATAAGTAGCTTATTTCACCACTTGAGTTGATACATGTAATATTTATCTTTGAGTATACATAAGGTCATAGGCTGTGAAAGATTATTCACGGATTTCACAAAAGCATTTTCTAACAGATTCCTTTATTCTGAGTAGTTTATTTAGAAGATGTTCAGGTTCCAACAATATTTTCTACCCCTTCCAATCACCTTAAAATAACATAGTATCCTGGACATTTCCTAAAGGAAGATCACAATAGCACAAAAAGAAAAAAAAAAACAAACCACAAATGGGACAATGTAATGGTTCATTTTAAAGACGCTTTTTTTCGTCTGTGTATGTGAACAATTATGCCTGCTGCACCTGCCTACATCCATCTCTCCTAGGGGAAATCCAAAACGTGTAATAATATTCCATGATGTGAAAATATTTCCTGACCTTAACACTACAGAGGGATCACTTATCCTTCTAATAAATCCACTCCTGTTTTCTGACTTACACTTCTCATCCATTTGACGTAAACAGAATTCACTCCAATAAAGATGTGCTAAAATAAAGCAATACTCATTTTAGTGACCTAAATGATGTAAATATGAGGAGGTAACGAAAGGTTATGTGACTGAAACCTTGAACCACAAGGGCTGCATACAGGACACAAAATGAGATGTCAACACAGATGAGATTTCATCATTGATTTCTAGTGATAACTTCTTCAGAATTCAGCGCTGAGCAAAAAGATATCATTTACTTTTTAACGTGAACTTGCAACCTAGTAGAAATTTAAAAAAAAAAAAAAGAAGAAGAAAGTGTCATCTTCTAATTGAAGGTGAATGTCAAAACAGAAAATTAATTTACACCAAACAGAACATCACAAAACACTCACTAAGAAGCCTAAGTACATATTTCATTGGTGTCCTTGTCCTTCTTCTCATTTTTTGGCTATGCCTTAATTTATTTATTTATTTACTCTTAAGAAGAAATAAAACATCTCTTCTATTGTTCTAGAAAAAAATGAGCACAATTATCAAAAAAACCTGACTGTTCCAAGGAAAGCTGCATCAAAATATCATGATACAATATTTTACATCACTAAAATATTGCCAGATGTTCAAAATAAAGAAAAAAATCCCCAAGGATTTTTCCATGTAAGATATTAACTGTAAAAAGTAGCAGGTTAAAGACTTGCAGAGAAAAATCAAGGTTTTAAAACCAGTATTATTCTCTGAAATCTATGACTACAATGGAAAACGTGTTTATTCCTCGTATCAGTATAAGTATTTCAATTACAGGCATCTTTAAAAGGAAAACAAGCATAAATTTTAACAAGACTGCCGTTAATGACACTGGAAAAAAACTAAGATCAAAATCTTACTGCTAAAGACTAGCCTAATTAACAGGCCAATTTCATTACCACAAGTTTTTAAATCTGTGATATTAATTAAGAAACAAAAGGAGACAAATGGCCTGGAAAGACACATATCTGCCTTCTGGCCTACAAATGAGCACTTGGCGATCTGTGTAATCGATACCGAGAAACCTGATGGAATTAATGCCCAACCTCACAGCTTTCTGCACCAGCTCCTTCATTTACCTGACCTTTCAGGTAAATGTATCTTGTGGTTCTCAAATGACAAACTGACACCTGTCATTACTTTAATCATTGACCTAAGAAAAGTATGTAAATGTCAGCCTTCCAAAGACCACTCTTTGACGTATCCATACTTTCTGTATGGATAGGCGTGTCAGTAGCTTGACAGATAGGAAATGGCCAAGCTTTATGAATTTTGAGGGGAACAGGGAAAATTAAAATTATATTTTTCACCTCTTCCAGCTGCAGCAGTAGTAGGTTGCTGCTTAATATGACCCGAAAAGTCTTTACATGTTATACATATACCACTCCCTGATAGAAAAGACATGTACAGCTGGCTTGAATGGCAATTGATGTAAAAGCCATGATTCAAATGAGATGTGTAGATCAGGAAAGCAGAGATTCTTTAAGCTTTTATTAAAGAAAATCACAACATATTACATACCAGGATCTGGAATATTGAAATTGCAGATATTTCCCTCCATCCAGATGAGGGAGTTTAAGTACTGTCAGACAATCAACAATGAAGAAACAAGAAACAGCCATTTCCTTTAACTCTCTTTAAACAGTCCAAAAGGAACAACTCTCGAAACCAGGCATCTCTGTAAGGCCTGCTTGTATACTCAACTGCCCATGCAGATGGAGATCTGCCACATGGAGCTTATTGAAAGAAGTCTAAACCAAGAAGATAATGCACAGGTTCTTCCAATAACATCAACCTAAAAGGCAGTCTGGATGAGCAAACTGGTTTGAATAAAATCAAAAAATCTCAATGCTTCTTCTAAAACTAGGACAAAAATTTCCACAACAGCAACAGACACATTTGCTTTCATAAGACTTACAAAAAAATTTCTAGACCCAATGTACTTCTTTGAAAAAAGATTGTGAGTAAACTAGCAGTTTCTTACTCGCAATTAGTCATATCCACAAAGGCTTGCTTTGAAACAATAAACATAAAAAAGTTCAAATTTCAAATAAACCTTCCCTCTATGTTTCATATATGTAAATGCACCTGTGAAGTGAGAGCACACCGTCCCATTGATACAAGTGCATCTGAGTAAGGAACAAACTANGGTTCTGTTTTCTTTTTACTAATGGTAATAGTTCAAAGCTGTGTCAAGGGAGGGTCAGACTGGACATTAGGAAACACTTCTTTACTGAGAAGGTAGTCAAAACCTGGAACAGGCCTCCTAGAGAGGTGGTCGATGCCCCAAGCCTGTCAGTGTTTAGGAGGCATTTGGACAATGTCCTTAATAACATGCTTTAACTTTTGGTCAGCCCTGAAGAGGAAAGGCAGTTGGACTAGATTATCGTTGTAGGTCCTTTCCAACTGAAATATTCTATTCTATAAGTAAACACTAACCGCTCCAAACACTAATTCATCATTACTGTACAATGCAAAATTAATGAATTTCTCACCCCCCAAAAAGAACATAATATGAGGCTTGATAGTTATGTAGAAAATGACAATATTGTTTAAAATTTGTTATTGAGTTAGATTCACATATAAGTACCACATGACACTTGCAAAAAAACCCTACCTTAGTCTAATGAGTTTATAGTGTTCTCCCTCTCTGTAGGCATATGCTCCTATTTTGTGTACAAAGACTGTTGATGGGATAAAACGAGCAATGGAAGTTTTGATCAAGAGAATAACACACTAAATTCAAACCACAACATCCTTTGTCCGCCCTCAGGTGGTGTCTACACAGCTACCACATCCTCGTTTTCACTCACAATGTCCTTTCCCATTTTCATAGCAGAACCCATGAGTTCACACAATATGCTCAAAGGCGACACATGACAAAATTACTTAACTAGTTCATTACAACATATTCCATAAATTCATTGCAAACCGCCTTGGTTATTTTCTTAAAGATCTTGTAATCCCAAACTACTGAAATTAAGAATATGCTTTTTCAGCAATTTTTTGCCTTCTTTGTTCATCAAAAAACATTTTCCCTAGTGAATTGACTGCAGATGACTCCTGCCTCTCAAAACATTTTAATAGGTGTATGTCAAAGCAGCTTACATTTTCCAATACAGAAATTGGTGATAAAATGACAGGGCTGAGGGCACTCAGAGATTTTAAGGGGAGATGTTGCCTGACATACTCAAACAGAAATCCACAGATAGGAGAAAGTGGGTTTTACAAAGCTGGGTTTTCCATAAAGTCACCTGTTCCGTTAGTGCTCTTTTTGTGTATAAATCAGATCCTCTTTGCATTTACTAAAAAACAAAGGTAAAACAAGCCAAAGAGTCAGAAACTTGTCAGTAACAACAAGTTATAAGTTATGTGTCCCAGAACATTTTAAACAATCTTTAGATATTCCACTGACAGAGAATACCAGGAGATGTTACTTGGTTTCTTAATTATATGCAATAATCCAGGGATATTCAAACAAGTCACTAATTATTAAACTTTCACTCTCATGATTTATTATTGTTTTGATTGCATTGTTTTGACATGTTTTCATCTAAAATGGTAATTAAACAAGCAGAAACAAAGTTTCTTTGCAGGATCACTTTTTATTACAGTACATTCTGGAGCTGGGAGTTCCAACTTATTTTAAAAACATACTAAATTCATGCTAAAAGTTGACTGCACCTTCCTCAGATCAAAACCAGGTACCAGTGCACGTATAAATTAAGAAACATAAAGGAATCATCAACTGTATTGTTAGGATATGTTTAGCCATGACGCTACAATCAACTTTTTTAAACCAAGTCTTCTAAATAAACAGTTTTTAATGAGACTGTTTTTTAAAATCAAGTATTTATACTTGAGACAGGGCAATATGTATGGTAGCAATTTAAGATTTTTTTCTTGCTTATTTTGTGGTGCTATTTGGTACTTACAAGTATCCATTTAAAGATCTTTTTTTAGATGTCAGGTGGCCAAGAACAACATAAGGCTTTACACAAGGGCAGAGGCAAACCGTCAGCAAACATCCCAGGGATGGTTATTTGGAGGGACTAGCATTTGCACAGTATCAGAGAGAGACAAAGTAAATGAGCTCACACACGAGAACAAAGTATTTAATACTAATTCTAAAACATGTTTACAAAAATTAATTTGACAGCCTACTTTGTTTAGATTCAACACTGGAAATAGAGCTTGTTTATAACAGTTCAAAAGAGCTAGAAATTTGCATTCAGTCACTTCTCATACGAGAAGGTGGTTGTTTGATTTTTCTAAAGAGAATATAAGTGAAGGAACAGTGTTTCTTCCACATAATTCGAAGTAATGCTTCTGTTATCAGGTCACATCTTATGACCTTGTGAATAAGATGCAGCCCATATCTTCTATGCTTGAGGTCTGGCTGGTAAAATAATTACTATTGCAGACCCAATGTAACGCTGCCTTTGACACTTCTGAAAAATCAAAAGCTGAGGGAAGATTTCACAGGCCACTTAGAACTAGCTTGTGTAATATTGATCTGACTTATGAAATAACTCAGGTAATACCAGACTAATGGGCTATTAGTGATCTGTATTCACTGACCACTTCTTTTTAATTCCTGTGATGAAGTTCTAACATTTTCTGTTCTTGTCCATGGAAGTTGAAAGGGGAAAGAAAATTAGTAATTTATTAAAGAACTGTCATAACTTTCATTTTTGAGAAATACTGGGTGAAAGTTGGCATGCAGATAAACTAAAGATGAAAGCACCTACTAATTCGGAGTAGGCTGATTTGAAACACCAGGAATAAAACAATATTCTAGGACAGCTTTAGGCAGAGTTTATTCTTGCCTTACTTAACCACAAAGCAGCATTGCTGAATTCCCTGGGAGACTGCATAACTCACATTAGCACTCAGTGAGGTGAATTCATGTACATACATGTGAAACAGATCTCACAACAGCAGCACCGTGCATTACCATTAGCATTGTTGCCTCTACCACTTCGCATTGCCACAAGGTCTCGTGCAGGCAGACTTGACTAACATTCCACCAAAAGAAAGAGAACTACGTGGACAGTAAACCCACCTTACAGAAAGTAAAAGGGGAGCTTTTAATAAAGCAAGTTGGAAAAGGAGCCTTTCTGCACGTATGAATGTATTGCATATTATAAATTGAATTATAAATCAAAGATGCATAAGGAAAATGTCACAATACCTTTCTATAAGTATTGTCTTTTCCTAGGGACTATTTGCTAGTGGGAAAGTGACTAAAATATCAGCTGAGGACAATTAAATCCCCAGATATTAACTCACATTTTTTCAACACTCTGTCAAGTCCAGTATGATGAATAATCCACATCCCCTCTGAAGCCAGACTTTTATTTCTTGATGGATAATTCAGTTCCTTCTACTTTTTTTCCTCTATTTTTAAATGAATATTCTTAAGAACCTATTTGTAATGAAATATTCCAATATCTACTACTCTCTGTGTTACAACCTTATTGGTTTAGTATGTTTTTCCTAAAATGCTGTCCAAGCGTAAGAAGAAAGAGAACTGATTTCTTCCTTGATGCTTGCTTTTTTTGTCTGTTTCTTCACTTGTGTGGGGGGTTTTTTCCCCTCACCAAATACTTCCCAAAAGCAGAATTTTCCAAAGGCAACTCCACCTGCCCAATTGAAGAAGGTACGGGAATCCCAGGCTAGCACCCAACCCATCTGTGAATACTAATACGCATGGGTACTAATACCAACAAAGTGTATATGAAATGTTGAATTCACTCTTATAATACAGCAACAATACCCATCTGTTCCATATACACAAACTCAAATCCACTGTCAGCAGCTGAGATGCGTTACCTGAGATGTATACCGGCCGAAGCCTTTCACCAGTTTGGCTGGAGTAATGACTGTCAGTGCCTGAGGGATCACCTAATTCCCAGAAGACCAAACTGTCACCTGCCTGTGACAACTGCAGGTACTCTGGTTTACAAAGAGGTCCATTTCTTTTTTACTCTAATCTCTGTCGGGTTTGCCACACATTTCCATCACCTCTTGTTACCACCCGCCTGTAACACAAGTGCCCATCAGCTCTCGGGTATCCCTGGCTCATACAGCTGAACAAGACTGTCTCTGTATCTTCTTCCCCAATGCATGCTTACACGTAGTTCAGATCCCAGTGGCCTGCATCTTTTCCTTTGTCTCTTTTTATATATGATACTGTCTATCTCAGACTCTTCCCAAGAGATTCTTCTGGAAATATTGAACTTTCAAGTTACAGTGCACCTCCTCTCTGACAGCTTTTAAAAAGTTCTCCCATGTTTATGATCACTTTCTGCTTTAATGGTTTCCTGTCTTTGAATCATACTGGTCAAACAATTTTCCAAGTGAGCGGCACTACGAGACATTCTTCTTCATTCCCTTCGGCTAGGGAAGAAGAGTCTGGTGTATCGACCGGGTAATGGCAAACGAAAGAGTCTCCTGTCTAATAGTGTTAATTCCAATAGGTTTACTCACTTGGACACCATGTCCACAATATTCCAGGCAATGCCATTTTGGGCTGACTGGCTTTCTCCCTCCTCAGAGAGTTATTGAAAGCAGAGTCATCTTAAGTTTTTATGCAAAAAACATTTATGCAAAATCTTTTATGCAATATCTAGGGATGTCCTGTCCCTGAGAAGAAGAATTTGATTTCCTCATAACAAATAAGGAAGTTTCAGATGGAAACCTTCAGTGAAAATTTTGGGAAAGGTTTATCATACCTGTAGAATATACCTTACAAGATGGGTTTTTAGAAGAAGTGAACTTTAATTTCTTTTGTTATTTTGGCAGTTCCTGGATGCTTCACTAACTGTGATGACTTCTTTATACCAAGGACCTATCCAGACCAATAACCTGCCAAACTGGACAGGTTTTGAACGAGTAACTACCAGAAAGTACTTTTCAACTATTTAGTAGACAGAGAACCAGGAGTTATTTCATGTCAAAAATAAGTTCTGGAGAACATCAGGGTGTCTAAGTTAATGCATGTCCGAGCGCTCGCTCATTTCTGAAGGTCACTAGAGAAAGATAAAGAAGGTGGTTTCACTTATACTGAAACTCCTCCCATGACATCAAAGAGAAGGCAGTTAAGACAACAATGAAATATATTGCTTAGGCCAAGTACTGCATGTCTACATGCCGTGGAAATATACTGTGAACCGAGTTGGTAGGAAGACTTCCAGTTTATTGATAACTTACAAAAAAAAAAGTAAATCAAGATTAATATTCCCCACTCTGGCCTAATGTGATATTCTGGAACACAACAGATCATCTTCAAAACTACTTTGACAAACATCACTTACAGAGAGTAGACAAAATGATGAAGCTGATGCGTATTGCTATACTGCCAGCCATCTGTAGCACTTACAATCAGAATTTCTGACATACCTCAGAAGAAAGAAAGTATTTCGGAAATATATTACTGTGTTTATGAGATGTAAAATGTCAGCACAGCACCATACACCACTGCGGCACGTGAATGACTAAAAAGATCATGTATAATTTCCCTTGAAAGCGCTAATTTGCATGCATATATACTTCAGTTGCAGTAGGAGGTCTACGTGCTCTTCTCTACCCGAGCAGAAATATAGTTCAACCTCAGTGGTAAGGAGTCCTTCACTAAACTTTATAACCTCATTCCAAACTCCGGCTGTCAGTTAACAGCTTTTCAGAATGACAGTTTAAATCAAGAAAATGTCACATGTGTATAGTAACAGGTCTAATCTTGTCTGAAAATTGCTGCCTGTGGTTTTCAGAAACCAACTAAATTGCTGGCGATTTACAACGAGTCTCTCTGCAAGGATAACTTGACTTACGCACATTTAACAAAACAGTCTTAAATTATTCATGCATATCATTCAATGTTTGGGCAATTTTGAGAGTCATTGATTTCAGGAACCTGTAGTCTGCCTTTTTACTAGATAAATATAAATCTATATTTGACTTTTACTTCTAAAATGTAAGACTGAAAGTCTATCCTGGTACCAAAGATCTATAATATATTATAGGACTCACTCATCAAGCATAAGTGGTCAATTTTTTTTCCAAACACCCTACAAATACAACCAATGTTTTGGACTACCTCTGTATAGTACTTCAGGTACCTCAGGGCTACTGGTATCTACAACAGAAGAGATCTCATTCTCGTGATCCAGACGCTACAGCACCCATGTCCCTTTTAAAAACACATGAAGCCAAGGCTGTCTTCCATAAGTCAAATATCTAAGCAACGGCTATCTAGAAAGCAAGGGATAAAAGAAATACACCGAGGAAAGCTGCACAGCTTAAGGTGTAAAGCAGTGCCATGACTGGACAGTGTTTTATGGAAAAAGGACATCACAGCAAAGTTTCTTCTATCCTGGTAGATGGCTGAGGCTGGACTGCAGCATCGCACCTTCACAACTGGGAAGAAGTATGGCCTGTTTATGGAAAGGCATAGTAGGAGAAGTCCTGAACACACAGATGATGCCCTCTCCCCCCTCTGGAGAGGCAGCAAGACACACAGAGAGACAATTTCCCTCCCAGCATTGCCACCGAGGCAGAGTCTTCAAAGGAGAAGCTGCATCCTAGCCCACAACAGGCCTATGTGAAACTGTGACTGCATCCTAAAAACACGTTGTCGATGTCAAGTTAGCTTTACATCACTGCCCTCCAGGGCTTCCTCCTCCTCAGAAAAGGAAGCAAATACCATCTCTCCTTTAAGGCTACTTTGTATCTTCCTTTTCTTTAAAGAAATAACTGAGTCAACAAGGTCACATTTTTATCTAATCTGTATGATCGGGATTTCAATGCTTTTTCCTGTAGCTATGTCAGTTTATACCATCTCAGCAGAAAGCCAAACACTTTCAAATATTAGCAACATTTCACAAAATGAAATCCTATCTTTTATCCTAAAAAATGTATTTACCAACAGCCCACACATGAACAGTAGAAAAATCTGCAGATATTGAAATACTATATTTTCAGTACTATGTATAGTTATTATGTAATACCTTCTGTTTATCCTATTGTACCTCATAAGCTCCTATGTTTCTTTTCATCTACAGTATAACCTGGATTAAACAGCCACTCAATGGACTGACAAAATAATCTACCAAGGCAAGTAGAACTACAAGTAAAAGGGAGTGATAATTCAGTTAGAAAGGAAGAACGCAACCCTACAAAATATTAAGACATACTTATTTGATGCACCAACTTACATCACTGTTGGCAAAACTTTTAAATACAGGAACAGGTTTTTATTTCCATACTGATACAGGGACTCAGAAGGCAAGTACTAAATTAGAAGACAAACTATGTCAGAAAGATTATTTGTTACGCTATTCACAGTCTTGGTGATGTGATGCAGCAGGACAAACTGTAATGGGTGGGTCGCAGATTAAAAAAACAACATATGGTGCCGTCTTTTTCATACAAACCTAGTGCTTTCTTTGGATCTGAATCCTTTTTGGGTTCTAATAATGACTTTAATGCTAAGTGGTATTTTGTTCTTCTTTATAAGGACTATGTCTAAGTTTTATAAAACACTGAATATTTCAGAGATGCACTGAAAAAGTAAGCTAAAGCAGATGATTGCTTAAAAAAAAAAAAAAGAAACATTAACACAAATTTCATACATCTACATATCCTTCCCTGACTTTTTCTGACTCCAGTTCATTGAATTTCTCTCCCCTCAAGTTATGTATTGGAATAATTTACAGAGCTCAAGCACAACAGAAGAGGTGTCACAGTAATATGTACAAGATCAATAAAAGCAAATGCAACTTAGATGACTTGAAAATGCTGTTAAGAGATACTATTAGGCAATATTGTAGTATGCATAACATAAAAGCATAGAATAATATCGATAGACCCATACATCAGTATTTGTTTAATACATTATATATCAAATATATCAAACCTTTGCATTTCAACTTTCTTGCATAAAACAAGATTTTTGTACTTCATGAAAACTTAAGGTTTGGTGGTTTGTTTTTTCCAGCTTTTATATTAAAGCCTCCTCCCTTTCCCAAACTTAATATATGAGAAGTGGAGAGGCCTGTGGATTGCCTCTTATTTTAATGCTGATTCTGCAAAATACTTAAACGCATAGTAAGCATGTGAGTAATTTTATTGAGTTTAATGAGACTACTCATGCATTTTAAGTTAATCATGTATCTTACTGTACTGAAGCTGCAGAAAAAAAATACAAAAATCTAAGTAGTGAGAATAAAAAAATACAAAAATCTAAGTAGTGAGAATACACAATGTCACCAGACAATAATCACTATAATTTGCTCACACCACCCCTACGCTTTAGGTTACAGCAGCCCTTTGGGTGCGTGCTGCTCTCACTGCCTTTCTGAAGCACATTGTCATGGTTTAACCTCAGCCAGCAGCTAGGACCACACAGCCACTCGCTCACTCCCCGACTTGGGACAGGGAAGAAAATCAGAAGAGTGAAGTGAGAAAAAACTTGCCTGTTGAGATAAAGACGTAGTGCAAAAGCCACGCACGCAAGTGAAACAAAACAAGGAATTCATTCACTGCTTCCCATGGACAGGTAGGTGTTCAGCCATCTCCAGGAAAGCAGGGCTCCATCACACACAACGGTTACTCGGGAAGACAAACGCCATCACTCCTAACGACTCTTCCCTCCTTCTTCCCCTCAGCTTTACATACTGAGCATGACGTCATATGGCATGGAATATTCCTTTGGTCATTCGGGGTCAGCTGTCCCAGATGTGTCTCCTCCCAACTTTTTGTGCACTTCCATCCCAGCCTACTTGCTGGCTGGGCGGTGTGAAGAGCAAAAAAGGCCTTAAGATCTTAGCAACAACCAAAAACATGGGTGTGCTATCAAAACTATTTCTCATCACAAACCCAAAACATAGCACTATGTGCTGCAAGTAATAAAGTCAACCCCATCCCAGCCGAAACCATGACACAGCTGTAGAGGCTGGGCATATTAAGAACGTAGGAAATACTTCTCAGCGAGGGAGAATACATTTTTGCCCTACTGTCCTGAGGGAGTCGGAGAAAGTACAAGTCCACAGTACTAAGCAACTAGGGGAGGAGGGCTGGGGAGGCTTTAGGTAAGTAGCACATGGAGTTTCAGGGGTTAATAAGTTAAGGAGTATTCCAGGTCCAGGGATACTTTGCTTTGGGTGAAGGAGAGAAACTGAGAAGGAATACAAAAGGGTCTCTTTCCCTTCTCTTCCATTGCAGTCTTTCTTCTGGTTTAGTTTAAACTATAGGCAGCAATTACAAAGTTTCTAATGAGAGGTTGAAGCAACATTTCTCTCTGTGAAGGCGCTAGACAGTTTCTTCTGTCCCCTCTTGCAGATACCTTTTTTCATTTGTAACAGCACACATATACAAGAATTTAATTATGAAAGATTCATCCTTTGTGAAAATTTCTGCAGTCAGCGTGTACAAAAATTTTCGGCGCCAGGCAAACAAACACACACATATGCTGATTGTGTCAGCCTGTTCCTCAAGAAACCGGAATAAAAATGGAGAAAAGATTTCAGTCAATATAAATTAGAGGATATATAGTAGAGAATATTTAATGGAGAGGAAAAACATGTCAAGTAGAATCCATGCTAGCAAGATTAAAAGCAGTAAGAAATTGTTCATTAAGCTTATTAGGAACAGAAGAAATTATAGAGATGACCTAGACCTGCTAATAGATGAAAAAAGTGGATTTTTTAAAGAGGTGGAAAAGGTAGACATCTTTAATAAATGTTTCTGTTCTTTATTTAGTAAAGAACAGAATGAGAAGAGGAGGAAGAAGCACTTTCTAAACCATTAGTGAACAACGTACAGATTTATAAATCTAATTCAGTCTTTAGCCCTGGACAGCTTGCAACCACACAAAAGCATTGGATGTTGAGATCCATGAATGTAAGGAAGTTAATTTTTAATAAATCTTGGGAACTTCATAAGACTGAAGAATCTTAAAGCTTATGTAAGTTTTAAAACATGCACATGCAATGGGTCAAGGACAGGCAGTCTAGCATCAGTCCCAAAGTAATCGAGGGAAAGACGACTTAAAAACAGATGCTTGAGAACCAGCAAAAGCAGTATAATTGACACCAGTCAATAAGATTTCATAAGACATTAGGACCTGTTAAACAATCTCGATTTCATTACTTCAAGAGCTTAAAAGTTGAGTTGATAGAAACATCTGCAAGAAGATAATATACTTAGACCTCTATAAAGCATTCACAAAACATTCTTATTAAAAAAATTAGAATGGCAGTACATTTTTAATGGACTGAAAATTAAATAGATCTAAAACCAGCTAATTAACATAGTTATCAATGGGAAATCATAGCTGAATAAGAGTGTTTCTAGCAGGACTCCCTTGGGATTGAGGTAAGATCTGATGTTATTCAACGTTTTCATCATTGATCTAGAAGTAAACATAAAATCACTGCTTGTAGTGGATATATTTGCAGATGACACAAAGAGAGGGAGGAGGGTATATAATGAAAAGGCAGGCAGCTGTACAGGGCCATCTGGACTACTTGGTAAGCTGGGATCAGTGAAACAGAATATGTTAAATTATAGGCACAAGCAAAGTGATATAGCCTGGAAGCAGGAAATAAAGTCATGCAACTGAGTTGGAAGCTGCATCCTAGAGAATAAAATGTTTGGATAAAAGTTAATATGATCTTGGAATGTTTAAGTAAGCTGCTTAGTTACAAACGTAAAAAGCAATCTTACTTAGACATTTAGGAATGAAGAATCCTAGGATACCAATGGCATTGCTAACATCTAGGAACATGTAAAAACTCTAACAACTTCTTAAAACCATTTGGTTATTTTATGTATTAAAGCCAGGTAAATTTGTGTCCATTAAGATGTACATTAAGATGTAGTCTCTCTCACAAATATTAGTATATTTTGTCAGTGAAGCAAGAAGTTTTCAAAGAAAATGATACCACAAGATTATTTAAATTTTTTATAGGAAATTGCAGTTTTAAAACCAGAATATAAAGTATATTTTTAGCTAATCATCAGGTAGTCAATTGATTCATAATAGTAAAATATATACAAATTAAACCTAAAATAGATAAAAATATGAAGAAGTACAAATTAAAAAGTGATTATTAAGACATTTGTATCACTGGCTTTTCCAAAGTAACTATTTACACTGACTGTGCTAATGCTTGCAGGGTATACACAGCATCTACATGCCTACAACATTTAACAATAAAAATAGCTAGCTCATGTGAAAAACAAGATATAAGGATGGAAGATACCCTGAAGCAAATCATAGTTGCAACTCAGGGTAGATGTGAAGCATATGAAAACAGTCCCAAAACAGCATGAACAACTCTGAAGTTAAACAATGTACAAGTATATTTGAAATTAAGATCTAGTGGAAATCAGGTTTTTCACAGCTGGACACGTATGTAGTTTTTTCCTCACTGAATGTAGTCTTTTATCTAACAGCCCACATTTGAAGTGGAAAAAATAAGAAGCACTTGCGAATGCCTAAGTGACAGGTAAAGAGAAAGGAACATTAATTTAGTAAAGATCGGATGGCTCAAAAGGAAAGTCACCTGCCCTGGCAATACTGTCCAAAAAGAATCTGCTTCCAAGCATGCAGAAGATCCATAGCATTAACACAGAGCAGCGGTTCTCAGCAGATGGGTATAATATATCCTTCCTCTCCGATGGAACAGCTCTTCCAAAACAACATCTTAAATAACTTCTACATGGTCTCTAAAGATATAAGCAGAGAGGGAATCTAAGTATACAAAATGCAACGCTGCTGTAACACAGAGATAATCGAATTATTCATAAACAGCATTTGTCCTTGGAAGACAGTCTCAGGCAAGTACTGTTGCCATCACTGTGACTTCTCTTACAACATTTCTGCCTTCCGCATTTGACCGAATAGGTCAAAAAGACCCAGCATTATTCCTGGTATAGTAAAGGCACTCTGACAATAAACATCCTAGCAAAGCAAAGGGCAGGAGGGCAGCTAAATCCCCAATAGGATTCTCTCGCTCTTTCCCCATTAATCCAAACTGAAGAAGTCTGCTCAAAGGAGTGCTGATACTCATGAATAATAAACCCAGTCACATCATCAACATGAATGAGGAATTTCCCTGAAGGACAGCTGAAAAAGGAAAAGAGAGAGAGTATAATAATCTAGACAAGGAACGATCCCTCCAATTCCCTTGTGCATTGAAAAAGGGTTCTCAAAACCCATTCACCTTATGGAGGTTAAATAAATTATTACATGGAAGCCAAATTCAGGAGATAAACTTGCTCCAAGATTTGAACTGCAAAGACTAGGAGGCTACTTCCTATGACCTACAGAATCAAAAGCCTTCTTGTAACTGAGACAGATGAACACAACATGAACGTTAAACATTCTACAAAAGAAAAAATTGTGAAAACAGACAAGATGAAAATATATTTAAGGCTTATCCAAGATTTGTTATTGAACTAATTGGAGATTTTTTTGTTTGCTGAAGCCTTCAAAAGAAATGAATAGTGGGAGTAAGACAGGGACACTGCCCTGTGGTCCCCCTTATTGTGCACCGAGAAAGATCCACTCAATAGGAGGTGAATGGCAAAAATTTCTTTCACATGTTCTTCTGAAATACCCGGTGAAAGTCAGGTAGGCCCACCAGCCTCACAACACTTGTAAATCTCAAAGGCAAAATGCCAAGACCCTGGAGCATAACGCACATGTTAACTCAGAAGTTTCAAGACTATGCACGTCTAATGCCAAGATACTAGAAAATCCTAAAGAACCAGAAAATCTCTGAGTGGATACACATGCTTTATGTAGGTAGTAAGATCTCCTTGGCTGTCAAATGCAGATCTATGAGAAGTAAACCAAACTTGTATCCTCCTCTAAATTAGGTTGAGTTTGTGAATCCCAAAGGATGCAAAGTACAGTCATCTGGATGACATCTAGAAATGATGATCAGTCTCCAGCTTCTTGAATTTCTGTTCCAGGTCAAAGATAGGCCCATGTTAACATATCTACATAATATCTCAGAGGTATCTGAACAGGCTGGATCGATGGGCTGAGGCCATTTGTATGAGGTTCAGCGAGACCAAGTGCTGGGTCCTGCACTTGGGTCACAACAACCCCCTGCAACACCACAGGCTTGGGGAAGAGTGGCTGGAAAGCTTCCCAGTGGAAAAGGACCCGGGGGTGCTGGTTTACAGCTGGCTGAATATAAGCTGGCAGCGTGCCCAGGTGGCCAACAGCATCCTGGCTTATATGAAAAATAGTGTGGCCAGTAGGACTAGGGAAGTGGTTGTCCCCCGTACTCAGTACTGGTGACGCTGCACCTCAAGTAGTGTCTTCAGTTTTGGGCCCCTCACTACAAGAAAGGTATTGAGGTCCTTGAAACTGTCCAAAGAAGAGCAAAGAAGCTGGTGAAGGGTCTAGAGAACAAGTTTTATGAGGAGCATCTGAGGGAACTGGGGTTGTTTAGCCTGCGGAAAAGGAGGCTGACGGGAGACCTTATCACTCTCTACAACTCCCTGAAAGCAGGCTGTAGCGAGGTCGGGGTTGGTCTCTTCTCCCAAGTAAGAAGTGATAGGACAAGATTAAACAGTCTCAAGTTTCACCAGGGGAGGTTTAGACTGGATATAAGGAAAAATTTCTACACTGAAAGGGTTGTCAAGCATTGGAACAGGCTGCCCAGGGAAGTGGTTGAGTCCCCATCCCTGAAAATATTTGAAAGACATGTAGATGAAGCAATTAGAGACATGGGTTAGTGATAGACTTGGCAGTGTTAAGTATACAGTTGGACTCAATGATCTTAAAGGCTTTTCCAACCTAAATGATTCTATGATTTTATAATAGCCTGAAGTCACACTGTTATCAGGTCCCATAAGAAGCATTTGGCTTACTTAAAAATCCCATGCAATTCAGTACCATCACTTCTGGGAAGAACTTTTTCAGATTCTACTATCATCGCCAGCAATAAATCTTCTTTTCTTCCATCAAGGTCTAGACTGTCCGATGTGTAAATTATTACAAAAAACTCATTTAAAATTCCATTTTCTTCCAAGCAAAATTCCATTTTCTTTCATTGTCTTCAAATGGAAGAACAGAAAACCTCAACGACTTAAGAATCAGTGCAAAACTCCCTTCAAAACAGTAAAACGGTCTTAAAACTACATCAATTGAATGCAAATATTTATTAGAAGACCGATGAAATGAGAGGCTTCCCCATAAACAGGGAGAACCCCTTACTTGGCTAACGTAGGAACTAAAATACAGTATAACAGCAAAACAGTATGTAGAAATTATTAGCAAAACCCATCAGTTTGACCTTAGCAGGCAATAAATAGAGCCTGCACTAGCACTAAAATAAGTATACTGCCTTACATAAGGGTCAAAATCTGTAGACAGCACTCAGTCTTGTCAGCAGTTACAAGTTGCTAGACAGACAGCAGACGTAGTTGATACAACGTCTAAACAAGACTATGATTAAAGAAATAATCAAAATATCTTTCGTTCCAGTTTTGCAAGAAGGACCTCACATTTACAAAGAAAATAAAAGTCCCAGCAACAGTCTTCCCTTTTTCTACAAAAGGGCACAACAATCACTACGAAATAGATCAAATTATCCATAACTAGATAAAAGTAATACCCTGAGCAATAAAACCTAGGTTCACCCTTATCTGCAGACAGATTTGCCATACTTGCTTACAACCAAACCACAATTCAGAGAAATTTCCCTTCCTCACTCCATGAACAAGCTAATCAATTCAACTTTTTCCAGACACATGAGACACAGATGACTAGATGGTCCTTCCTGCCCTTATATGCTCTGATTCCTTATTCTACATGTTCTTATTTTACATCTAAATACCCAATCCTTTTCCAAATTCTGTTATGGGCTTCAGGCACAGATATATTATAGGTACTCAGGGATTTACCCTCTCTGCATCACTAGCCATTGCAGCATGCACTCCTACATCACAGAACCCGTTCAGACTGGGACTATGTCCTTATTTCTTTTACATATTCAAAGGTGTCTTTGGAGAAATTTTGCGGGCTACTTGAGCTACTTACCTCCTCCTTGTGAGGCTTCATTTTAGCTTTTTTTTTTTTTTTAAATCATCAAGATCCTAGAAATAAGGTTAATATAACTCAAATACATATGAATGTGATGTTTGTATTAATAAATTTATCTGGGCAGCAGTTAGCTAACCATATATATCACACCCACTGTTCCCAAAGCCAATCAGACATGGATATCAAATGAATTGTTAAAAAAAAAAAAAAGCCGCAGAGATATCATCTCAGTTATTTAAACCAATGAAGATGATGGTGGCCTACACTCCAAATATCAACCTGAGAATCAAGGGGTTATAAAAGAACATGCATTCTGTTTGAAAACCATATTTTAATGGTGCTGATTGTATACAATATTATGAACCACTGTAAATGTCACCTGAAAGAATATGAAATTCAGTTTTTGTACCATCTGGAATGTACTCCTGATTAAGTTGTTCAGCAATGTGATCATATCACCTAAACAAACTAATTAACATCAGAATGACACATTCTGCAGTTTCGGTGGCATTTATCTGTGTCCCATTTGTTCCATATAATTTTTTTTCCAGGATGACCTTATGCTCAAATTGTGCCACCCAGCTAGCTGCATGTTAATTCTCCTTCCAAGAGTAAGCATATATTTCATTAAAACTTACATGATGCTACAGCTTTACACAGTAGAGTGAAACAGACTGAATAACAAATTACATTGGTTATGTGAAAACTGGAACATGAAAAAGCAGCCACAAAGTCTCTTCAGCTGAAATAGAAATCTTTGAAGCTAGTTCATTGTTGAAAATTTTGAATTGGAGGAATGTGCACTGATTTCAGTATTGGAATGCTAACAATAATACTTTTCTGGTCTTTAATTTCCCCCTTTTTTTTTTTTTCCAAGAGAGCATGTATTAAGTCATCTTCTTAAGCACTCTGCAAGTAGCATTCCTTTAATTTTATTTTCAAAGGGCAACCATGAATGTGTAGTTATTCCCTTTTTTGGCTGAGAAATGTAAATTGCAAACAAAAAGGTAATGCATTTTTCCATAGCTTCACTGTTATGAATTCACAGTTCATGGCTAATTGTTTTCCAACTTTTCATGGAAACAATCATTGTATTCTAAACAGAAACCTACCACACAGAGTTTCTGCTCCTGCACATACTGAAGTCAGCCTAACTCAACATCAAAAAATATTGTTTGCAAATACTATTTAAAGGCACAAGACCAACACACTGAATCTATGATTAACGGTACCTAATACCAGCCAAGGCCTGAGCTATTATTTTTAAGTACTGAAACGCTGTTTCTCTTCAATATTACACTGCATAACTTCACAGTAAATTGGTTTCCAGGTTTATTGCTGAAGTAATTAAAAATTCAAAAGGTTGCTGTTTGAACAGAACATTATGAAAAAGTATTAAATACAATTGAACCTGGAGATTACTTCTCTTTATGGTGAGAGAGCAGCAGGATGGGAGGAGCAACTTGCATAAGGAAGGTCATATTGGAAGTTGATATTTTAGCAGACACATTTCCATGAAACCTCTATTGTAGGAAAGGGCTCAAGAATAACAAAATAGGAGGCAATTGGTTCTAAGAACTTGTTGTTTTTAAAAAAAAACTAAAATCCAAGAACGACAAACAAAAAAACCTGTTATGTCTGAGAGCTGATTCAAAGTAAGAGTGAAGGTCCAGGGAATTAAATGGATTATATGTCACAAGAATTAAAACTTATATTGGGTCTGATTTTCTTTGCTTTTTTATTAGTTTAATTCTATTTACTTAAATGGTGTTTAATTAGTATTCTTCCTTTTTCCATGTCAGGGAAGATTCTGGAACATTACTTTTAAAACAACAATTCCTTAAACCCTTTTGGAACAATAAAGTCGGGGAAGGAGGAGGCGCTGGCGATAGGGTCCAAACCTCAAAGAAACAAAACCAAGCTTTTCAGCAGGTTTAATTTCTGCAAGTTGAATTTTATTAACGCACACACTAGGAAGATATTATATTTAACTACTGCTGTAAAACTAGTCATTTGTAATGTCTAGAAATCGCAGAATGCCTACAGCTACAGCCACAGCTTTAGCATGATCCATTATTGTGCGTATCACAGCAAGTAGCAGCTGATGGCATCAGCTGAAGCAAATGGACATATAGCAGAGGGGAGAATAAGAAGGTAATGGGTATGTAGTCTCCCAAGGCCCAAGAGAGATGCTGACCAAAACCAACTTATACGTGTCAGAGGTGCGTGGGAAGAAATTCTCAGCTGAGATAGATGTGAATGTATGCACCCTGTCCAGCAGCAAAGAAATATACTATTATCACTCTCACACTGCCCTCAGTGAAGGATGTGTTGCTGTGAAAAGCAATGATTTCTGTTCAATTAAAAAAATCCATCAGCAGAACAGAAAGCACATGAATCTTTTCCGTAACAGATGCCTAACCTCTATCAGCAGTGAACAGCAATGACAGCATCGCCTCCCACTTCGTGCCACACAGCAGAACACCAAAAGCCCACCTGTGCATGCCCAAGAATTGTTGTCAGCCACCTTGGAGCCTCCACTGGGGGCCCCCATTTTCTGCATCCTTACACACTCTCTGGGAAGAGAAGCCAGAGACACCCCAAGTTCCCCAGCTGGAATGCCGCTCCAGCCAAAATTAATAAGACTCTAACTTGACTGAAGATGAAGTTTTGGCTCTTCAACTTCAAGTCTTCACTTTTTCATTTTTTTAACAGTCCTACCGTAAACCGTCCATGGACACTAACTTGGGTTTTCATCTTGACAGAGGCTTATTCCTATAGATTAAAAATGGTGAGCAGAAGAATTACCTAGGTCACTCCACATCAACATTCCTTCATTCTTCAAAATATCCAGCAACAAGGCTTTGTAACAGCTTTAGATCCTATTCAGTGCCCTTATTATTGAAAAGCTGTCCTGACCTCCAACCAAATCTTCATTGCCACATGCTCAGCAAATTATTTCTTCCCCTTCTTCCCAGTGGATATGAAAAAATGTGATTGCTTTCCTTCACATAAAAATCACTTACATGTGAGTAGATGTACTATTCCCTGCCTTCAGTTTTCTGTTTAGACTAAGGAAAACCTCTACCCTCCACCTGCTGGTTCTCCATATGGATTTTATTTTTTTAAGTTTATCACTTTTTATTGCTTTCCTATGGATGCTGCAAACTTTGAGCTTAACTTACTCCATTTGAGATCATTAGATATAATTGTACAACAATTAAGGACTGAGTGACATGCACCAGATGCAATAAATTGGATTCCAGAAGCAGCCAGGATAAAATCCACATGATTAGCCCCTATTCTGATGTACAATATTTTGTTTAGAAAAACAGTATTAGGTTTCCATTCCCACAGTGTTTTACTGAGCAATTTATTAGTCCATTTTGTCCTTGGACAGAATAAATAATTAATTTTAACAGAGTTATAATCCTTACCTCCAACTACAGATCCATATAAAAATTTAGTCTATTGTTCTATCTCCAGCTTAATAAAGTTGGCTAGGAGCCCTAGAGACTTTGAACTTACATTGATAAAAGTAAATATTACTAGAAAAAAATATATGAGAAAGATTGTCTTATTAATTAACATACGCAAAATTTCCTTTGGCTTCAGGGGAAAGGTTAATGAAGCTAGTGTCACAGGCACACTAGAGTTCACATTCACCTATGTTCAATGCCTAAAACTAAGGACCACGTAATAAACATAAGCTGGTTTAGAGGTAGTTTCCCACTGAACAGACGAGTGTTTGTCATGCAAATCCTTGGCCAAAAGCAGTAAGAGTCAGTCGACAGAGAGCTCAACCTTGAGAGCTAAACTTAAAATAATCCAGGATGAAGCAAAGTTCATGCTCAGTAATCACAGAATGGTTCGGGTTGGAAGGGACCTTAAAGACCACCTAGTTCCAACCCCCCTGCCATGGGCAGGGACACCTCCCACTAGACCAGGTTGCTCAAAGCCTCATCTAGCCTGGCGTTGAACACTTCCCAGGATGGGGCATCCATAACCTCCCTGGGCAACATGTTCCAGTGCCTCACCACCCTCACAGTAAAGAATTTCTTCCTGATATCCAATCTAAATCTACCCTCTTTCAGTTTGAGGCCACTACCCTGTGGTCCTATCACTACACTCCCTGATAAATAGTTCCTCCCCATCCTTCCTGTAGGCCCCTGTTAGGTACTAGAAAGCTACTATAAGATCTCCCTGGAGCCTTCTCTTCTCCAGGCCGAACAACCCCAACCCTCTCAGCCTGTCCTCATAGCATAGCAACAGCCCTCTGATCAAGCATGCTACAGGGAAAAAAAAACAGGCAGAACAAACAGAAACATCATATAAAAAGAAAAGAGATCATCAATGTTGTCCAGCTGCAGTACTGGAGGGTGGCTATACATTTACTGGGTACAGGCAGTAACACATGTAAACAAATGTCACTGTAACCAACAATAGAAAAAGTAGTAGAAAATGGTTTATCAAAGAGTATCAGTTGTCAGAATCAATGATAAATACAAATAAACTCAGCTATTTTCATACTGCATCTCAAATACTGGATGGATACAAATGATAGAAATATTAACAGCGCACACTAAATGAATGAGGTCTCCTTTGTAAAGTAGAAAGTACATAAAAGAACATATCGCTGGGGATGGAGGGTTGGCTTCTACAGGTTAGAAGTTCTCTTGTCCACATTTAAGAACATACAAAATTTCAAAATAACAGCTGCTGGTATTATATCAGGTAAGAGACAATCAAACTTTATTTTCAGATGTGCTTTAAAGAGGGATTTTTTTGCTTCTTATTCCTTGAGATTTGCGTTTATGTCTATATGTTTAAAATTGTCTATAGTCTTGAATGTGGCAATTAGAACACATTTTCATTTCAAGACATAGAATAAGATCTAAACAACTAATGAGCTTGTGTATGCATGTAGCAATCTGTCATCCCGCAGTGGAGGATTAAAAGGTTATGTTATAATAGCAGCTTTGTTTCTCTCATACAGAGTGGTTAACGCTAAAAATTATGCTTTCAGTTTCATAAAAGTAGTAAATGAAAAGTACAAGCAAATTTAACTTTAATACAGGCAGTTTTTTTTCACTGCTAAAATCAGAAATGAAAGAAAGAATTAGAAAACCAAAGTTAACACAAAGAGTCATATGTGTATATTTATTTTATTTCTGATCAAATATAGCTTCTTTAGCCCTGAAAAAGCATTAAAATTTTATTCATACATCTGTAACACAAGTGAAAAATGAGGTTCACTTATACATTTTTATAGGGTAGAGAGAAAGGAAACCTTTACTCATTAGCTTTCTACTTACAACACCCAGGTGTGGGAAAGTCAGGTTTATTTCCCTTTCACACCCAGGATGACTTCAATCCATATTATCCTTTTCCCAGGAGAAAGGAATATGCCCAATTACCATACTGTAGTTATTGGAGGGGTGCTTTCGGAAAAAGCTCTTCTGTGAAGCTTTCCATCTTTATACAAAATAATATTATATTAATTGGAGCAGGGACTGAAAACCAAGTGAATTCCTTGATGACAAGCCTACAGCCACACATACAGTGTTCCAGTTCCCAACTTACCCCTCCACACCAGCTTCCTACCCTCAGGTTTACCAATTTGGGCCCTCCGGATTATTAAAAACCAACTTTGGTCAGAATTTGGGTACATATGAAATTGCCTTTTTTTTTTTTGGCAAATTACTTTAAAACATGAAATGTGTTTTCAACTAAAAATATGCTTTCTATGTCACTTGTGAAGAAACATCATACTTTTCTGGAAGAATGAAAAGGATCAAGTCACATACATGATGTTTGACACTGGGAGGGTAGCTGGCAGAAGTTTTCATCACTTCTTATCAAGAAAATTTTAAACATCTTGGTGTACTAGATCCGTAAACTTTAAACTAAATATCAAGCTGTTACTTTAAAAAAAAAAATCAGTTTACCAGGAAAATCTGAACGTTATGCATTATAATTGAAGGAAAAAGATTTCCCTTCAAACTCTCACAGCAAAGAACAGGCCTAAATTACCTGCATCCTTCTTATTCAACTGTTCCCTTAACAATAGTGGAATTTCTTGACAGAATTCAAACAGAGAATATTCAAAGGAGATCTTGCTCTCTGCTGCAAGAATAAGATCTGACCAAAATTTCAGCAGTGAGGGTTTTTATTTAGGACATTTGAAAAGTCTGTCCACATTGTATGTGTACTCCATGTGAAGACATTGCATTAAAATTACCATTTAACATTGCACCAAGTTATATTTTCTGATGCTATTCATGATAGAAGACCTAATAAATTCACAGGACTAATTCACAGCTAACTCTGATTCTGGTCAGAGTGAATATAAACATGATAGTGCTTAAAAACAAACACACCATCAGAAATCAGTCAGCTGGAGACAGCACCGTAGTTTTCCTTGATAGTATGTCAACAGAAGTTAAGAATTATAATCCATGTGCATTCATTTCAGAAACGAAACCTTTTTTTAAAATGAAAAAATAGAACAAGAGCAAGAAAAAAGGTGAATATTCCCTGCTAAGATTTCAACACTGAGAAAATAGCCATCTTTGAAAAGCTGCTGATGGCATTTGATGGTTGAACCACACTAACGTACCTTGATAACAGCACCCTTCTATCATGCCTGAAAACACAAGAACATATTCATGGAAAGCAGTGATGACATTTTTAAGCTAGCATGTTGGATAAAATGTGGGTCTCTAAGTCAGTGTCAAATACCCATCAATTTGTAAATACCCAGGATTTTATGCATATGGTGCAAAAAGACCTGAGTCTCTTGATGACCGCATCATCTCTAGCATAGTTTTCAGAAGCAGCATTAAATGAACCCCAAATTCTACTGTTTACTGAGCAAAATTCTTGATTCTATCGTTACTAATTTGGTCCCGATACTGGTGCCTTTGACTTAATGTATACAAGGTCAGTTAACTTCCAGGGACATAATTTTTTTATCTATCACCTTGTTGAGAAACTACTTTTCGAGTGCTGTAATTATAAACCACAAGATAAAAATTCCACAAAAATTCTGAGATCAACCAATGTATCAACTAATAAAAGGGATTTTTTCCAACTGTTGAGTAATATACTTACTACTATTTCTGTACATTGCGATTTGCCATATAAGTTAAGTAAGAAGACCTAAAAGTGAAACACAGTGGTGAAACTGGAAGATGCAAGATTTCAATTCATACCCGTTGGTTTATAATCCCCCCACGCTAAGGAGATGATCAGAATCCTTTGCAACCAATGGAAAGACAACTCAAATTTTCACAAACTCAGGGGTCAGACTAAAAGTTTCGCTTCACTTGCTAGGCAGTTAGAGAAAAGCACTAATTATCTATAAACATATAATAGTCACTATAAAAACAGTCATCACCCAACTGATTGAAAAAATATAAACTCTATTTATCATGAAAATGAACAATTACTTTGAGCAGTCATGACTTCCATGTGTTGCTCTTCTGTTCATCTAATAGATTTTTTTAAGTTAGAACATACCAACGCAATCATTTATTTTGATTGTCTACGAAATGCACTAATCTCCTCATTAAGCCTATGACTTCTGGTGAACTACATCATGTTTGGAGAAAAAATAAACTGTTGTAGATTTTCATTATACAATTTTATCACCAAAGGAATCTATCACTGAAAGCTTTAATTTTAATGCAATTTTTACAGAGCAAATTCAATTTTATTTCTTATTAAATCAATTTCACCAGTTTTCTGTTTGTTGTCAGCCAAAAGCTAGGAGTTTTAATGCTGAACCCAAAAAAAGTATGTAGCTCACAAATGTTCCCATCTGGACTGAGTGGAGCTCACAATTCTCTAAAAGCACTGCATGAATTAACAGGGATGTGGTTCATATCACTAAATCTACAACCAGTAATGGGGACATTTATTCTCTTAATAATACTGGGATCACCATGCGCTATGGGCATCCTGTGCCTAGAATCATGTAAGTATGAACGTGGTAAACAAAGAACAATATCATCTATGTCCAACAGGAGGATTAAAACCAGCTGACGTTGTACGGAACTCGTTGTAGATACAGCGCTAAGTATCATCTTTGCTAACGTAAGTGCTACCTTGTACAAAAGCAACATGTACCTCCATACTTCCAGCAAACATTTCTGCTCTAATCAGAGATTTGAATAAGGAATCAGTAACCTAGAACATTGAGTGGCAAGTACAGGAAAGTTTTATTCAGATGTGAAAAAAAGCCATCATTTGCCATTTGTTCTTTCTTATAGAGAATTAACATTCTCACCACGAAACCAATTTGCTCAACAAGTTATTACGTTCACCTTCTTAGTAATTTTCTTTAGCTGCTTTCAAAGTAGTCTTGGAAATTCAGATACATTTTTCATACACACTTGAAATTCCAACCAAAAGGACATTGTCTGTTTTTCAACAAGCAACAAGAACCTCAAATTTTCCACTGCATAGTATTTTTTTTTTCCCCCCAGATGGTACTTCAGAAGGCAACTGTAATTCAGATTCATTGCGTTTATGTACTTCAAACCCATGACTATTTACTATCAGAGACAAGTTCAAACACTGGAGTTCTCATTGGAGGGGAAATCCAAAGATCAAATTGTATGTTCAAACAACCACATTTTCCCTCTATGGTTCCAGCTTTCTAAAATCTGAGAGTCCTGCTGTTAAAACACCCTCCCATAAGCCTGAAGAAGGATAAGTGACCTACCTTTGAAAGTCCTCCTACTTCCAAATAGAAGCAGATAATGAAAACATTCCAGGTGACCCACAGGGCAGTCCACACCGTGTACTAAACACAAAGCCGGATGAAAGCAAAAAGACAGAAAAATAAAATGTGAAGATGAAAGAGGACTTTATACCGAGCAGATCAATAATAAAAACCATGATATCGGTAAGATTTGTTCTTCTGGGAGCAGACAAGTGCAGAGAGTTCAGAAAAGGAGTTTTCCCTGCAGAAGTCCCCTAAGAACCATATGAAATTACAAATCCAATATTCATTGCTGCTCTAAATACATACCAATAAAACAGATTTATTATTTACAGTTTTATGCTATCCTACTGATGCCAATTAAGTCCAAAATGCTGACTTAAACACTATTTTTTGGGGCAACTGTGAGTCATTCATAAATAACAATTTAGCTTTGTTAATGGAGATTCCAGAACAGCACAGTAATTTAAATAAGCAAATATTATTAAAATAATATTTAAACATTATGAAGAAAGACACCATCAAATTAAACAGAAGATATATTGATCTGCTATTTGGATATTTTTCAAAAATAAACAGGTGAAGGCTAAACCTGACCTCTTAAGAATTTTTCAGTAAAAGGTATTTTGATTACATTAGAAATAGCTCACTACTTCTCCAGCCCTTGTGGCCATGAACCTGATCCTACAGTACACCCTTAAGAGATGAACATAACTGTATGTCTTCTGGGTGCTCCAGGGGCCTACCTTGGTGCAAGACTGAACTCGTACTCCACCCACAGCATGAATGGGAGATTAACTTGTCAACCTTACATCACCTTTTGTATTTCAATTATCAGCATAATTGACTGGTGCGATTTCCTCACAGACGCACTGTTTACCTATATACAACTGTAGACTATGCCCAATGAACTCCGGAGGCAGTATACCTCAGGAGCATTTCTGCCTGATGGGCTAAGGGCGCTCTCTGCCACCCTGGAGCTACACCCACCTGAAAAATGCACTTAGCAGCAGCACTGCCACTTCATATGGACGTGCTTATAATCTTCACAACAGAGAACTGCTGCTAAGTGCCTTTGCAAGTCTAATTAGCTGTGACCAGGTGAGGCCAATATGCTATTGTTTTGCTTCAATATATTCAGTAAAGCTCAACACCCTAATCTATAATATGCTGGATCCTATTGCCATCACATGAATGTCATCAACCTGGCTTTCCTGAGCAGTTTTGGATGATGATGCCCTCTTCCTTCCCCTCCCTGTGATGTATAATGAAAGGTTGAGGTGAAGAGGATTGAATTTTTCCCCACTTTGTTTAACCCCTACATGTATACAGTGCTTTTGGGACAGCAAACAGGTTAATTTAATTGAAATTCTTACAAAGTACTTAGGCAGTTTGGAGATGGCTATGGCATAGGAAGTAGATCATCAGTAAACAAAACGAGAGTAACACTCCTGGTCCGTTTCCTCTGGCTTACAGAGAAGGGCAGTGTGGGAACTGAAGGCTGGGTTGTTATAAAATATATAAAGCTGCTGTGGTCTCTGAACAGTACAAGGTCTGTACTATTAATAAGATTAACTTAAAAGAGGATATCACGTTTTACCACATTTGCTGATTCTGTAGTAACTCATCATAAGCTCCTGATTTTCCAGCATATGTCCTCAGAGCATCAGGTGCGGTGTGTTCAAAATTAATAAACACTTAAAACACTTAATAAAAGACCAGCTGCTCATAAAAAGCAGATTTCAGAATATTCAGGGGCATTACCCTATGTAAGAAAGACTTTATTTTATCTGTCTGTGAATGAAATCTGTCATCGCAACCACAGGAAATCTACTTGATCTGTCAGGCCAAGCCAAATCTGTTGATGGCTTCACTCTGTCCCATGGGCACCGAGGACAACTCTGAACCATGCGGGCGAAAACTGTCTGAATGTGCTTCCCCAGGGCAAGCCCCACTGTTTTACACAGTCAGGACCTGTTTGGTCCCTTTTCCGCCATGATGACTACTGAAAGGGAAGGGCAGGTTCAAAGAGTGTGGTGGCCTTGGCAGTGTTAGGCTTATGGTTGGACTTTATGATCTTAAAGGTCTTTTCCAATCTAAATGACTCTATGATTCTATGAAAGCAGGTGTGCACCTTCAAACCAGCTGCTGTGTATGGAGAGACTCTTCCTATGCTCTCACTGAACTGCAGGGATATAAATTTAAGCTCTATTTGCTTTAAGAACACAACAATTCGTATTTGGTATTTAGTACCATACAATTTTTAAAAGTAAGCAGGTTATTGTCCAAATTTGAAAACACATCTTTTTGGTTTTTTTCCTTGTCTAGGAAAAAATTTAGCAGGTAGTTAAGGAATTTTACATTAAAAGAAAAGTTTTAAGACAGTAAAAACAAGAAAGCAAAATTAGGAAATGTCAGGATTCTGGTTATATATGCCACCTTAATTTTTCTCTTTTGTGGACATGCAATACAATGCAAGGATTAATTAAAGCATCATAGGTATATTTTTATTTTAAAAGACCCTACCTTCCTTAACACATTTTATGAACAGATAACTCGATACTTCGTTTCTCTTTGTCGCTCAGACCCCACTCTGAGAACAGAATATTAATTTCCTCATGAGGTTTTCTAAGATGCTCATCGCTGTAATGTCTGAGAGCTGCACAAACATTAGCTAATTTATTTTATGTTATAAGGGAATGATACAGCTCTCAGAATGCAAATTATGTTCTGATACATGCAGAGATTACATTCAGAAGAATTCATACATTATAGGCATCCAACTTGAGATGCTTAAGACTTTGTTTTTTCAGAACACTTGGGATCATACAGTGCTTTATAAGCCCAGCGTTCAGCTCCCTGTGCCTGAGCATTCAGCACTTGTGCAAATGAGACCTCAAGGTCTCAAGACAAGAACCCAGAACGCAAGGGAAAAACAAAGCACGTGTGAAATTTGCTTTAAGTGACGTGCTTTGTGTCAAAAAGGGTTTCAGTGGTTGAAAGCTGAGATAAAATTCAGCTTCCCAGCACACTCTTCACAACAAAAGCAATCCTTTTCATTTTGGTGTCACACATCTCATTCTTCCCGTGTCTTCTGTTTCCTGCAAATAAAGTTTCTATTCTATAGCTGTGATCACCAGAAAAACCCCAAATGTCTCTGTCCTTTGTATTGCAACTGAGGGGTTTTTTGCAACTAGAAAATTGCAACTAGAAAAAAATTGGCATGTATCCGTGCAGTTCAAAACTGCAAGTATATAAAAGGATCACATTAAAATTGCACAGAAGAGCTTTAATAACAGCTTTTCTTAACTTTTGAGTGTTTCTTCCTGAAAAATGTGTAATACTTTCTGAACATTGTGTGTATGTGTGTAAATTTATATGTATATACCTTCAAGGTGTAAAACAATAATTGTTACAATATTCCATTATGTGCCATCACACTAACACCTGCTTGGGTGGCTAAGAGAGATGTAACTTTTAGATCCATGATGAAGATCTCCCTTTTTTGCTAGCAGAGAAACTGCCCGCAATCCCGAGTTGTTGTCCTCTGTATGAAGGGATGTCGTGCACCCTGGCAGACATTTGCTGTCAAGGGAGGAGTGCTTAGCATTTGAAACATCAGGTCCACACTGGTCCTCAGGGTTCATTTCCCTCCCAAGGCACCTCACCTAACCTGTTTCATGACCTGACCTGCCTCTCAACTTCTCCTGTCCCGTGTCCTGAACACTACCTTGATGGTCCTGCTGTGTCTGCTTGCTCTTACCCTCCCAAACCAAGCGATTCCTGCCCTAGTTCTTTGGCCAGCCAAATTCCCTCCCGCCTCAGCTGGTCTCATGCTCAGCACCACAACCCTCACCTGATATCTGTCATGAAGAAGGAATTTTCCGCACAGGTTGAATTAATAAGAAGAGTTGTGGTTATTTGTATTTTATAGCCCATATGTTGCCCTACTTAAAAATCACCTGGATGTTTTTGCCTAATGGATTCCTTCTGCTGGAAGGACCCAGGACACTGGTAGGTTCCTTTCAGATCCCCTTTCTTAATGCCAGCCTCTCTACAATAGTGATATTTCTATACCTCTTTCGACTCTACATGTCATATTGAAACCAATGCAGAGATATCTTTCATATACTAGTGAAATACAACCATTTTTAGAACTAAATCATTGGTATTAGAGGGACACAATGCCACAGAAAGAAAGGGTTAAGGAAAAATGCAAAGGTGTCTTCTTAAACTGAAAGGTAAGAGAGCAAAGGGAAACTTCTAAGTTTGAATATTACAACGATTGTGGGATCAGTTTAGCCTTAATGAATAAACTATCTCAAGTGTATATTTAAGCTGAAGTGCAGCGCCTTCTCTGACAGTGTCATGGCATTAGGGGAAATGAATGTTGGCTCAGGGATACTTCAAGGGAAAGGCAGCAACTATTGAGTCATCAGATCATCTTCCTGTAATACCTGGCTGTGCCTCAGAGGCATCAGTACTTACTTAGCCATATTTGTGAAAGATGACAAGGAATGTGGCATAAATCAACATCATGGAACAGTAACAACTCAGGAATTACCAGGAAGGATATTCAAGGAGTCATTCTGGATGCTTAAATATTTCACAAGTGCTTTGAAACTGCAAGAGTGTTTGCACAGCATTTGCTTGAATCCTGTGTAGAGTATCCTGTATAGCTTTTCTTCTGGGTTTTTTTTTTGTTTGGTTGGTTTGGTTTTTTGGGTTTTGTTTTTTTTTTTTAAGAAACTGCCTCCTGGCTTCTCAGGTGTACATGTTGCCTATATATCATATTATTTAATGGTATAAATTAAGGCAAGCAGAGATTTCCACCTTATATTCCCCCTATTTATGTGTATTATTTTAATCCCTCACTGTTCATTAATACATTTATGTTCAGCTTTGGGCCAATCTTAGCTATATGACTCATCGTTCAGAAGGCTTTTGAAGTCCCATATCAGAAGTAGGAGAAGGGAAAAAAACCAACTTCAACAAGCATTTTGTCATCATTTTTAATCAATTTTAACAGGCTGAAAATCTTGCTGGTGATAGCAAGTTCTATCAAGAAAGCAAAAGTATGCACAGGGAAATGGATCACAGCAGAACTCTGGAGCTGCATGACAGGTGTGTTACAGCATAGTTAGAACTGAAATGTAGCGGCTTTTTTCTTCTTTGCAAATGTTTGGGTAAGTTTCAAATGAGCTAATATGGGAAGATTAGGAATCAGCTCTGCACTTTTATGTCCCCTGGGAACTTTGCAATGATTTATTTCAGCCACAAAATACTCAAGCAAAATATTCAAGTAGTGAATATAGCACATCCGCTTAGTGACAGGACAAATTGTTCACAAAAATTGATCTAAATTAGAAATTAATACAATAACTATTAGAGATAATTATTGGATTTAAACTAATTGGGACATTTGGAGTATACGCAGTTGCTTCCTTTGTCTCTCTGTGTTTCCTAACCTCTTAGGACTCAGAATTTTACCTATGAGCAAGTGAAATTCCAGATTTATTTCAGAATCACCATCCTTATAGTCCTGTATCTGAAGGGTAGCCAGCTGCTTTTGTGTATATCCAGCTTCTATCGCAGCCCTCACTGAGCTACATGGCTCTAGGTACTTGCACCAAAAGCCTTCTCAGTTGTGTCTGCAGAACTAGTCTCATATTGGACTGCAGTATAGATGTGCTTCAAGTTATGGCCCTACATGTAACACTTTTATTCACTGGCTTTTGCATTTCTGCTGTTATGTTAAATTTTGAGGGGTGAGAACATATATGCAGCATAGGATGGCAAAGTGAAAGCTTTTGTGTAACTTCTCTTGTCAGGGAAACCTTCAGACACAGCCTTCATTGCACGGAGGACAGATTAAAGACCTCTTGAGGTCAAACCAAGGACCGTAGAGCTTGTCAGTTTAAGTCAAGATTCCTACGAGAGTATGACAGAATATCATGGGGACAATTTGTGCCACATGCACCAGATCAATTTTGTGTAGACAGTTAACAGAAGTAAACCATTGCATCTAACTTGATTCTCTCTTTACTTCAATTTTTTTACATCCTGATGGGATCATATGCACCAGCAAAGCTGATGTCTGGGAAGTCTTAAGGAAAAGACAATGGATATCAAACATACTTTTCTTGAAGTAGTTGGTTACTTTTCCAGTTAAACTGGATTTAGCTTAATCTAAACTAGAAGCTTCATCAATCAGAGTACATAAAAGCATGACTCAATATGTTTTGGTTTTTTTGCCAAAGCCACAGAGCCAAATTCTCACTCTACAGTGGGACATCAACCACTAACATAGCCCGGGGCTTAGATGTGGCTGAGGCTGTAGATATGGACTTGGAAACCTATGAAGCTTCTCAATGAATTTGGAGCCCAATTCACTGCTCGGAGCCCGGGTAAGAATCTAACAGGTGAGACGCGATTTTATGTGGTTTCAGAAGCAGGGAGGCAGTCTATGTCCTTCCTCGGGAGAGGTGCCTCCAGATTACCTTTTGCCTTAGTGAGCACAGCGTGGAGCTGGCACTGGTAGGGGTCTTTGCTGTCCATACCACTGACTTCTTTAGGGCTTCAGAGGACAGCTGGCAAAGCCCAGCTGTGGTTGGGATAGCCTTAGGAAGCACAGCTTCTAGGAAGCGTGTGTCATTGGAAGAATCTCAGACTACAGCTCAACACGCACTTTAAGCTGGTGTAACCCTGCACTGCTGCAGAAAGGCTCCATGCACTTTTCCATTTCCTCTGCTTACTTGCTCCTTATTCGCCCCTCACACCTCCTCCCTTCTCCTGGAACAAGCCTCATAGTGAAACAGGTCAGAAAGCTGACTGGAAATTAACACTGGAAAACAAAATGGTTGCTTTTCAACTGGATCTGTTCCGGTTTGATAGTTTATCAAGTGGCTGAACTGATGCTTATACTGGTGCAAATGAAGGAACAGCACAGAGACTGAAGGTAGCAGCTGAGCAAAGGGAGGATTATTGCTTATGCTGGCTTGAGGCATTCACTGAATTCAGCCTGTGGGTGAAGCTAGACAAGAGGCTGAACTGACAAGTTTGTAGCTTGCAACAAGGGAAATCTTGCATCTCTTCCTTTCCCCTCCGCCTTTGCACTGTTATTCATGACTGCACAGTCCCAACCAATCCTTGCCTTATGCTGGCCCTGGCACCCATTGGGAATTTCACAGACTGGATTCAGCTCACCACCCTAGCAAAAAACTCAGCATTTTTTACTAGGTTGGTTTTTCTGTCAGGTTAGGAGTGGAACTGGCTTACTGAAGGGTCCGGTTAACTGCTGCCAGATTTGGTGGAGAGAGTCTGGACAAGTATTCAGCCAGGGAGAACAGTGGGAACAGGGAGGCAGGCAAGCCACCCCCTTCTGCTGCTGTTGAACTGTGAGGCTGGTTCCAGACAACTTGCGTACTTTCGCCCTTCAGACTTCAGAATTTGACTCAAACTATGCCTACTTCACTGGGAACCTTACGTTAGTAAGGACAGAAGCTGCTCTAAAGTCTTGATCTTCCCAAGTAGTGAGTATTTGCACCCACTATAGCTTGAGCTCTTAAATATATGCTTAAAGTTAAATCAGAGTGTGAGTTCAGTTAAATCTGAGGATAAAGTGTCTTGTTGAGGTGTTTCTTTCGTTAATTACAAGTTTTCTACCTCTGCTTTAAAACAACTTTAATATCGTCTAAAATGATCATTTACATTGCAAAAGATATAGAAACAATCAACATCTGTTGTGTTTCATTTGAAAACTAAGGCAGTGCTGAACCTGAGGGCCAAGAGATTTTGTGGTGTTGCACTTTAGACATGAATTTTCCACGTAATTACTGATGTTTACCCTCACTTGCTTCTGATGTCTTATGTATAAAACGGAGAACATGAAGCAGAAAGGTAAGTCATCTCTGCTGCCCAGCTCTCCAACCACAGGTAACAGATAAAAGTGCTACTATTTACATCAATCCAATCACTTATAGTCTGCTTGTGAAGCTTAGCTAATGTGGGTATAAAGAACCTTGGGTGCACTTTTTGTTCACTTTTTCTTTTAAGACGTGGCAAAGAATTACAGGATTCCAGGCCTGACTATAAAAGATGAAGCTTTTAAAGTATTTGTTTAATGAGCTTTCCTCAGTAGACACTTATTTCATTCTTTTGCGGGGAAAAAAAATAACAACTTTAGCCTCTTAAAATCCATTACTGACTACACAACTGAAATGTTCCCGATCAGACACTGCCAGGTAAAGACATAATATTCATCCATTCAGGAGACATTGTGGGGGAGGAAAAGGGGTATTTTTTTGTTGGCAGTTTCCTTCACGGCTTTGAAAGTGTTTTTTTATTCCTGGCTATGTCGAGAACATGGGAGAAAAATCTGTGAAGCTTCAAGATACAAGCATCACAGGCAATTTACAACAATTTAGGGTCAAGACCATAAATACGGGTCTTGGCAAAGTTAGAGGTAAGTGAGAAGGAAATTTCTTTGTAACCCATGGGTCACAGGACCAAAGGAATTTCTACAATCCCTGCTTCTCCCTGTTTAAGAGGAAGATACAGATGAATATAACTTGACAATTACAACTATTTTTTTAAATGGCTATTGATTCTGCTTGTGTATTGCAAAGAGAACAACAATTTGTATTTCTTTTCTTCATTTGTGCATTGCCTAATTGTACATGTTCCCATCACCCATCAAGGTATTTCATTCTTTAAAGAATCTTACTAAGAACTTGTATCATGGTCACACTTTTGGTAGAACTTTCTCTAGGTTACCCATTCTTGATAGTTTCCAAAATCTGAGAAATGACACTCAGTAGTCCTAAATTTGCAAAAAGACATGGAAACCTCTAAAGTTTCTACAGAAATACCATGTGGTGTTTTGAGGCCAATAAATTTCTTCTTTGCAATGTGACATGTTTTAAAACAAATTGCAAAAAATAATACATAATAAATGAGACTTACCACAACTATATATCGAGGCCTAAACTGGATGGTTCCAAACAAACCCAAAATGACAACTATTATTTGTAGGAAATTGCCAAGGATAGGAGCCCATTGGAAACCAAGGAAGTCAAAGATCTGTCTCTCTAATGCTGCCAGCTGTAAGAAAACACATAAACAGAACATCCACTTTTTAATTATGGGTGAGAGAGAACACTTGACATTTTGTTATTTGCACCGGGCTTCACTAGGCAGAAGTACAGCAAAATTCTGAAACTATAGTTCTTGGGTGTAGCCTTTGCCAGTGTTTCAGTACACTGATATCTGAAGATAGCTACTAGTCAGCATACAGTTCTCCTAATAAAAAAGCACTTGGCAAAACTTTAAGAAAATGCTTGTAAAACCCTCGTGTAACATAAAACTACCTCTACAAACCAAACACGCACAAGTTTTATTCTATTCTTGAATGCTGGAAACTCTAAGGCTTGAAAATATTTATTTAAATACAAAATTTGTTTTTTAAACAGAGGCTCAAGCAAAGCCATGTGAACATAATGAAGTATCATCATGCTCCCTCCCTTCCCCATGTCTTTGTTTTCTTAGATTTAGTCTTAACTAGACTTGACTGCGAGTTCCTCAATGTATTCCTAAAGGAGAGAGATTTTGGCCAAAAAGGGCAGAGCAGGCTCAGAGTAGACTCAGATGTAGCTATTGGGTAAGCTTCCGGTAGTTCCCTAGTGCAGGAATTAAGGAAGACTGCTGGGACCTCCTTGCTACCTGAGGCACAGAGGTAGGCTCTGGAACAGAAAGGCTGTAGAGAGTGTTGGAAGACATTGGAGTAAGCTACTTCAAAACCTTCAGCCAAATGAGCTATCTGCACTCTGCCAAAAGGTGCCAAAAGGTTACTTAGGGAAAGAGCAATCAGAAAGACATGGTGGCAACCTAATGGCTCGCTTCCCACTGTCCTCATGGTATTTTGGGGGTGGATTTAGTTGGGTGTGGAAATGGTGGAAGCTAAGAAGCATCAGTCTTGTGGTTCAGGTAATTCCGCATTTCCGGATGCTAAGCAAAAAAAAAATTAAAAAAAATTCTTCTGCAAACACGTTTGCTACTCATTTTTGACTATCCAGTCTATTGTTCCAAAGATACTAAAATCAACTTTCTCAGCAGCACACTTAGTGAAGTTTAAGCTTGGTTCAGTATTTTTCCAGCCATAGCAAGACATTTTTGAGCAGCTAAACAGAATCCTACCGAGAAACAACTGAGTTTCTGTGCTTGCCACAATTTATTACACGTCTACTTGATTTTACTACATTGTTACAAACCCTAAAATTTACTGAAATATGCACTTAAAATATTTATAACCAAGACAGATGGAGTAAGCATGGCCCTATGAATACCAATCAAAGTATTATCACATGTGGGTATTTCACATAAAGCATTTCATTTTACACATAATGGCCAGAATCAATCCTCACCTACAAGATGGGGCTAGGTGTCACTGAGAGCAGAATCCATCTTTTCTGTATAAAAATAATTCCTTACACCAATCATGAAAACCACATTCTCTACGCTGAGGTTAATAAATATGATAAATCTAAACAATTCAATGAACAAAGGTTGAATCAACAACTTGGTGCAGCTCCTCTGCAATCAGTAAAGTTACATTGACTTTTATCAGCTAAACATCTGGCCCAGTGTATAGAAATGAAAAATTATCACACAACAGACAATGTTGAAATGATATTATCCTCTTGGACATGAAAGACGTTCCTATCTTAACAGAAATTATCTTATCCTTTTCATGCTGTAGGTAAGGCAGAATGTCAGAGGGAACACCACTCCCATGTGAGTGAAGCTGTTGGCTCATGCGGCATCAGCTATCTACCTTGCTTTTGTCATATTCTGCCCTCTCTTCTTTTAACTCCTTGTCCTATACCATCTGGATCAATAATCAATTTTCTTCCCTAGATATGGAAAAGAACTACAGAAGTTAATGATAAAATCCAGAAAATGACATATTTACATGGACCTCAGCTGAAATTTCAGTGTCTAATGATGTGGCTGTCACCTTCCTGGATGTATATGGATACACAACAACAGTGACCCCGATTTCATTCTTATGATGTCTTCACCTTGTAGCAGACTCATACGCATTGCAATAATGGCCTAGTTGGGATTTCATTAGGGACACCTCAGAATCACTTGCTTTTTCAAACACTCTCTAATGCATTCCCTCAGGCAATTCATGTGATCTCACATTTGGGAACACCACTGCCTGTAGCTTCCTGAAACCACAGGATACATCACACAGTACAGTACAATACAGTACAGTACAAGGGTGCCCCAAATACCATGTGTGAGATGGCAGAGAGTTTCAAAACTCTTTGACACAGACAGAACTCGCAGTTTATGGTATTAACAACAACGTACCAAGACTCCTGTCCTGTACCACATAGGAAGACATATAACCATATAACACCCATGACCAGAGTCAGAGCCTGTTTCATTCCACCACTACAGGTGGAGATCTTCCAGGGTCAGCAAGGCACCTAAATAATTCCCAGACCACCATTTTTCAGAGTCAATGCGTCTTCTTCTGACCCTGACCTTCAGATGCCTTCTTTAGAGCCCCAACCTTACCAAATGAGTAGAGGGTGGAGTTGCCAAATCAAGTTAGAATCTGCTTATCAGCCGTCTCTTCCCTGATATTCATTGAAACTCTCACATAACTTGTCTTCACCTGCACCAATAAGTTGAGTGTGTCCTGTAATGCTCACAGCACTGAACGCAGCTGGCTTAGGATTGTCTCCAGTAAAATGTCCTTGGCTCTGAAAGAGGGCATTTGTTTGCAAACTACACACCTGCCTACTCAAAATGGTTCCTGGGCATGGGTGAACTGTCTGGAAAGACCGCTGATCGCAACAAGCCCCATTAACATGACGAGGGACTCTAACAGCTCGTTAGCACCCACAACGTCATGCCACTGCCTGGCTTCTTCTCCAGGCATGTGTGAATTTCCTGGTGTAGAGAGCACAGGGCTCAGCCAGAGTGGGTGTTGAAGAAATTCATTCATGCAGGTGGTTCACTGCAAGAGATGTCTGTCTTACTCTCTTAGACATTTTATGTAGTGTCAAACCACCCTGTCAGAACTATCTGAAAGACAAAAGTCTGCAGCCCAGGAATGAATACTGCAGCATAGATATGAATGAAGCTGTATAGTATGTGTCCCTTCTTAAACTGGTCTTTGGGATCAATTTTCAGAGCCATGTAGATCAGCACCTTAAATGCCTGAAAGACATAGTACGGCAACGCCAATGAACACAGACATTGCACTTTGACAACAGACCCATGTTAACAGGCTTGGTGCTCAGCTCACGCCTAAACTGGATCAGACACAAAGTTTGCCTTCATGTGTACCTCCTTGATATCTGCCAACCAAGTTCTGAGCATGTCTAGCAGGACTAGGCTCCCACAGTGACCCTGCACAGTCACCACAATTATCTTCCCAAAGATGGTTGTAGAAATGTGTATATGCACCGTAGGTAGACATAGACATATAAAAAATAATTAGTCTTTTTATGGAATACTGGTATATTGTGGTAAGGGTACCACTGGAATATGTGGTAAAGGCACCCACCGCAAACGCAGAGAAATAAGGTTCAGTTTCCTCTCCTGCTGCCTACAGAAGTATCCATTCTTCTCTTCCCACCTCTTATCCATTAAGACACCAAGGGGGAGAGCTTCTCCTTGAAGCTGTGTCACCAGCCAAAAAGTAAAAAATTGTATTTAGTGAGTCAAAAAGAGGGTACAAGCAGTAACAGGAGTCTACAGCCTGCTGCTTATGGCACTTATCCAGGACTTGTTTGTGTTTCTTGCCTGTAGGGCTCTTTCTTTATTTTTGTATACAGTGACAACATGTAAACCACCAAAGGAGTCCTGAGAGCAGGACGCCAAACATACAGCACCATTCCTTCCCCACTAACAAGTGCTTTCACCATCGAGCTATGCAGTGAGACCTTCCTGTGCAGATAAGTCTCATTTATTTTGCTCTTGTCGCCAACACAGAGTAATTTGTCTCATCCCTAAAGCCCACAGAATATATTAGTGAGGGGAAAAAAATCTAAAGAAAAGAAAGATGTAGGAGACATCTATCCTGCTTAAAATACTACTCTTTCCTAAACTACAGACAGTGCAGATAGAAGTTAAAAACCTAATAATTCATTGTAATGGCAGAGGAAACGTATTACCTTCTAGTTTCTTTATACCATGAGCAATACACACTAAATAGAGATAGCATATAAGTGCTGCTGTTCTTATGTCTAGTATTTCACCCAACAGAATCCCCAAGCACAGGTGAAGGCCACAGACTTTTTACCTCTGTGCAAATGAATAAAAGCAGTCCCTAAACCAGTCTGTGATTCAGGTAATTAATTCACTGCACAGAAATCAACAGATTAAAGGGAGGGAAACAGCTGTGCACAATTATGGACTGTTTTTACAAGGACGTGAAAAGTCGGTACTAGCTACACAGATGCAAAATCTCAGTAGCCACAAGTGGCCACCAGACTAACCTATGCCACGTGGTACAGGCAGAAAGGAGCAGACACTGTGACAGACAGTTTCACTTGGAGATATGTGCTTTGAAATGTTTCACTGAAAGCATTTTGATGATAAAGAGGCTATTTTTCTCAACAAGAAATTTTCCCAAGAGAACTCCTTTCATGGCTATTTCCAGAGTCTCCTGAAAACAGCCAAAAACCCTCAACCCTGAAGGCAGGGCAGAGGTTCCCAAAATTAGCTGGCTCAACTTCTGCCATTGCTAGAAGACAGATATCAACTTAGTAGGGCAGAGAAGCTTGAGGCTGGAGAAATGGAGTATGCTCAATGTGACTGAGGTCCTCTGAGGGTTTACTGTCATAGCACTTTCCTAACAAGCACATGTTGGTAGAGGCTGGCACCTCCACTACTGGCAATAACTAAGACAACAAAGTTTGGGAGTGTCCACCATAAATCGTTGTTTGATACTGTTATTTTATGATTAACATAAAAGTGGAATGGAAACCCAAACCTTTCTTGCAAATAAAAGAGAAAGGTTTCAGTTTTGGCAAATTAAATACTGGAGGTCTGTTTTTAGTGAAACCTATGTCAATTTTTGTGAAAACTTTTCACGAGAACTTATAAAAATCTATCAAAGTTGATAGGAAATAACATTTTCTTATCATAACAACACTTGGAAAAGGAGACATAATATTTCTTATTACTGCTGCCAAGGGAGCGCTTTGTTATTTAGTCATCATCAGCACCAACAATCTTGTAATGTAAAGTGCACAACTCAGGAGACCAGGAGTAGCAGCAAAATGCTCTAGTGGGACTGTATCACATCACTTAATGAAGATGTGCCACATTTGTCTTGTTCTTTTACCTCTTTGTTTCATTAAGTCTATCAAACATTCCGCGTTTGTGCAAGGAGCGTGGTGAAGAAGCTGCAAGATTGGGCTGCGTTAAGGTCACACAGGCTGAAACATTCTCTTCTGGCCGTGCCCAAGCCCTTTTGTGTTAAGAGCAGCAAAAAGTTCAGGTGAGCTAATCTGTTTGAATTTTGAACTTCTCCACCTATATGGATCAACCAGATGTGCAGTAAATTTGGAACATCCTGACAGAAGAAATAGGGCAGCTGTAGCCTTAAAGCCCCATATGCTGCATATAGTGAAGGAGTAACAAAATAAAAGGTGAGGCAGCAATCAGCAATGCTGCATAGGATCTACAGAAAGAAATCACCAAGATGGTCCTAGTCAATAGAGAGATCAAAAAACATTTTTGAGAGCAGGCTTCAACAAATGCCCCCTATAGAGTAACACCCCCCCGCCTTAATTCTCAGGTCCTAATATACTTCAAAATATGTATCACAAGCTGTCTGAGTGATGAGACACCACAGCAGAGTTACAAAGTCAACTTTTCAAAATGAGTGTAAAAACTCAATTTTATCCTCTGTCAGAAACCTCATGGATAACAGTCAGTTTCATATTTTAATGGAAATGCTTTTATAAACAACACGCTGGTTTGAGATGAGTAAATAGATCTACATCCATAACAGAAGGAGTCACTGGATCAAGAAAAAGAAGTTTCATATATAACAGATCATTTTAGACAGGAAAAGACCTAAAAAGTGGTGTGATATAAATATAAAAAACATAAAATTGCTGAATATAAAAATAAAAAGTTAATGATATATAGAATATCTGCAAATTTGATACCTTATAAATTACTGAGTTTACAAAATTGGGAAAGTATAATCTACTCTGCATTTGATACTAAAAAGCTGCTTCAATTTGTCAGGTAAGACAATCCCTAGAAATTATAATAACCAGAAAAGTATCCATTCTATACCTAACAAACTTGTATTCAAGAAATCTAACAGCAATCATAAAATTAAAAACTTAATAACTTAAAACTATACAGTTTTGAAATCTTTTTTGAAATAAAATAAATTGAAAAACCAGGAAAAACCCCACGAGTTATTATGACTTCCCAAATGAACACTGTTTCCCCCACTTTCAAAAGTGAAAATAGTATACAGAAAACGTAGAATCCAAAAGTACAGTCCAGAGCATTCGTATTCTAAGTTCAAGTCAGGAATTATCTGAAACATTTGAATTATGCATGTAAGACTGAGTTGGCTGATGCTGCTAATAATTATCACAGGAGAAATGCCAGGGCACAGCTCATCATCCATACTAACTACTGCTTCTAAGGATGAAGTTTTCTCTCCAAAACGCTCTCCTTCGTCTTATGGCCGTGAATTTAACCTGTGGCTTTCAGAAAGACTTTCCTGGACATGAGGAATCTCTGAGGACTGTTGGTCCTTTTACCATTACCACCAGTTTCCACATCCAACATACCACACTGAATTACAGACATTTCGGTCCAGTTTTGTACATGCAACTGTTAAAAACTGAACTGATTCCCAAGCCTCCTCCAGGAAACTCTACCTGGAGCTTTAAATGCCCTCTTGTTCTGAAGTCCCAGGACATCTTTGCTGAGCTCAGCAGTGCACTCACCTTCCCCTCTCAACCCATCCTTCCACCCCATCCTCCCATCCCATCCCATCCCATCCCATCCCATCCTCTCTCCTTCCTTCCTTCTTTCTTTCCCTCCTTTCTTCTTTTTTTTACCCATATTGCTGTGCAACCCTGAAAAGCTACACACCAGCACAAGGAAGAGGGCAATCCGAAGGCAGGAATGGAGAGTGGGAGCCGCTTATACCACCTTGTAGCCTGGGTACTCAGGTGGAATAGAGAAGACCTTGGATCAAGGTCATTTTTAGCACCAGCCACATTTGACTTAAACCCAGTCTTCACATTCCAGAGCTTTTAGGCATGTATTTTCTTTTTCTTGACAGATGTTCCACGGAGAAAACATTTTTGTACAACCCTGGGGCAAATGCACAATGTTCACATCATTCTTTTGTATTTTTTTGGGAGAATACATGCTTTCTAATTTAAGGGGGAAAGACATCAAAAAGCTACCAAGCTAGTCTGAATAAAACACCAGCACTGGAGAGTAAAACGTTAACTTACCAAGTGCTAAAACCAAACAGGTGAAGCAAGAAGAAGGTTAAAAAAATTAATGAAAAATTGGTTGCATTAAAGACTGGTTAAGTGTAAAACACTGTTATACAAATTTGTACTCTTGCTGTAACTTCAGAATTTTACTGACAGGCTTGACTTCAGTAAGAAGAAAAATAAGATCTAACATGAGAGAAATGTGAGGTTTGTAACGGAGGGGAGAAAATTTAAATTTGAAGTGGAAGGGTGGTACCAGATGATCGCTCTTGACCGAAGAATGCTATTTAGGAAGTTACTGTCCCTCAGCTAAAGGTTACAACCTCCTTACCTGGGACTTACCACCTTTCAATAGAGGCTTCATAACCAAAGACGAGTGCAGTCTGTGTCACAATGAATTTTTAAAATTTGACTTAAATGATTTCTTTATACCTTTGGTGGTGGTTAAAGCAATCATCTGACCACAGAGGAGATTCCCATTAGATTTTTAATGATCTGAACTCACTTGTCTAGGTGAAATACTAGCTTTCACGTGATTTTAAGATGGTAATCCCTTATAATAGCTCACTAAATACCTTTATAAGATGATGTGCCATGAAGATTATTGAATTTCAGGGAAGGTTCTGAGTAAATCACTAATGTTTATAGTAAGTTCAGTTTCATGGAGCAAAAGAGAAACTGCTGGCTTTCTGACAAGTAATTGTCAAAGGAAAAAAACACCCCAATGATCTAATATCAAAAGTGCCTTTGCAGTGTTGGCCAGGTACGTAATTGGCTGTCAGTTGGGTAGATGTAAGACTGGATAAAATATAATGCAAAAGAAATATATATGCTGAAAGAGCTCAGTAAAAGAGTAGTAGCCAAGGTTAGCGAAGGCCAAAGCATAGAAACAAAGAAACAAAACGCGGGTACGAAAAAAAAAAGCATCTGTCTTTTTAAGACAATCTGCATTGCCTTTCAACAGTGAACAATACAATTATTCATCAGCTATTCAACTCATATGGAAAATATTCAGAACTAGGTAATGGTCTTTCCACCATTCTTGTAAGTGCTTTAGTGAATGAGTACATTGGAGAACGGTGGTAGTGATAAAACATAATATTGCAGAAGACATCGTATTTTGGCAATATAATTAAAAGTATTTTTTCTGAGAAAAAAATTGCGTCACTCATCAATACTTTACCAGAAGCTCTTTGATAACTTCTTAAGGAAAAAGACATGTAAGTATTGAACAGTATATGTTCAATTATTTTTAAAAGCCAATACACTGTACTAACGTCTCAGAACCAGCCACCACTAAACTACTGGCAAAGAAGTTGATCCCATCTAAGAATTTGGTCCATAATAAGGAGACCTAGTAAATGCCAGATCTTGGAAATCTATAAATGTACTGGTAATATGCTGAAAGGGTTCTCTTCCTTAGCTCATTTTCTCCACATATTAACAAATACATATTTTTTTTAATATCACTATTTAACATCAGCAGACAGGCACAAAACATAGGTAATTCATAAAGGAAAAATGTTTTCCTAATCATGTGTACTAAAAAAGCCTTGCAGTTGCACCAGTGACGCGCAGGAAGCTTTTAAGTGATGGGTTTGATATGAGGATGTGGTCTACTTTCACCAAACTGAGCCTGAGCTGCCAGTTTTGGCTCAGTCAAAACTCACGCGGAAGTCAAAAGGAGCTGCAGGACCTGGCTCAGAAAGGCAACAGTAAATTACTTAAGAATCTCACCAGCATGCAAGGAAAAGTCTGTTAATATTTATTCTGCAGGGTTGCCTGACTGCAGTGATACAAAAGGGGGCATCAAATAGTCCCACTTCTGAGAACACTATGGGTGCCAGTGTGATATATCCGAGGCTGTCTGTTACATCTGTACCAAACAGACACTACAAAAATGCAGTTACAGTCTATGGGTAGCCATGATAAGGAAGAAGCCAACTATTGAAATAAAACCCCGTAGCGCCAGCTCGTTACAGCACAGTGATTTAAGATTGAATTTCAACCCTCCAATGAAGCTGTAACTGATCCCAAAACACTAAAGTCAAGCCCCTTGGCTGGTTGACCTATACAATCCTGCAAACAGCTGGAATGAACGTGCTTATAATGGCATTTAAGACTCCCTTGGTTGTTTCATTTAAATGCCAGCAAAAGACAGTGCGAGAGTTGGTTATAGGTTAAAGATCTTTAAAGATTTCTATCTCATTACGAATGATAAAGTCCATGTCAAAAGATACTAGAGGAAAGGGAAAAGCAAATTAAAATTTGTCTTCTGTGTAATTCTATCAAGCGGTGTCTTTAATCCAAAATAAAGCTTTTATTTGCCACACTGTTATATCCCTTTATATCTTCAGATCCTGAATTCTCATAATTGTAAGGTGTGTTTTTTTCATTTATTTGCACGTTTGAACACATCCAGTAGATCTATGTACCTTTACAGGCTTCCTCAATCCCTGTTTAATGGTTGAGCAAAACACTAACACTAGCGAGAAATGAACGTTTACTACTGCTTTGAATTCCCAGGGCACAGTAAGTAAGACAAGGAGGTAACTGGTGATGCCAGCACTTGATAACAGTGATGCTGACAACCCTAGATCCCTCCTAGATTCTGATTATTATGGTATCCAACCAAAAAAAAAAAAAGAAAAAAAGAGAGAAAAAGAAAAAGCTGGGATCACTTGCTGCAGGATCTGTACCCAACCCATCCCCAGCATGAACAGACAGACTGTGAGTGTGTGAAGGGAGGGAGGCTGAGGTGGGCACCCAGACTGCAAAGCATGAGATGAATTAAAATCCCTGTAAGGTAAACAGGTAAAACAGTATTTAGAGCCTCTAGTAGATGAATGGCATGCTCCTTCCGGCCAAAGAACAACCCTCTGCTCTTACAAAATACATCAAGGGATCTTTAATGCCTTATAAAATGCTGGGGTTTAACGTAGGCTCCAAAAGAAGATGGAAATTGAACCAGATGGAGCTCTCCTTCCATGGCTAGGGAAGACACATGTTCAGAGTTCGCAAGGAGCTGGACAAATCAAACAGTTCATTGAAAGTCGGAGTTTAACCAAGTCAAATTGTTTGATATAAGCTTTCGCATAAAACATGAAACAGTACTAATTGGCTCATGCCAGGTCTTGTGAAATATAAAGTTTCCCACAGGACGGTGCATCTTCTGTTAGGATTTAGTTTGTAGTTCCAAAGAGGCAGTTTATCTTAAATCACCAATTCTCTTCAGGCAAAACAAAGTATTAAACCAAGGCAGCAAAGCAATAAAAATCATCTGCTGCCTGTTACCCCTAATTTGAGCCACAGCATAGAGCCTATTTCCACAGCAGGGAGGAGTTCAGACGTCTGCCTGAATTTTTCCTTTCTTTCCCCAGAAAACTTTGTTTAGTGCCCCTCTCGAGTCCCAGCTGTACAAAAACAGAAGAATGAGAGACTGCATCTGCTTAGATTCGCCAGATGCACAAGGGAAAAACAAGTAGTTTAGCACCGGCTCAGAAGTCTGACAATGTGTCTAAATCAATCTCTGCATTGCAGTTCGTTCATTTGCTATCAGATGCCAAGTTCAAGCATACTGGAAACAATCATGGATCCTTTGACTTCTTCATTGTGTATGGGTTTGCTGACAAAACTCTGATATTGGATCATCTCATGTTGCCACATAAAATAGAGAAAAGTCCTCCCCTGTTTAGAGCATAGCAACAGTATCCCTCCACCTCATGAGTTATTTGGCCAAGAAGAAGGGTTGTGGTGAGGACAGAGGATGCACTCCCTACTTTCACATGCTGAAAAGGCCATTGTTTTTTTTTCCTTTGATGAGAGGAAAAGAGATTTAGTGAGTATTAAATTGACCTGAGTCTCTTCCATAGCTTGCTTTAGTATTGTCTTCTTTTTCTCCCTTCGGAACTCTGTCTTACCCCCACAAGCAGCTAAGCTCACCCCTTTGAGGCAAGTCAAGTGAGACTGTTCATGACAAGTCAATTTACACTGTTGTTAGGAAGGTAAACTGAAGTAACTGAACCCAAGGCAGCAACATTTAGAGCAGATGTCCAAGCCCATTATTGAAAAACAATAAATACAAAGCTGCTCTTTGCTCATTCTTCTGTATAATAAGAATACCTAATGCTTCCAGCAGTTCTGCTGTATGCTGAAATCCCGCAAACTCTCAAAACGTAATGCAGTATCTGGACTAGCATATACGGATCCAGGTAACTGGCTGGATGTGAGCCACCAACAGTTTTATGTGGAATGCCCTTTCCACTAAATTTATTTTTTTTTTCTCTTTCAAGTACCATACTTTAATATCAAATGCCTGATCATGCAACCTGGACACACATACAGCATCCCAGGAGCATCCTCTTGCCAGCTGTTATCAACAAAACATAGGGCAACTGTTTTCTTTTCTTTTTCTAACCTCTTCCACTAAGGGAAAGAAACAGATAGGACTGAATAGCAGCCTGAAAAATTATTTTGACTTCCTGTATCTAAAGTAATTCATCAACAAAGTTTATTGTATGAATATCTTCCTATAGGGGGCTATATTTTACAAAGCTTTCTGCGTTGTCTTTCAAAGCTCTTCCTGCTCCTATGAAGAAAAGAACAAGAAAGAGGACAGTGGGTACTAAATCCATTGAAATATGAATCATAGGTTTATTGGAGAACTGGGAAGAGAAAGGGACTCTGCTAATGCCCAAATTAGTATTAGTATCTGACACGCTGATCCTGTTACTTTGCTACTTTAAAAATAAGAATGCTAAAGAGTACTTAAAGTAAATGTAAAAAGCAGGTTTCAATGCAATCTGGCTGTAAAAGTATACTCTGTGTGCCATTTCAACACATTCTTAGTGAAGGGAAGTAAGCTCAATCACGTATGAACAGACCCCGATTCCCCTAAATAGGAAGTGGTGCATATATAGTATACAGATAGGTTAAAATGGCATTTATGGCACATTTAGATATATAAGAACATTCTGATTAAAAATAAATGGAAGTCTGAGATTATTCTCAAACATGAAAAAACATAACTATAGTTAGAGATGGGTGACAAAGTAGCAATATCCTGCTTTAAATCCTGCTCTTTTACAGGTATTGTAAGATCTGGCCACTTTCTTATAGAAATAATACCCCAAATTCCCATTGATTTCTGTAAGTTTGTAGCATCCTCACATTGAATGGAGAATGAAATTATCAAAGTATATATATATAATTGCATGTGTGTTTTCTAGAAAGTTGGCAGCAGAAGCATGGAACACTATGTACACTATGCAGAACGAGGTCCTAAACGTGCAAGCGCCCTACCATAAGGATGGTATCTTGTGCTGAGTGCAGGACTATTAGCAAAGCCACTGACTGGTGACTCTTTCTGGAAAATGCTGCAAGATTGACTGTGATAGAGCTACAGGGGTCTAAAAGATGTTTTTTGAGTCATCTAAGCCAGTTCCCTGATACCAAAAGAAACTCTACTCTCTAACTCCTTTTAAGAATTGTTTAGGTTGTATCTAATACAGCTTGATTGCGCTACCCTTTCTGGAATGTCATTCCAAAATGTCACCTTTCAAACAGAAATGTATCTCACCTGCTTCACCTTGAATTCATCTTTTCTGAACATGCATGGCCAGAATTTTCCCGATGTGTGGACAAACTCGCATTTGTTCATTTTCCAGTGGAAATACCTATTTTCATTTGGTATGCAAAAAAACCCATCTCAACTGGAAATCCATAGCCAACAAGAGAGAGAGGGATGAATTATGATCTGAATGAAAAGCAAGCATTTAGAAGTAGGGATGATACCTTTCAGGGCCATTTTGAAACTCAAAGGTACACATAAAGAAGTGCAAAAGTTCTTCATATGTGACGTATTTGGAACTCTTTCATGAAATCAGTGTTCAAATTGTTTAATCTTAGTATTTCTAGTCTGATTTTAACAGACCTTAATTCATCTTTCAGTGACTTACTTCCATTTGTCTTTTAATTTCCATTTAATCCTCCAACGTCTGTGTTTTCTCCCTTGCATGACCTCTCATTGACAAACAGCACTGATTTAGCAATTGGCCTGCAGTGTTTCGAAAAAGTTTACCTAGCCTTGTCCCTGCAAAGTACAGATGCAGCAATTATCTTCCATTACCTTCACAATTCCTGCCGCTCTGCACTAGCCCCAGTGCTGGTATTTCAGTATACACTACAAAAAGAAGCTATCTAGTGATATTCAGGGGAGCTCTTGATTTATCTCAGCAGTGTTCTCTCTCTTTATCCCATCAGTCAAACCTTCTCCAGCAACTCTTTTGTCCATTCCTAAGCTCAGCCAGCAAACAGACATACCCAAACTTGTCAATTGTCTCTCAAAAGGCTTGGAACAGAACAAACAAGTTGAGGAAAGCAGGGGAGCTACCAGAATGTCATCAAATACACCAATGCTGTTCAAAGGCTAGAGGTAATTATCTCTAATTATCTAGAGATGCTCAGCAAGACTACACAGGCAAATGGGAAGAGAGAGACTGGTCTGAAGTCATGCAATATAATAGATTCCCATGGTACAAGGTTTCTCTTTTGGATTTCAGGGTGCTGATCCCAAAGGTTTGCAAAATTCCCCAAACATTTGTCACTGCATCATCAAAAGGAGGTGTTTGTATAAAGGCTATGTACGTAATGTTCCTATACAACTGAGGTAAGTATGCAACAGCCTTAATTAGTTGTAAAATATCATCCTTTTGCGCTTCAGTTTTCTGAGCTGGAGCACAATAATGTCTCCTCCAGACTATTTGCATTGCAAAGGCAACGTGGATAACAAAAATACCAGAGCTAGTGCGCTGTGTAAGAGAGACCTCACAACAACAGACATAATCCTTACTGCAACAAATGCTGTGCAAATACCTCCCGGCTATCATCTGAAACTGTACAAATTGCCCCACAGGAAACACAAAGAGATTGGGTGGTTTTACAGAAGACCAATGTTAAAGTTACTGCATAGGTCCAATTTGAGTGCTAGTAGAGCAAAAATGCTTCATCGAATGGTTAAGGTTGGAAGGGATCTCTGGAGGTCATCTGGTCCAACCTCCCTGCTCAAGCAGGGCCACCTAGAGCAGTTTCCCCAGGACCGTGTCCAGATGACTTCTGAATATCTTCAAGGATGGAGAGTCCACAAGGTCTCTGGGCAACCTGTGCCAGTACTGGATCACCCTCACGTAAAGGTTTTTCCTTTTTCAGTGCCTTTCAGCATATGATTTCTAGTGAATTCAGCAGATGTGCTATGACAGTATCTGTGGAAAAGGGGTAACTTTGTACAAATACAGGAAACTCCAAGGCATGTTTCTGTCTTCAAAACATGCTATTGTTATTGCTGTGTCAGACCTCATGGGACTAAATCAGGATCAAATTTATAAACTTGAGCAAGTTAGCATTCCATAAGGAGGACAAAAGGAGACAGAAACAATTAAGAAGCTAAGGCAAGTTTAGGGCAAAGGCCCTGACAAAACTGAGGGCAGTCATACCAGCATCAGAACCTGAAACCCTCATTTCAGCAGTAATCCTAATGAAGTTGATGGGGTTGTTCAGCAACATACGAGCTACAGGATGACATAAAGGAATGGTAAGTGTGCTAAAGGGTAGAAGTGCCAAAATCCACCCTCAGCTCTATGAGATAAAGGAAGATCTTTATAATGTGACTAGCACATCACAGCACTACGCAATTTCTTCTATAAAATCATGATGTTAACTTAAGCAAAATGAATGTCAGACGAATCAGAATCTCATTAGAGATACTCGCAGTGAAGAAAAATGTAAGACCAACCAATCAATTGATCAGTGAATTAAACATAAGATAAGGATTGAGAAGTATACGTACCTCAAGTATCTGTCCAGAAGATGGTATTGCTGCCTCCATGGTTGAAAAAAATTACACTTGGGAAAAGCAAATGCTGACAGAAATCTCTAGCATTTGCTAGACCAGAACTATTGGGACTACAGGCCACAGTGAGAGTTTTGGATGATATAATCTAGAGATATTTATTATGTAACTATTGAAGTTCATGTTAATGACAGCACACGCAGTTGAAACTGAAATGCCGCTTGTCTCCTCTATGAATAGGGCATTAAGTGTGCCTTAGAACATTTACTTTGCCTACTTTTCTGCAAAAGACACATATTGCGTGCACATAGTTTGTTGTGCTAGAAAATATTCTCACCTGCCCAACAAGTGTAAGGCCGGAGAGACAATCTCTACCAAATTGCTCTTTTCTAAATTCTATGTACTTCAAGACTTTCAAGAAGTTGTACTATTTATATGATGGCAGATTTTTGTCACTGTGGCACAATAATCTGCTTCCCAGTAGAAGCAGGGTGGTGGTCTTGAAATTTCAGTATTATAACTTGATTTCATGATTCAGCAAAAAAAGGAAATGAATCAGAAAATTTCAAACTCTTATTTGAGCACAAATACTATGAACAGTGAGAAAATACGATGAGCAAAATTATGGCTATCAAATAGGTATGTTTCATCTTTAGTATAATATTTGTGTCAAGGTCTTACTGATGTGAAAGTCACTCTTAAAAGTTAGTGAAAAGAATCTTTGAAAAGACTGAGCGCATAACTATGTTACTTGCCTTCCTTTCTTACATTTTATCTACCAAAAATAGCTGATTCTACAAAATGTGAAGGGAAGCCTTTAAACCCAGGAAAAAACCCTGCTGCAGACCTTCTGCCTCATTTAATTTTACTGTGCAAGTTCAGAAAGGGAAGACTGTGGAGAAAAAATATAATGCTAGGTATCATTGTGAATACCAGTAACCACATCAGGCGGTCACACGCTTATATATCCAGTGGGTTTCAGTCACTGCAGGCTTATTTATTCCAGCCTCATCTCCCTGGCAAGAGACACCTGTTTTCAGCAGGGCTAAGCAATCAGTCTGTGACAGGGAGTTTTCAGACCCCAGGGAAGGCGTGCTGTAATCTCTCTTCTTATCACTGCTGGAATAAGCATAAAACCAAGGCAAGCCTGCCTTATCTGATGCCATGGCAGGGAAATGATAAACATTCATTATCTTGCAGGAGCTCCTGAAAATCCACTGTCAGACGAGAAGCCCCTTTAATCCAGTGATGCAGCAGATGGGAGTAATATGGTGGAAGCTGATACAATGAAAACCTACTGTATTTCTCCATGAGAGGCATGCCCCCCATATCTCTGTTGTCTCACATCCTCTGTAACTTCAGAGCTGGAGAGGCTGCAAACATGTTTATTCCTGCTTCCACCTGAGCTGTCACATCTCTTGTTTCATCTTGCTGTAATGCCTTCTTTGGACACTCACACGTCTCCTCTGGGACACGCTGCCCACTAAATCCGCAGGTCTTCCTTTTACTTCTTTAGCATCAACATATCTCCTGCGTGCCAACACACTCTTCTGTAAACTCTTAATCACAATGATTGTTGCATTTTTGTGTCAACTGGGGTATACTCCACCACCTGGTGTACTTGGTATTTCTAATGGATTCCCAGAGCTTGAGGAAAACCATTTACAGCCTTAAGCTGTCGGTGCCTTTATGTTTGTCCACAAGTATGGGTTCCAAAAATGCTCAGCAAATATATCATGTAAGTTACTTTTTGCTTTAATGCTCAACAAGGTGACAAACAGATTACTTATTCAGAAATACGCTACAACGTGGACACTTTCACCATTAAATCTATACATTACAGACCTTTTATTCGTGGCCTTAATTAAGGGTTGATGTCTACCTGTTCTGGTCTAGGGCTACTTTGGAGACAAATAGCAATGATGAATTTTAATGACTTGCCTCTACTTTCACTGAAGAACTAAAGTCAACCATAGGACCCAGGCAAGATGCAGTTTATATTGGTTTTGTGCCCTTTGCACTCTGCCACCTCTCCGTATCTTATTCCCTACAAGTTTCGTGCTAAAGAGGCAGCTGCACAGTGTGCTAGGAAGAGATAAAATATTTCTTACTGTAATTCTTCGGTAAAATTAGTTAAACAATAATCCTTTTTTTTATTTTAAATGGGCAATGTATTAATACCTTCTTTTCATAAAGGTTCTGTCTGTCAACCCCCTTCAAAAGTCCCTGTATGTTTCTTGCACCCTTTCCCTAAAAATTTGAACACTGTTACAGATGGGAAAGTGGATTACCGAAGTACTTGCTCTGATCCAGTGTGGCCATTCTTGTGTTGTTGAATGTTCTTGAATTCATGGGAGTAATTTACTGCAACCTACCGCTACTTCCAAGGCTATTGCAACTCAGTGAGATGAATAAAATATCAACTTTTATCTCTGCCTTATGACTACTTACAAAATACAGTGAGAGGCTGTCATCACTACCTTCATTATCTACTGTAAACTCATCATATTTCCTTCATTATAGTGTATTCTTCTACAAAAGTCATAAAACTGCTGCTCCAGCTGAAATACCTTTTATATTCAGATGAAGACCTGGAAGCGCGCAAGATATTTATCCAGAAAATATGTACCTTTCCCTACACTAAAAGGATAAGGACAAAATCCAAATTCACTTTCTCGAATGTGATTCAACTTTCTCCAGATCACTTGCTCATGGGAGCTGACTTCCAGACCCACTCTTAAAAATACCATGCACATAAGTGGCCCCAGGAGGCTTCTCATTTTCAAGCACTTCCACATACACTCATACCCAACATCCGTCTTTCCTCTGTCACTGGTAGACAATAAATACATATAATCTCTTTTTTATGCTGTGAAAAGACAACTTTAAGGACCTGCAATGCAGCTTTCACCTTTTATTTTGAGATTACCCCAGACTCTTGGAAAAGAGAACCGCACATGACGAGAGCAGCTATGCCTTTGCACCGCAGGCACGCCACAGAGAGCCCAGAGGAGCCTGCTGGTTTCTTTCCCTTCTCTATTTGGTAGTATGGACGTACCCTGCGCTTTAGTTCAATTGTCACTTGCGAGGCCTTTTACTAGGCTTTGTGGGTTTAATTCTAAATTTCTAATATAGCATACATAATACAGATTAAGATAACTATTAGCTATATTACCTATTCTGCAATAAGCACCTGTTTAGCCAGGTAAGATACTCATCTTATTTCTATTTTTCTCCACAGCCAAGGCAAAATCATTTCTTAAAGCGAAGAGTGGGTTGGAATAATAGGACAGGGATAATGTACAAGATATGCCTGTCCTCAGGTATACCTTTAATCTTATCTCCATTTTGACTCTCTAATGATCCAACTTATGGTATATTTTCTCAAAATATAATTCAAGATCCTACTTCTGAATTCACACTATATACCCTAAAGTGCCTTGTGGTTTAAAAAATGTGCTTGTTCTGATAAGCTCTTTGTATTACTGACATAAAAGAATCAAATTCAGAGCTATAAAAATTTCTCCAAGCTCCACTGTAAATTAAAGCTGTCACTTTGTATTGAAAGCCTGGAGATGCTACATGGCTTCAGGAACACACGAGGAACCGTCACTTTTCTGCCTTCTTTTTCTCTTCACATCTTTTTATTCTGTTTTATTTTAAGCATTTCTCTGAGAATACAGATCTTCCAGTTTGTTTTTAGTGAGGATTTATTCCTGTTAACAAGGCCAAGATTTCAATCAAAAGTCAATGAAAAATGCTGAGTCTGTCTACCGGGAACACTAAATCATGAGTGTGATCTTTTACTGTTTGCAAAGTTTATGTAACAGATTGTGTTGTTGCATTACACTTTTACCACCTTCCGTATTCATTTCCTTTTTTCCATGGTATTCGAAGTTACCATTTTATATTCCCCATTCAAAGTTTGTAGGAGGCCTTACAGAGAACAGAAGCCAGTGAAATAGGAATATATCATTTATCAGAAAATGTTTCACTGAAGTCATTCAATCAAGTCTTTGGAAGAGCTGGAAGCAGAATACAGTTCTTTGATTTCTATTTCTAAGCGTTGCCTTATGATATATTCCAAAGTATCCAAACTTTTTTTTATGATTAAGGAATAGTTTTGTCGTTAAAACAAAGGAGACACAGCAGTCTCCTGCACTTCTCCCCATATAGCTGTCTATGGTCTCTTTGAGAAGGCTGGCATCAGACAAGAAGGCAAATCATTCATATCCATGCAAATATCCAAATGTGCAGGGAACTAGTTTATAACATATATTTATATAAAATGCATGGATATATATATGTAATTTATCCAGTGTCCCTAACCCTTTGGATACATAAGCAATTGTATAGAACACATTCTGAAAGTCTGGCCCAATCACACATACAGCCTACCTAGATTCAAAATTGTTCCCTTTTCCGAACAATGGAAACCCTGCAAATGGTATGAGTAAAAAAATCATAATACTGTAATAATAGGGAAGAAATTTAGCCCAAAAGCTATTCCGCCAGGAAAACTACTGGGTTCAGTGGAGCATGTGCATGTGTGAGGAGGGCAGGATTATGTCTGACATCCTCCCAGCCCAGCAGCACCTGAACCTGTAGGATCACCCAGACTAATCCACACTGTTCCCACACCAGCACTGAATCGAGTCGTTGGCTGTGAGGTCCTTATTCCGGGGGGAAGAATTGGCTTGTGGCTTCTCATCTCCACCAAGCGCTGGGACAAACGAACCTACGGCAGCCGATGCCCCACAGAATCCAGATCCTGGAGATAGGAGCACAGCAGGATAAGGTGCAGGAGGTGGAGATCAGCTGTTCAGGGAGGCCTTTCTGACCACAGCTACTTGCAACTCCAGGCAGTTTCCTACGCCTGAAAAAAGCTCTGCTGGCAGGGTTTCCTGGCCCTGTACAACATGGTTATTGCAAAGACTGAATTGAATTCTTATGTCAAATACGACTCTCTGGTATCTACTAATTGTATTTCTGCAGTGTATTTTCTTCTTGTGTTTTTGTTTACATTTCACATCTACCTGCTTTCAGAAACATTGTAAAATTGGTTATTGACTCATATTTGGTAAAGTCTAACATTGACTGACTAAGAATTAAACTCTTGTATTCGATATAAAAGAATATTTTGAAATCGAGAACGTTTACATACTGTGTGTCTTCTAAAGAAAAATATTATCTTTCAGTGATTAAACTAACGTAGCATTAGTAGTTCTTTGTAAACAACTTAATGTATTAGTTCTTTTCCAAGAACTTAACTATACACTTTGATGTGAGGAAATATTTACTTAAATGGGAAGGTCTGATTCTTCAGACGCAATGATAACTTGACATAAAGCAATTACTCAAAACTACCACATAAACTTTTCCCCAAAGATGTTTGTTTTCTTTGACTGACCAAAAGCACTCAATTAGCCTCATGTTACAAGATAAAGTCCATCTTGGCCAAAAGCATGCCGGACATAATAAATTAGAGTTCTTTCCCCAAGATACATGATTAACCCATTTTAAAAGCTACTGCACTGAAGCTTTTGTTTTCTTAGGAGACGTGAAAATGTATCATCTGAGATCCAGGCTGTTTTTAAAAATAGACCCCAAAAATAACAGAAAAATCCTGATATATTTATAAGATTCTAAATAATTTGGAGAGTTCAGGCTTTTTGGAGACAAGAACACTAGAATTTCAATATTTATCTTTGTTATTTACCACTTACCCACTTTTTCATCCCTGCAAATTTTATAAATTATGATTTTAGGTTTTCTATTGGTCATTATGGAAATGTGTGGCAGCACAGAACCCAAAGCACTTATGCAACCATTAGGAATATAGCATTTAAACATAATATTCTTAAACAGAAAGCCCCGAGGAAATTGTTATATTTTGAGAGCTAATGTGTTTTTAGTGTGTTTAAGGTATGCCATATAATTTCCACAACACTTTAATTTCTTGATTGAAATTTCTTAAGGCACCCAATTAAGCACATCACTAAGCACTGAATATAGTAGTAAATAATTTACTTATAACTCCTTCTAAATTATTGCATAACATTAGCTCTCTTCTGGAACTTCTTTGATGTTCCAAAATATGGTGAAAACCAAGATCAAATCCTGAGAGAACGCCTCACCTAATTCTTTCAAAACTTCTAAATGCAAGATATGGGACATACTCTTTTCAAAATGTCTGTCATTTTAATATTTATTGCTAGACATCCTCTCAAATTGTCACAGGATCAAAAAATATTTTATCATCATCTTTTCAAACACCTCTACCATTTACTTCTTTGGATTTTTTTCCCAAAAACGGAGAAGAAATACTGAGTGATCGCTTCAGTCATTTCTATGTTTTTAAGCAACTTGACTATTCTATCACTGCTCGAGAGACCCACACCATTCTTAACATTCTTTTTACTCCAAACACATTAATACTTATTTCCATGCCCTATTTCCATTGCCACAGTTTTCTTCTTTGCGCTCTTTTGATGATTTTAGCAATTTTCTGACAGGTCTAACTTCAGACATTGCTACATACTGGAATATATAACGATCTTTTCCTGATGTGCTTTTATTTTCCTTTCTAGTATGTACATTTAAATTCTAACATTCGTTAAATTAGATGTAATATTTTCTGTGTTAACCTAAAGCTAAGTGAAGTGGGTTGTTTCTTGTAACTGATCTTCATTTCTGGGGTTTTCAGGGAAAGCAAAGGGTAGACAAATTCTTTCCCAAGGCCCAAGATGTACATTCTGTGGTTTAGCCAAAATCCCAGCAAGTTGTATAATGTGACCACTGTATAGCTATTCTTTTTTTATATGTTGTACACTTACTTAAAAAAGGATGTGAAATTGAAAACTAGGTACAGGGCCTTGTTCTTTGTAGCATATCATAAATTTAGTTCTCTAGACCTTTTTGCAGAAATGACAAATACTTGTAGGATTGTTAAAAACTATTCTGCTCTACAATTTCATAAAATAGCCCCAAGAGCAATCTAGTAGAGCATGACAAAGCTACCGTGCTTTCATCTTTCCTCATTATCATTCTGCTGCATCTCTTGAACTAAGCAAAATAAGGTGAAGATGTACTGGGGAAAAAGCTCCCCTTATACATGGCTACTCCTTCCTCTTTCCTTTTCAGGCAATTTCCTTTATTTCCATATTAATGGAATGGCTACATGAGGTTACCAATCAATAATCAATTGTGAACCAGGCTTTTGGTTGCTACAAACTGCTTTACGCTAGCAATAATTATGGTCCTATATGTTATTGCAGTCCTCATGACATAGCCCTAGGGGAACTACAACAACTACAAAATCTCTGCTGAGTATGCGTACGTGTGTGCAGAAAAGGGCAGACAGGGTGAACAAAAAATAGCTGCTGTTAAAAAATCATATTTAACACTATGAGATGTACAACTATAGGTTTCAGAGCCATATTTTTAAATTTTACTACTCCGCTTTTTTGATGCCATTTCCATGGAAATGCAGTAAAAAGCCAGACAATATTTACTAAGCGAGTATTTGAATCACAGTTTAGAAAGAGGACAACAAATGAGTCGGAAGAAACACATTACAGTCAAAGGCCTGCATTTCAGAGGTATTATTCTTCACCTGAAATGAATTATGAAAAAGTTATAGGCCCTTGCATTTGGTCTAGTATCTGTAAAAATACCAAATGTAAATAAATTGGTCCTGTCACTATGTTATAAGAGCGATCAAAGATAGTGGTGAAACCAAGGTAAAACAGAGACCAAGGCTCTTGAAACTGCACCCAGTCTCAGCTCATTTTCCGTCACGAAACCGCAAAACCCCATTTATTTAAAGGTTAAGACACAATGTATTTAAGTTAGTGGAATACTTGCTTTTGTTTAAACATATAAACACCATCAGCAATAAGTAATTATATTCCAGCAAGCACTACTAGTAACTAACTGCTCAGTCACTGAATTCGGATCTGAGTCCACTGGATTTCAAATTTTTTAAATTTATGGTTAAAGATAAACAGATGAAACCTCTCTTTCATAATATCCTACGATGCAAATAAGAAAGTTTTGTCAGCTTGGAAGAACTGCCCAGACATGATGAGACATCGGAACAAAACCATGCTGAGATGGCAGCATCAAGCAAAATGAGCCAAGTCCACTCCCCAGACCAGGGGAGCAAGCCAATACTACTACTCTTGGCAGCATTTCTTATGTGTTGAAATAAGTATATGGAGTGATGATGAGATGATGAAGAAGATGAAGAAAAGGGAAACTAGTCACTGGCCAGGATCCCTTGGGAGGCTGAAATACACACTTTGTAGTCATCACTACCAAAGTGTTGTGGGTTGTTGAAAACCCTTCTCCCTTCTGTAGTTGCTAACGTTAACTTTGGCATGTCCATAATTCCCACATAAGAATGCTTTTATCGATAATTTTTAATAATATTAACATTCATTATGAGGATTTGTGGCATAGTGCTCAGTATACCACTCTCCATCACGGCTGACTCTGGCTTTTAAACTTGTAGAATTACAAAGCTGGTGCTGGTTGCAGAAATAAATGTGGGCTTATTCATCTCTTTCCTATAGTGGGACCAGTGAAGGTGGAGGTGACAAGGTAAAGGATTGGTATTTTGTGGGCTTGGATTTCAGAGAACTTTAAGTCGACGTTAATCCTGATGTGCAATTAATATGCTTTAATTTGACTGTATATACTGCTAACTGGAACAGCTGTTCAATCTGAGCGCATTGTGTGTCCTCTGGGGACCTGTGTTCATTTTCAAAATGTCAAGATGTGCTTGGGAGCAAGCGCGGAGCAGTAGCAGCTTCCTATAGAATGGGTAAAATGCTCTTTAGAATAAAAGAGTATAAATATCACAGTTGTTATGTTCAAAGCCTTTAAAAAGAAAGCAAAACAACTTGAAAATCCTCAAGGCCTATTTTGGCGAGCCATGGAAATGCCATATGTTACAAGGGGATTTTACACTAGTGCAATTACTTCGGGCTGCAGGGGTTAACCAGAAGTTTTGGAGGTAAAACCAAAAGAACTACTCAAGCTGAAGGCTAATTGTGTTTTCTCTTTTGACCTTGTTCTTAAATGACTCCTACTGATTCATGCACTAATTTCAAGAAATTAGTAATCCCTATTTTGCTAGTATTGTCACTGAATTACTCTTTCAGTCAATCAATAATTATCTCAAAACTGGGGCAAATGAGGCTATAAATCTCCAAAAAGGAAATGCCTCTTAATTGACACTGGAAATTTCAAAACAGGTTACTAATCCAGTAAATATATTTCTGTGTGAAATTACACTGGGGTTTATATCTGTCTATAATGACTCAGGGATAATACATCCAATTTTATGGCATGAAGTGACACAAGCTGTTAACTACATCAGGTTCTTAGCATCTTATCTTCCTGTAGCGCACTATGGAGTCCTACCCCTTTCACATGGAAAAATCACTGAATGTCACTCATATTGAGATTGATTCTCATATATGGGAATCATTATGGCATTATAACATAAACACAGTGTAAATACATTTTATACACTACATATAATTTAGAATCAGTACTTCTTAAGTGTTTTAGAAGTGTGAATAAGCTTTACTATCTCCAGTCCACAAATGGGGGGGGAAGAAAATCAGACAATTATGGGCTACATTTTTCTCAAACTTCATATGCATGCAAGGAGATAATAATTAAATCTTTGTATGGTTATAGGAGATAAAGAGTCCAAATAGGAAGTTTCCAATAGAAAGCAAGTAAGGACTTGCATGCCGTGCATCAAATAAGGAGTGTGCGATATGAAAGCTTTAACAGCTAGACAAAGCAGATGAGCAAGTGTATGTTTAGGTGAGGTTTTCTGTGCTGATGTTGAGTAGTTTTACCACAGACAGAGGCAAGCAGCTGATTATTATCCCCCAAGAGCAAGATGAAGCCAGTAAGCAATTATTCTGAATTGTGGCACAATGCCTCCCAGAGCTATTTGTAGGTTGATGCAATTTACATACCATTGTTTGCTCAAGCTTGTGCTTAAAAAACACAGTTTATCCAAGGTAATACTGATGTGCATGAACAATCAGGTTTGGAACCAAAAAAGTTCTCCTGTCCAATCGTCTCCTTAGCTGCTTTCAGAGGCATTCGGTGGCTTTGTTGGTAAAACTGAAAGGTCCTCTCCTTCAAACTAAAGCATTAGCTGAAGGAGCAGTGTTGTTTCTGGAGTGTCAATGGGAGATAAAAGGAGATGTGCATGTCTGACTGTTATGGGAAATTTGGAAGGGAAGAAATGGACCAAGTATTTGTTTTCCATACATAGGGATGGAGATGGAGCAAAATAGAAAGTCAAATTGCATTCTTCTTCTAGCATTTTTTTTTTTTTTTTTCATTTTGAAACACCATAATATTCCCCTGTTCCTGCCAGGATGGAAGCTCTTCTGGGTCCCAGATTCCTGCCCAACCAACACACAGAAAAGGATCTGTGTGAGGAGGCAGGCACAGATGTAAGTATGCAGCAGTTATCTCATGTTTCCAATGGAAACCTCCTAGAGTTCAGTACGAATCTCTCCAAACTGACATACTCTATGGTTCTTTTTCATTTTTGTTTTTGCAACATCAGAAAACTTCCACCCAGCCTTTGAAAATCCAAATTTTAATGGCATCTGCTGAATAATAGGCAGCTCCGCCAAAATCTGTAGTTGGAATGTGTTAATACCGCTCTTTGAAATGTCTGTGATATGTGAAAAACTGTGGGTAGAAGAGTTTGTATATATATAGGTATCTGTCTGTATACAAATAGATCAATAGCTGGATTGTAGCAAAGATGGCATACGAAGCTAACATGAAGACTTCTTTTATATAGCTAATGTACATTTTCCTTTGGAAATTATTTAGATGAGAAGATGTTTTTTTATCTATCCTGTGGCATTGTCCTTTAAATTCTCACTTTCTTATTTTCAAGTTTTCATAAAAGACCAGCAAAATATAACCATAAACATAACCATAACTATTTTCTCTGTTTAAAAAGCAGGTCTGTTTGTGTAGCCCAATGATATGAAACGTGGAACGTGCAGACTTTGCATAGACATAATGCCATGTAAATTAACTTAGACCTAGAAGAGACAAGAACGCATTTCATATAAATTATTGAAGAATTGAAGAATGCGCTGTAAGATAAGTGTACAGTTTAGCAAATGGCATAATTTTAGACAGAAAGGGTTGTAAGCAAAATTGGAATCAAGGAAACAAGGTAAAATAAAGGAGAACAGGTGGTCTGGGATGTATATAGGGCCGGCCTTACAAGGCATTCAAAGGGAACCCAGAGGTATCAGGCTCATTTGCCTTTCACCAAAATGTCACATATTGCTCATGTCTTACTTGAAAGACAGCCCATATTTCTAACCTTGGAGAAGCTGAAGAGCGAGTCTTCCCCCTCCTATGGTTACTCAGAAGCAGTATTAGAAAACAAATACCTTTCTCCTGAAGCAAGGAAAAAGTCACCCTGATTTTAGCCTAGCACTGTGGCAAATCGGTAGTAACCCTTTGAAATGCTAAGTAGTTAGGCATGCTTAAAACAATGCAAATGACAGAAGAATTAAAACCCAGGGGACAGAACCTTGCCTGGTGTAAATATCACAGCTCTGTTAAATCAATTGTATTATGATAATACACTATGAGTGAGGATTTGCTTATATGTTGGGGTTTTTTTCCACAAAAAATATAAATTCTACCTTATATATTTTGGCTTTTGGGAGCAATGACCACTAAAAAAACCTTCTAATATAGCCTGCTCTTTTAATTAAGTTTGATTTGAGGCATTAGAAGATCTAAAGGACAGTATGTGGAGGGAAAAAGGGTTAGAGGGGGGAGCAAGACTCAGTTCAGCATTCTTTCTCTTGTTCCTCATAGCTCAAACTATATTCCTCATCTGTTCAGAGATCAAGTGTATTTTTGTAACTGTTTCCTCCTTTCAGGTGACAAACTGATAAAAGACCTCATTGTCTCTTTCTTTGAAACACATAAAACTTCATTACTGAGGCTGCTTCCTTAAGTTAAAAGTATTGAGTGAAATTAGACTGCCTACACAGGTTCCTAGTCTGCCAGAAAATCATATTTTCCCCCTTCGGAGGCTCACAATGAATCTTGTGTGAACCACGCCTGAGTTAAAACCACCTATTTTTGTTCATTCTGTGTTTATTTTATTATCAGCATGTCTGGTTTGCTTTAAATTCTATGGGCATTACTTGGAAATTGTTTTGACAGTGCAGCTCCTCAGCACAGGCTCTGCCAAGAGACTCGCCATTGCAGCTCATTAGGATTCAAACGGAATTCAGACTCCTTCCAGTTTCTCAGGGTTGTTATCTTGTAGGCTGTCTTGAATGTTAAGTCCCAAGTCAAGGAAATTCTACCTGAAGAATGCCCTAAAAGACCTACATTGTAAAAAATAAATAACCATTTCAAGAGGATGTTCAAAATGTTTGTTTCAATCTAAGATCAACAAAATCTCCACAAAGCATATCATTCATATGTGAAAGCACTGTCTGTTATACAAGTGTGAGACATTGGGTTGTCTCCCACAAAAATCATTGGACAACAGTTATTTACTGAAGGAATCTGAAGAGCAGCACTACACTATGATCTTAAAACATTTTACGTTTCCCGTGTGCTAGACCATGAACCTTGGCTAGATAATAAAGTTAAAATTTTCTTGTAAACTCTCTTCTTCATGCTCTTCATCTGAAGCAAAGTATATACGCACCTACATGAAAGTTCAAAACGCTTGTCATGGCCCTCCTCCCCACAGATGGAGAGCAGAAGAGCCTGAAGATCATCATAAAATATGTGGTTGGTGCTTCAGAGGTGGTCCATAATGATTTAATGCCTGGGGAAGCAGGCACACACTAACTATAAATTTCTACAGGCAACTCTGAAACCTGAGTTCTTGCTCACTAGACAACATACTATAGACAGAAAGTGAAGAGATTTCCTTGATTTTGATGACATTTCTCATTTATAATAACAAGATTAGGACCTGAGGCTGTTTCTCTCAGTAATGACACTGTGAAGGCTCACTGATGTCAATGAGTGAAGTCAAGGAACTAGTTCCACATTTAGCAAATTAAATCTTTTATTTTGCCTTGGACTAGAGATTAGAAAATCATCAGAACTTTCTACCTTTGTGTTCTAAACCATGCTTAATGTTTGGTTTCAGCTATTTTCAAAATGTATGGGTTTTGTGGATTTACTTGTTGGAGACTCATTCGATATATCATTTATGTATCATATTTATGGACTATCTGATTGTGCTTCATTTATGGTCTGTGCCCTTCCCCAGATGAAATAATCAACCGTGGTGGTTCTGAGATATTCTTGAGGGAGTTGAAATCCATTCTTCTGCAAAGAGCCAGAGGGAGCAGTTTCTGCATCATTAAATTCCAATTTAACCCTTCAAAATGAGGCTTCAGTAAGTACTGAAGAGACATATAAGCTTTGTGTTAACCTGCTTCAGAGGAATGAATTTCATTCTGTTATGATCATCTTTTACTGAGTGTTGTATAACTATAACTCATTGACCAATGGAAACATCGTTCTTAGCACAGTTTTCCAGACAATGCCGTTAAACATTTTTTTCTTCTTTTAATAATAATTCGATACAAGAGGTCATTGTTTTTATGCTTTTTAAAAAAAACAAAAAAAAACAAAAAAAAACCAAAAAAACACCCCAAACCTCTTACTACTGTAATGAACTTTGTAATGAGCTATCTTTTCCTGGCACATTACCAGTTTAATTCAAAGGTCACCTTCCATACATATGCAACAAAGCATTAGTATAAAAGCCCTTAACAACTAACATTTTAGCTAAAGTCTGCTGCAAAACCACAATTTGACTAATTCTACTGACAAGCTACAAGAAAACATGTGTAAAATACTTCCATTCCAAATACAAAACTAATAGAATTTTTTTTTTCAGGCTGAAGGAGACAGACTCTCTATCTGGATCAATTTTTACTTATATTCAACTTTTTAATAGCAATTCAAAAATAGAAAACGAATCATTAACATCACAAGAAAAAAATATCAAAGAATATTCTAAAATCCATAATTCTTACTGAATGTAAAAGTGTGCTTGCTTTTTCTTCCTCTGCTTCTTTCATTTTTCTGGCCTTGACACATATTCTTTTATGGTATGATTAGAAAGAAATGCTAACCTGATGAAAGTGTCATCACCATACATTGTATGTGTCCTGTGAAACAAGCATTTTTCACAGCCATGATAGCACAGTCTTAAAAAAATTGTTTCCTTTTCAAAGATACATGCTGAAAAATTGCAGATGTCAAAATGTCAGTGTAATCAGATGGGACCAGATACAAAGTAGGCATATATCCCAGCTACTTGCCTAAGAAGCTGCAGCAGAGGTCCTTATTACTATTTCAATTGTAGCTGAAATGCATTTCCATGCGGACAAATGTGGGAGCACCCACATGGCACTTAAATTCTGCTTTAGCATCTTAAGCGAGGTTTATTGCTGCGGCCTCTTCATTTGGGTTATTTTCACCATGAATGGGACACGCTTTATATAAATCAACATATGGCAGTACAGACATATCAGAGAGGTTTACAGTGATGAGTCTGACAAGAAAATCATTTCTGAAACCAGCTTAAACACTTGAGGAAGGTACTCTGAGTTAAGAATTGCTATTACTATTCTAGTGGCATAAACATCTGATGCACACACATAGGCAGAAAATGATTAGGAATCATTCTGATGGAGCAGACCAGCAGCCATTCTTGCTATTCACACAACCTGCTTTGTCTTGCCAAGAGCATCTCTCTTGCATGCAAAAAAAGCTATGTGCTATGTTCAAGTCTATTTCAAGAACACAGATAAAAACAGTGTGTGTGTGTGTATCTATATATATGCGCACATTGGTCAGTCAATCAGAGCTATAAAAGCAATCCCAAATAAAATTTTAAGTATTTTTAAATCTTAAAAAATTAACTAGGCATCTACACTAGAAGATACCAGAAACAGACTCTGTTATGCAGAAGAGCACATCTGTAACACTTTGCATAAATAAACCCTACACTTCAGCATCTACTTTTTAACATGATTTACTAAGGAAATGTGTGTAATCATCTTATGCACAAGCATGTTTGTGTGTCCGTCCCCTGTCTCTGCTCCTTCTTTCCTTGAGTGGCCTATTTCAACTGCACTTTGAAATACAAGACTGGAGCACAGGTCTCAAAGACGGTATTTCAAGCAAGTAAGGTAAAAGAGATATCTTCTTAAGCAGGAAAAAGCTACAACAAGGAGTCCCGCTTGGTAAAACACCAGGTGAGATTACATGAAAGCCTACACCGAAGTCAATTAACTGGAAGAAAATTAACTGCAGAAAACCTGGCTCCTTCTTCCCGAGCTCATAAACCTCCCTGCAAAGCCTGGAGAAAGGGAAAGGTCTAACTCATGCGTCTCAGCAGCTGTGCGGAGAAAGGCAAGGCTCAGCTGTCTGACCTTGCAGGAGGTTGTGGTTATGAAGTTCAGTTCATTTCTTGATCGTACACAAAACACTGCTGTCTCTGAACTGAGACAACCAGGACCCAACACGGGTGCAAGGATGACAGTAACAAGGGTCCCAGCTAGCACCGACAGGCTCAGGCCCTTTGAGAGATGGGTTCCACTCTCTGGATCTCCTTGAATTGAGATGGGTGGGTTTTTTCAGGTTTTATGTATTAGGGAATGCCTCAGTTGATCTAATGTATAGATGACGTTATGGTTTCCCTATGGAAGTGGAACCTTTCTCCCTCCCACAGGCTAAAAGGTGTTGAGAAAAAACATTTAACTAACAGTTAAGCTTTTAAATTAGTATCAATTAAGCAGCAATTTGTCATAATAAGGTGAAAGTTCATCGTGGTGCACTAATAAGGGGATTTCAAGATCCTTATTTCACACTGATAATAGGAAAAAGTGACTCTTACTATGTGTAAAGCATAGAGAAGATGCAGATATTTTATTTGTTCACTTCAATATCGCTGTTGGCTTCTATTCCACTACAAGAAGGTCAACAGCACACGCCAATGAATGGACTAAAATTCCACTTTTGAACATGCTCAGAGTTTTACTGAAAGGAAGTTGGAGGATCTGAAGAGACCAAGACGCCTGTATTATATTAATCTCTAAAACCATTAAGTGATTCATACTGTTTATTATAATCAAAATAGGTACTGAATAATTATCTCTGAAAGATTATTAGAGGATAATGTGTTTATATGAATACTAGCATACTGAAATATGCATATTAAAATGAAAGAGAATTTGGCAACAGTAACAAATTGGAATGGAAGGCACAACATTTGACTTTACTAATACCTTTTGTTTGAAGTCATTTAGCACATTCTAAATACTGTTTGAAATTTTTTTTTTTGTTTATTAAATGCATATTTACTAGTAAATGGAAGGCGCTTTGTTTACAGCTGACAGAACTGTTATTAAGAGCCACATTCAGGACACCACAAAACTGTAATGTTTAGCCTGTTTGATGTTTTCCATAAAATCCTCAAAAGACAAAATTCTGTCGTATGCTCATTCCACAAAGTGTTACACAACTGCACAGAAAACAGTCTAAGGCAATTCTATATAAATCATCAGAATACATTACACACACCTATCAGACTTGATGATAAACATAGGTTTGCCTATATCAGACAGTATCCTTGGATTACAGATCTTTAGTATTTAAAATGTTGTAAAACTTTATGACCATATCGAGAGGTTTTAAAAAGGTAAAAAGGGAAGGACTGCAGAATACACAAGCTGCCATTTTGCAGAGAAGAACTCAAGAGGAATGGAAATTTTCATCAGCTTGTATCGGTTATGTCTAAACATGCGAGCATTTCTCAGATGTCCTGGCAGACATCTGACCACGCTGGACGGAAAACCAAATGGGCGCCAGCATGGCCTGACTCTCCTCTTCTCCCTGCCTCCTCGAGGCCACCCCTGCTCCTGGGGCCAGGTGACACTGGGAGCACAGGCCTGCCAAAAGCGCCCATTGCACAAACGGTGTTCTGGGACCTCAGCAGGGTGGCCAACGGAGCACGAGATGAAGTGGAACTACTTTTGAGGCTTTTTATCCCGCAAAGGTATTTCTGGGGAGACTTAAAGCACTCTGTCTGCAAATGTAAAAACGTTGACCGAAAATGTTGAATGTAAATGTGCTAACCCCGTAAGCAGGCCAACCTACAGAATGTGGGCTGGGAACACTGCCAAGCGTAAATTGTGGTAACGTATATAGGCACTGCAGCATGAAGGCTCTTGATGACTGCAATATCAATGGAGTCAGTAAAGCAAAATGTTATAGATAGCGGTTCCCTGAGCAAAGGGATGAAGGGGATGTGGGTCTAGCTTGTGTCTGGACTCTGTAATGCCTAGTGAAGTGACAGGTCTGATAGGAAGCCCCCTGCCTGACAGCCTTGGCTGGGTCTCTCTCCCCTTTCTCTTAAATAGGGCCAGTAGATCAAAAGACATCAACAGGCATGAAAACAGACAGATAAACAAAGGACTGGGTGTGGGTTTTGAAAACGTAAGCTAGGATAAAGTTCTATTACAAAGCTTAGAATAAACCGTGGCTCATTTCTACCTTCGTCACAGACTTCCTATATGGCTTTAGGCAACCACTTAAATGCTATTTATTAAGGGGCCCAAGTACTTCTAAACACCTGGCCATCAACTTCTCTGTCTCTCAGTCACCTGAGAGACATATAGGTAAAATCCAGGTGGTACCATTTCTTTTGCTCATATCTTTGTCCATCCATTGAGGATAGTAAACTATATCCAGGCAGCACCTAGAACAAGAAACCCCAGAGGAGCTTTGATGTTATAAGAATAGAAATATTGAGTCAGGCAGTTCAAGAAGGAACTATAAAATATATATATGTATATATATGCTAGTTAAACAGTCTATTCTGGTGTAAAAATGCACGTAGCAATTCATCTGCCCCAGGTTGTATGATTCCTAAGTTGAAATGAAAGGAGAAAATATGTCTTTGTCAAGGATATACACCTTCTGAAGAGCGATCTCCTTGATATATTAGGGTGCACATACCAATCCAGTAAAACACCAGCTTCATGACATGGGGTGTAGGACACAGATATGTTTGGAGAAAGAAATAGTCTAATAGTAGTTCACTGAAACTCCTACAACAGTCCTTGAGTATCTGCTAAGATTGCCAGCAGTGAGAAATATGACAATTGTGAACACCAGAGTTAGTTTTTTAAGAGTAGCACTTCCATGGTAAAAGAGTCATTGGTTGCCGTAGCAGTATATGGGATAGGAAAAGTGCAATTACAAACACAACCAACCACAGATGTTGTGTGGGGTTGCCTGATCTAAGATGCTGTGACTAGCTCCCTCTATGACCACAGCAGGGAGCCATGGTCTGGCATCCTTAAACAACAATCTAAAATGTCCAAGCCTCATGAGGCTAGATGTCACAGTAGACTGCAACAGGTGTGAAGATGGCCCTAAGTGTGAGGCTGCCAAATGTTTGACTCAGAGAATACAGTTTTGCTCAGAAACCACTGTCCTCCCTTCTGAAAATGTGACCCTTAAAATGAGCCCTTTTCCTTGAATACGTCTTCCTGTGTCTTCTCCTTCCTTTCTTCCACTTATTAGTCCCCTCTCCTCTTCAGTCTTTTGCCCTTACCTTTCCCACATGCTGTTGGAACCTGATTTTTAAAGCAAAAATCAGGTGGGAGCAGTCCTAATTAGAGCAGCTCAAGTTAGCAGAGAGAAGCAACCAGTCTTTCTTCCATGCTTTCTCTTCTCTTTAGACAATTAGTGTTGTAAAAGTTTGTTTGGGAGCAGGTGACTGAGTCCTACCTGAAACATTCATAGAGGTTGGGTCAAAACATTGTGTGGAAATCGGTACTACATATTTTCTCAGTAAAACCAGCAAAAGAGCGGTATCTTTTTTACCGGCCAGAATGGAGATGTTTAAGGGCAAGTTTAAAGGAGGACAGGTCTTTATTTCAAGACCAAGGGAAGGCTCCGAACAGAGTTTGTTTTCAGAACTGGCAGTTTCACTTGGAGAAAGAGGGAAAAATCACTGTTCATCATGGCACGGCCCTCTGTGAAGTTCTTAATGATGGCAAGGGCAGAAAAGTGAGAGCAGAGCAGGCCCTTCAGAAGAAACTGAATGGAAAAAAAAAAAGTAAAGGTGCTTTATAAAACTATAGAGGGAGAACAAGAGTCAAAGCATCCCTGATCCTGCTGTGAGTTTCCTTAAAATTTAATACAAGCAGTCCAAGTTTGTTCATAATCTGGATCTACAAAAAATCATCCATGGAAGATGAACAAGCAGATACTTCTCTGTAATGCCAATTTATACTCATATTTTTAATACTGCCAATCCCCCCAAATCACAAATATCAGACCTGTCATTAATGAAAAAATGATTTAGATATTAAAAGAATCTTTCTTGCAATGTTTACACCGTTTAACAAAAACTAAAAAATAACCCTGGCAGTAACAGTTTTTCAACAATCACCAGCCAGTATCTCTCCAAATGTCACTTAATGTGCTTTCTCTCTCTCTCACCTTTTCCTTTTTGTGTGTGTGTGTGTGTCTTTTCTACAGGCTTGTTGCTCCCTTGCTGGCATTTCCAATGGGCTGCCTCAAGTCAGATGTCTGCTGTCTCACAGATCTCACCAAGAAAAGGCTTTTTATCTGTTAACACATTTGAACCATCTGCGGGAAAAGCAGCAGCACTTTAGCACCAGGAAGGACAAAGAAGTCACAGTCCCATCCCTGTGATGTCTGCCAGAAGTCCTTGCTCATAAAAATCAGAATAAAAGCAATTTCAGCTTTGTTGTTCCCATTGAGGAAGAAAGTAGCTTCAGTGGAACCAGCGGCTTCGTATAACTTCATGGAAACGGTGAACATAGAAAGATGTCTATAGAAAACTGAGCTAAAGCTGAATATATTAATACACATAAAAAGAAGCACAGGATTCAGTGCATCTTCCCCCCCAAAATAAATCCTGCATCAGTGTGAGGAAATACCAAAAGGAAATGGATTGCTATATACCTGTCTAGTAGAAGGGAAAGCACTTTGACTAACTCCATGAGGGACCAATTAGGCCTAGTGAGACCAAATAAATATTTATCAACATAGCCAAAGGACATGTCCTTGTCCATAGGCTAATTGTGTAAGCTTGTATACTGTGACCATAAAACTTGGAAACCAGGGAGCTCCAATTAACTCCAGTTGGTCCGGGATTACTTGCCAGTGTAGCAATGTGAGGTGCCATCTTTACATAAGTGAGTGCAAACTCCTCGGTGAAACTTACATCCAAGTTCTTTAGATTCATTTGGGATTTGAGATCTCCTGCATACTTCTCTAAATTAGAGGTAGGCATTGACCAGAGGTCTCACACCATCTTACTCTCTTACCCCAGGAATTTCAAGGACATTTTAGTGAAGGCAATGAAGTGCATTTTTTTTTTTTTTTTTTTCATTTTCTTTGAGCAACATTGCAAGGCCACCTCCAATTTTGGAGTAGAGTGGAGATGGAGCTTTCATCTCTTTGTGCGCATCTCTCTGCAACAGGTTAATATAAAATGCTAACAGAGCGCACCAGGATTTTCGGCACTGAGCATTCCCGGGCAAGTTTACTTATACAGGCTCAGCCTCCAAGTCTTAGACAGCAAGCAAGATATATAGTCTAAAACACAGACACTACATGGATTTTCCACACATTTGGAGTTGCCCAAGAGCTCAGAAAAACAGGCAATATAAATAAACAGTTCAAGTCAAGTAGGGGGCAGAATGGCTACTACACACATCTTTTTGTGAGGAGCACGCCTCCGGGTTCGTGTCTAGTTAAGTGAATACAGAAAGAGAAAAAAGCACTGAAAAGGACAGTGGAAGAAGTAGTAACACAAACTGGTTAAGTCCCACAGAAAAGCCGACAGGAACCTGAGAAAGGAGTGAGCAGAAGAAGTAAAACATGGGAACACTACAGCATTGGGTGGGCACACACCACATTTTCCGTTGCCCACCAAAACCATGTACTGAGAGGTGAAGTGTCCTTAGGCTCACTCAATGGGAGAATAAGCAGTGAAGGAGGAACGAATTATTGGATTTCACAGCATATTCCTCATCTATGGGAATTCAACAAAGGCTGATCACAAAGGTGGGGTTTCATGGTGATTTATCCCAGTGGTCTTCACTGCATTATAGAAAATTACGGCCTTAATTAATAAGTGCAAAAAATTTACCATATAAAAAAGCTTCCCACACAAGTTATGAATGAACCACTTTTTTACATCACATGTTATCAGTTAAAAGACACACAAATAAAAGGAAGTTTCCAAGACCACATCTCTGACATTAGTGCTTATTGTAAAAACCAAGACACTCCAATCAAAGGTCTGCACCTTGCAAGAGGCACTTAGAAACACATCACAAAACAATGATTTCTGACGCAGGAAGCTTTTCCTTTTTCAGTCCCAGAACAGCACAATGGGATTTGCTGTAGTAACTCTCGAAACAGATGTTGGATTCACTCAGAAAAAAGTGAATCCAGGAATATCACTTCAAATCTGCTGATTTGCTGTGACAGCCATGAAGGACAGACTCAAAGAAATCAAAGTGTTCCTTCTCTTTTGTGTGGTCAGCAGGCAACCAGGTCAGAAAAGTATCAGCATACTGCCCTGATAGCAAAAGCCTAGCTAGGTAAAGAGAGGGGAATACATTAATGTCAAAGTTTATGGAACAGAATATTTATTTACAGCATCCAGAGAATCAACACCTTTTCATAAGATGCATATACAGGCAGAGGAAGATTTGAATATGAGACGTAAAGGGGATAAAACCACTTAGCTAGAAGGTCTGAGCTATTTTATAGGACCCTTGAATAACCTAAGACACAAATGTATTCAACTCATGTTTTAGTGGGACATAAGAGATCTCACTATCACACAAGTGCTCAAGTCATAAAAATGCTCTGCTTTTACAGTTCTCTAACAGGGGTTGAGCACTTCCTGGGACTTCCTGGGACTATGTTCATTTACATACTGAAAATCTATAACAATTAAGCTTATCGATAATATCTTGACAAGGTATCTGCTTCCTCCTTTAAGCAGTTTTGTCCCTGAACATTACAGGCATTTTAGAGGAGGATTTTGAACACTTCTGCTCTTATATAACATTTTGATAGAAAGTGACTTTCCGTGGGAGAGCCCCAGATAATAAATCACTGGAGCACTAAACTATGTTGATAGCACATCTGTTTTAACGGTATGCAGTGCCACACGGTGTACTGCAGAATAAACCATTCAGCTGGAAGAGGTTTTTACATCTGTCAAAGGACCTTTGCACATGTTCCTATGAATTCAGATTTCATATTCCAATTTTTCCTCTGAAATTGTACCTACGCAAAAAAATCCCAAATCTTAGGAACAAGCATGTCGGGGATAGGGTATAGCTAGTTGAAAGAGTCAAGGTATACTTTTTTTTGTTTTCTCTCCCTCTCAGTAGAGGAGATCAGCAGGAATCAGAGAAAACAACAATGATGGGAGTTTAAAATGAGGGCATTATAGACCAGAAATGACATAACAGGGGACAGAGAGGGAAGCAGAAGGAATCCAGAAACTAGAGATAGCGGCCAAGAGGGAAAAAGTATCAGTCCTACTGATGACATGTTAAACTTGAACTCAAAAAACCCTGAGTTCTTGGTACGGTGTCCTTCCATAACCTTGAACATAGCGTTTCACCACACTGTAGCTCAACTCTAGACTCATTACATGGGGACCACAACACTTTCCTAATGCCAGGGAAATGGCAATAATGTCTAGATATGTCTAGATGCCCAGAAGGACCCTGTTCCCAAAGACACAGCCATGAGCAGATTACTAAAACCTGAAAGGAGCACTAAGAAAAAAACACTAGTACAGATCTAAGCAGAAGCCACAACAAATTCTGATATATGAAAATAAAACTTGCTTTGTTAAGTCAATCAATTTATTTGCAAATATATTCCTGTCAATTTTTTTCCTAAACTATATTAATCAGCCACCTAAATACAACGCTTTCCCATTTAGAGTATATATTTTTTACTTCTTTCATAAGACCATTCTTCAGAACTTAAAAATCTTCTGAGAGTCACCCATACTCAGATGAAGCAGTTATTCTTGTTAGCTTTTGTCAAGAAAGCTCCAGTTTTTCATGTGTAATGACTCATGAATTTATCTCTCTGGAAGTCTTAGTAAATAACGAATTTAATCCTTACTAACCATGAAAAACAAAAACCAGGACTGTATGGAATAACATCTTGTTACCTTCTCGCTTTACACAATCACAAAACAAATGGAAGTGCAGACTTGCACAACGTATTCTAACCCACGGCATATCACCAACCTAAAACATATGTGAAAAGAGTGAGAAAAACCACCAGCACTGGCCTTGTCTTGCAAATGGGTTTACAGGAGATTGGCCAAGAGTATTCCAGATGGTTGGGTTTTCGCTTAACTGTTCCCAGAGTGAAATGGTCTGCTGCTGTGAGTGATGCCCCACATTAGTAAATGTTGGTCTTTCTCATCACATAAATCATCAGTTATCTATCTTCCTGATGCTATCAGTCCTCTCAAGATGCCTCGACTGTGACAAGAAATAACGAGAGATTAATTAAACCGTTAACCTTTTCTGTAGCACTAGCCATAGTAAGAGAGAGGGAAAGATGGTACTTCATGGAAAATCCTGTCACCACACCACACCTTGGAGAACAAGCGCTCTGAATCAGCCCATGACTCTACAAAATGTAGAGAATTTGAAAGAATTACATTTTATAATTTTATAAAAGAGGATTTAGCCTGCTGTGATTATTGCTCATGCATACAATGAACTACCATATTAAAGGGTACAAATGACGACAATTTTAGATAACGTAAAGGTTGCCTCGTAGGCATCTGATAAGTTTCCAGCCCATACAATATTTTCCAGGAATAAACATATGCTGCAGCTGGCAGGGACACAAGTAAAACAAGAAAGCAAAGCTATTTGGATATATCAAACGGTCTAAAAATCACGTGCAGCAACTTTGTCTGAGATTGTGGAAATAAATTATTTCTGTTCCTTGTAAAGAGGAATACTTTTAAAAAAAAATCATTTGTCATCTTGTACATTCAAACTCATTACTGGCACACATAAGCTTGTGTGTGCAATAGAAGCAAATGATGCAGTGTAGTAGAAGCAGGTCTATTGAGCAAAACATCCAGTCTAGAGCATATGGAGGGGCTTACTTTGAACTAGTCTGGTCTCATGGAATGAATGTTCCTGGTTTATTTTCATTTGAAGGAAACCTAGTTCATGGTAACGATAATGCTACTGTAAACACAAAGTTTGCTTTCAATGAAAACTAAAGAAGCATAATACATAGTTAATCAGTAGTTCTGCATTCCAGAAAGAATGAATTAGATCCTAAAAAAGGAACCTGAAACTTTAGACTCCAATATCACACATATGAAAATCCTTATTTTCATGCACACAAGTCCACGCAGGTTGGCTTCAGTGGGACTATTACGTGTTGCCATTTCAGCAAAGCAATTTGAATGTGTCTTCACAGTCACATGCAGACACCTCCATTCATGCTTTGAGTTGAGTTACCTGAGCAGAAATTCCTGAAAGACGTGAAAAGCGGGTCTCACAAAGCAATGCAAAATCACATGCTGATGTGTCTTCATGAATTTAACGCTACAAATAGTTCATGTTTCACCAGTTCACTATGCCATGACTGTCTGCACTTGACTGGATAAACATACCCTTTGCTATGAAAGGGGCAATGCTTGGTCGAAGGGATGCTTTTAGATTCGTACCTTAAGCAGAGCTGAGCGTCGCAAGCTAAGCATCAGTCTATTAGAATAAAATGGAGGAGGAACTATGGAAGAAAGAGTACAACACAAATATGTGACACAGAATAATTACTGCTTCAAAAACCCGATAGTACTAGATTGAAATTTCACATACGTAAAAACACAATCACTTGCATCTATATTTTCTCTCTATTTCTGTTGGGTTGGACTTCAAAATTTGGAATAAAACCCTGATACAAATAACCCTTTGCTATTTGCAGAAGAGTATTTCAGCCAGGTTCTGGGATCAGGCAAAGCTGATTCATCCAAATGAACCAACGTGGGAAAAAATCAAAGAAACTTTCTTACTAGAATATCCACTTCTCATAGGGCAGTAAATGTCACTAGGGAAATGACTTGGGTTTTTCCTATTTGAAAAAGACTTTGAATCAATGCCCTCTTAATTGTGAAATGTATTAAGAGTTTTCAGAAATGACATTATTCTCTAATGCCCCTGTCCATTAATGGAGCACATTCATTGTACTTATTAAGATGGTAAAGAATCATTAGACTGGTGGGAATGAGGGAAAGAAAATTGAAACGTTCCCTGCTAAGAAACTAATTTCACAAAAATGACAGGAAGTCAGTGGAACTGAAAAGCAGGAGATGTTAGAATTAGGTCTAGTCATTTGAGTCACGTTTGATGGCATCAACAAAGGCTGCTTTGAAGAAAATCATCCCGGTCCTCCTTCTCTCTGTATTTTTTCCACAGAGTACTCTGTATTCTTTATAGCCTCTTCTGCCAGAATGCCCATGCCCCTACTTTATCCTCTTAATGGCTTCTGAACCAGGGATTGACCCCTTCAGCAGTGCTGGAGTTCCTACTGCACTGCCTCAGATGGCTTTAAAAAGCTATAAAGTTACAGCCAGCTATATTCTGGATATATAAATGAATTGCAATCATTTCAGTTCACCAATGCATATAAAAGGTTATTGACCCCAAAAAGCACAGGCAGGAGGAACATATGCAGTAGCGTTAGGAGGCAAATACTTTTACAAAATGATTATTTTTTTTTTTGCAATTTTAAAAATGTTCCTCATCTCTACAGGAAGTACCTGTGCTCATCCTAGCATTTAAAAAAAAAAAAAACAGGGAAGGCAAATTCTGGGCTAATGGTCATTTTGTAGCAACCAGGGAGTTAGCCTGGGAGGTGAAAGCTGAAGACATACGTGGACTTGAGAATTCAGACTCAAAAATTAGATCTTGCCTTCCTGCATTCGAGAAAATTATCCTGCCATGGATAAAATCAACCACATTCTTGGTCTGGCATAGTAATTATCTTCTTTAACACTTCAAAGTAAAAAAGATAAGACACAAAGGGTAGGCCTAAGTTTTTAGTCTGGAGTGATGGACTTCATATAGAATATGAGATACTGGTGTTCACTTCCCCAGTCTCACTCAGAACTTAGCACTGAACATGAGCGACCCCATATCCTGTCTGAATTTTCCAGGCTCCAGGTATTTCTGAGGTCTTGGGTTTCTCTGGGTTTGAGGAAAAAAAGCTCAATTATGGCATACAACATTTTTCCTCTCAAAATGGAAAACAGAGAGGAGTTCCTACCAAAAGGGAAAGCAATTACTACAAAATTCCTGACTAGCCATGCTCTGTGGTAAGACAGTAAATGGAGATGAATTTCCAAAACAAAGCCTGCATCAGATTTAAGTCTCAGAAAGTGGTAATGTGGTTGATTCAGTGTTTGATAGTTTTGCTGCCCACAGTCGTTATACGCACAGGTGAACTACAAGAAGACTGACTGCACCTATGGGACAGCCCCCACCACAACTACTAGCATGATCTTTTTCACAGGTTAAGAGATAGTGGTTGCCCAATAGTCAGCTCAAGACACCAATTTCCAAGCTTTATTTTCTAACTTAGAACCTCAGATCGCTTTGGCCAGTTCCTAGCATTAACCTGCAGACATAAGATCTGAATCAGAACACAGCAAAACAGGGAGCAGGAGAACTAATCTTCCAATCATTGGTTTGCTATTTTAAATTCAAGGATGATAATAGCAGTAACTGTTGAGCTGGAGGTGTAGGGAATCAGCCCGGGGAGAACTGCATTATCACGGCTTTAGCGTGCAGGCTGCTGGGAGCAGAGGATTCAGAGTGTGGATTTAAGCAGCCAGGGTGTTTGGGGAAGGGAAATCAAGCAGGTGGTGAATAGGAAATCTGGATCAGTAAGTGGAAAAGAGCTGTCAGGGGAATCATTAGGAGCAGTTGCCTGGCCAGCTCCCATTTAGGAGCAGCAGCTGTGCCAGCCTGATGATGGGAGGGGATGCTGCTCCACGCCAGATGTGCACAGCGTGAGCGCGCTGCCAGAAACGGGGATGAATAAAGAGGGAAGCCACAGGGAGGGTGGTGTAGAGAACTAGGGGAGCAGCTGCCAGGTTACTACAGGAGACAGACGCTGTGAACAGAATAGCATGTACCGCTGCTGCAGCCCTGGGATGCCTGTGCCATTTCTGCCTAGGAGTAAGGGGTTAAATAAATGTCCAGGGAACAAAATATTTCAGGGGCTGTAGGTGCTGATTAGGCTGATCCATCCCTCTGTGACTACTTCCTGCAATCAAAATGAGCTGGTATTTTCTGCTTGAACTACTGCTTAATTTTATCACCGTACGGTAGCTAAGAATTATTTCTTGGAACAGGCACCGGTTTAAAACCACAGCGAAGGATATTAGATTTTGTTCTGCTGACCGCCCTATAAAGTCTTCCTTTTCTCTCTCTTTCTCAGCTCAAATGTAATTCATGAATTCACTCAGAATAGACACGTTTGTCTGGCTGCTTCTGAAGCCGAGCTGTGAGGAACACCATAGAACGCAGTTGATCAACCGTTTCAAGACAGTGTCCATGCCTTGGGACTACGAACATCTATTTCGATTTCCTCTCTCGGTGCTACGTGGTGCCTCTACCATGAATTCGCGCTTCTTTGACCATCTTCTGCTGAAACTCTTCTGACGTACGGTAGCAATTATATTTGTGACCATATGAGGAGGTCTGAGCTTTGGCTGGAATATTATAACCCAGCAAGCACATTCTGCCTCCCCTCTTTTATAGCAAAAGTTCACTATTTTCGTCCTTCATTTTCTGCAGTTTTTTCATCAAGTTCCTGTCTTGCCCCACTTTCAATTGTTGTATCTGTAAAATATTCCTTGTCTCCTTGGGGAGGTCTCAAGTTTTTTAAATCATAAATTTTTTTATATAAACCTTTCAAGTAGGATTCTGACACCCCATTCCCCTGTCATTGCTGCTGAAGTACAGCAGCACTGGCCACTGAATTGAGCTAAGTTAAACCAGCATTTTCTGTACTTCTACTCACATTTCAATTCATCAAAGATAGCACATCTGATATAGGCAGATTCTTGATGGCTGTTTAGAAGTCACAATACAAAAAAATACCAATTTTTATTTCTCCCAAGAGATCTAAGCTAACTGCCGTAATACATAAAGAACGAAGGAGCATGTTTTATGCAACAGAAAATTCCATCATAAACACTGCACAATAAGCAGGATGGAGCAAATAATTCATAGTGATTACATTATTAGAGAAGCTGAACCTGTCTTTTGTCTAAGGTACATATGCCAGGAGATTTCCATTCTTTTAAATGTGTACATTTTTCAATGTTTATGCTACTTTTTAATATCTAAACAGATTGAAACCGGTATGTGCTAATACTTCTGAGTTATTATTCACCAATTGAGTTATTCTGTAATTGATCAGAGAGGTCACATAGCACACATCTTGCAGTCTGGATAGACATTGCATAGCATACTCTTTTAAGAAGATGCATGTGCAAATGCAAAGTACGTTCTGCTAAACTGGGTGCTTTGATAGATTTCCCTCTTAGCCTAGTAAAAAGTATAAAAAATATAAAAATGTTATAAATAATATAAATAGTTATATAAAATGTTATAAAAAAACATGCAGAAATAAATCAAGCATTGGGATAAATTTTGTTAAGGCATACTTTTACAGCTTAAAAGCAATGTTATGTTGTTAAAATAGTACAGATTATTTTTGCTTAGGCAGTTTTTCACACTCTAATGATGCTATATTTAGATAAGACCAGGAATAGAGATGATTCCATGCTTATAAAAGTCAACGCCTCAGTATGGTGCTCCCAACTCAGCTCTTTAGTGCACTTTCAATTTCATTTTCACTTTCAATAGAATCAGTTCTCGAGCTTGTAGCCTGGATTACTAACATGAAGTAGAAAAGACCGGACTGTGGTCCCAGCTCATAGCACCAGAGTAAATAGTTCTCTGTGAGCGTGCAGTCTGTGTTAACCCCGCCATTCTCCAACTTCTCATTTTCACATGACTAAAACCAAGCTGGTGAGAAATTATGAAGGCGGACCACGGGCCATGAGTCAAAAAAAAATGGAGGCTGCTTTTCTAGCTTTAACTACTTACTCTGCCCTGTTAAAGCCCCCACAGTAAAGTTCTCTTCTGTAGGACACCAATCATCTCTGACTTATTTATTATCTTCATTCCTCCCTCCCACTCCATATATAATTTGAAATAGGTAATTAAACATCTCAAAATGCTTTGTTGAGGCTGCTGGGTGTAACAAAGAGGCTGGCCTCAAAACCAGAGGACAGATTTCCAAGGTGCAACTTTAAGACAGCTTAACAGCAGCATCATTATCAACTTCATAATTATAAGACACTGTTGGAATTCCCAGTATTGGACAATATTTAAGAAGTATGTCTTGTTTATCACCGAAATGGGTATTTATATTTGTGATAACGGTTATCATATGCTTTTACAGCACTTAGCCTCTACTTCAAAAAGAACTGTACCTAGTAAACATAGCTATTTAAGCTATAAACTTGTATTATATAGAAGGATGTGCAACATACTTGGATGCTCTAGCCCTGATTTAGGCAAGTGTTTAATCAGATGTTTAGCAGAAAACACATAAAGAGGACAAATCAATGGAAATTTTCTTCTTTTTTGCCTTTATTTAGACATAACACTTCAGCACACAGGCTGCATTTCACAAGGAACATTGTTCACCAAGATATAAACTGAAATCAGTGCAATGCACTTACAAGAATTTTTATTCTAAAACGTTGCTTTAACTCTCAACACTCACCACAGAAAGGGAAAGTACAGCTCCAACTAAGAGAATGAGAGAAGCCACTAGACCAGAAACTGTAAAATGAAACAGGTGGAAACGGTGCAAACCTCTTTCTCTCTCAAACAAAAATGGGGATGGGGATTTTTTCCCTGCTTTTAATTATCAAGATGAGCTGGAAATAGCCTTGTTTCAGAGAAATTTGCATCTGGAATCTTTACCGTCTCATTCCAAATCTAACTTGAGGCTTAATATAAAAGCTAACACCATTTTTAGGGATCCCTTCCAGTAGAAAGAGATAGACAATCACAATATTGTAATTGTCTTAGGTCGTTCTGCCAATTTTCATTTTTAAATAACGTTCTGTTTTGTTTGGGGAATTTCATAATGTCTTAGTCAAATTCTGGCTGATGATAATATTATTGTGATGAGTTCTTTCCCAAAAATGGCAGATTTCTATCTGTTTGACCTCTGTCTCATAGAAGCAGCTAAATGGAGAGTCCAGTTGAAAGATGGAAGGCAGAGACATAAAGTCTGTACTCCAGCCTACTTCATCCAGGGCTTGCATTAACAGATGTCCTCAAAATATCTCAGTTTCCCATTTTACACATTGTTTTTACCTTGTCCTATGCAAATAAGCAGAGATTCCAGTGGAATTAACCCCATGAAACACTTGAGTCTGACTTGTCAGAACTCAGCTTTTCTCCTGTGTTCTGCCACAAGCCCTTACAAAAGGAGCTGATCAGGGCAGCGCCTGAAACACGAAACCCAAAAATATTGACATCACACAAAATTTTCTCACCTTTCATTATCCACCAGACCAAAGTATGCATTTCAAACTAATTTTCTGGAAGTATCTACTTACTATCCACTCTTGTACAAGAAATAAGACTTTCCTTGGTCGTCTCTGCCATAAAAGTTACCCATGTAACCCTACCATCTGCACTGAAGTGATGTTGTGGCTCACCCCAGTTAAATACAGTGATATGATAAATATACACTCTATCTATGCATCTCCCTAAACTCAAAATCTTTTGCATTGGCCCAATAGGGACTGCAGTGAAAGAGATCAAGAGAGCTATTTTTTTTTAAGCTACCCAAGCCATTGACAAATGTTTTCTTGTTTTCAAAAGTTTTCTAAACACCCAAGAGAGTGTGGTTCGGAAAATTCTGCAGGAAATACAAAGATTGTTAGTTCCTATTTTTCTTCTCATTCTCACCCTTTGCCTAGGAGCTGTCTTGCTAGTTTTCCTTGTTTGAACAGTAATTTATTACATATGTTTATTCCCTCTTGTGTACTTAAAACATTTTATAGTTCCTAATTTCCTAGTTATAAGATTATACCCTCTGATTTCCATGGCTCTCTGCCAAATATAACAGTTCATTCTGGATTATTGAAAACATATGCAGAAGCTTCAGCAAGCCTGATTCCCATTTCTTCCACAAACGTTCTTTCTGAACACACTGGTGCCTCAGAGCTTTTAACATTTATTTCTTTTCTTTCCTTCGTGGACTTGCTGTGGTCACTAACTACTGTCCCTTGCAATATTAACTGCTTCAGAAATTGCTCACCAGATATTTTGCAGTAAATGCGGCAGACTCTGAGCAGAAATAAATTGTACAGATGGAGTTACATGAGTGTCCAGCTGCTCTAGAGGAGTTGTGGGCTTACCTAAAGGAGCAAACTTTGGACTCCAGGTTACCCCAGCCTGCTGAAGGCACTGCAAATATCTAAGGATTTGCATACGGGACAGACTAATGAAGCAGCTGTACCTAGCAAAAGCAGCTGCCATGGTTATACAGTGATACTGCTCCACTGGTACCTAGCAGAAAACCTGTTTGTCTTGGGTTTTGCCTTGTTTATCACCCTTGCTAACAAACTTCTATGTCTTGTAGAATCATAAAATAGTCTGGGTTGGAAAGGACCTTTAAAGGTCATTTGGTCCAACCACTCTGCAGTAAGCAGGGACATCTTCAACTAGATCAGGTTGCTCAGAGCCCCGTCCAACCTAACCTTGAACGTTTCCAGGGATGGAGCATCCACCACCCCTCTGGACAAACTGCGCCAGTGTTTCACCACTCTCATTGTAAAAGATTTCTTCCTTATATCTAGTCTAAATCTTCCCTCTTTTAGTTTAAAACCATTACTCTTTGTCCTACCACAACAGGTCCTGCTAAAAAGTTTGTCCCCATCTCTCTTACAAGCCCCCTTTCAGTACTGAAAGACCGCGGTAAGGTCTACCTGAAGCATTCTCTTCTCCAGGCTGAACAACCCCAACTCTCTCAGCCTGTCCTCACAGCAGAGGAGCTCCAGCCCTCTGATCATTTTTGTGGCCCCCCTCTGGACTCGCTCCAACAGGTCCATGTCTTTCTTGTGTTGGGGACGCCAGAGCTGGACACAGTACTCCAGGTGGGGTCTCACCAGAGCAGAGCAGAGAGGCAGAATCACCTCCCTCAACCTGCTGGCCACACTTCTTTTAATGCAGCCCAGGATGCGGTTGGCTTTCTGGGCTGTGAGCACACAGTGCCAGCTCATGTCCAGCTTTTCATCAACCAGTACCCCCAAGCCCTTCTCAGCAGTACTGCTCTCAATCCTTTCATTCCCCAGCCTGTATTGATAGTGGGGGTTGCCCTGACCCAGGTGCAAGACCTTGCACTTGGTCTTGTTGAATCTTAATTAATTAATTAATTAATTGAGCAATAACACATCACCTGACTCATTCGTATCCATAGCATCTTAAAGCTTTCATGCAGTCATGAAAATCCTTTCTGAAATCGTTTCCACTAAAATCCTAAAGGGAACACTACTATTTTGACTCACAGGAGCGCTGAGCATACCCCCCTTGCTTAGTGTCCTAGCCGCTGCCTCCATCTGCATAAACGTTTCCTAGTCTGACTTTTTATTTTGCCCTCAGAGGTTTGTAATAGTTCCCTGTGATTGTACTTCGCCTTTCCTGTGCTTCACTTCAATCAAAGCTGTCTCTGCACTGGTAGCGAAACCACATGTCATTTCATCCTTCTGTCAGAGTGTTCTCCCTTGTCTCTCATATTGCTCTGTATTGCTGCGGCAAACCGTTTTAAACTGTCTGCAACCCCGTTAGACTGTAACGGGGAAAAAAGTATGTACCGTGCAATCTCAGAGAAAGATAGGAAAATGAAAGATGAGGAGACAAAGCTAGGAGAGGACTAAGTTTGGGCAACACTTTCTGCTGTATCTAGTGAGGTAAAGCCCCCACCGCCTGCAAAGAAAAGCCCACTGATGGAAGGAGGCTCACACTTTCCCCGGGGCACTAGCCCACCCTCCTGCACTGCTCTGCAGGTCACCACGAAGGTATAGGCATGCTTTCAAAACCTGCTTCACACCAGAAGTAATATTGGGAAGAAAAATAGAGGTAAAGCCGTCCTGGGAGACATAATTCAAATAAACACATCATGGTTATTTTTCTTTAAGCCAGATCTACTAAGGGAACATTTTACCATGCAGCCCCCACTCCTCCCAGCAGCTCCAAGAGGGGCTCTGAAGAAACCTCTGCATTTTCACTGGCCACATGGTGATTTGCCTACATTCCTTTCCACAGTCCCTTGCCACACTCCATTTGTATCTTGTGGTCGTTTATTGTATCTCTACTCAATTACAGGCTGAATACTCAGTTTATGTTATTTTTTTTAGGAAAAAATTCTTCACCAAAATAGTTGTCAAGCACTGGAATGGGCTACCCCAGGAAGCAGAGGAGTCACCATCCCTAACGGTACTTAAAAGACATGCTGATGTGGAGCTTAGGGACATGGTTTAGTGGTGGACTTTGCAGCGTTACTTTAACAGTTAGACTTTATGATCTTAAAGGTCTTTTCCAACCTAAACAATTGTATGATTTTATGGAGGATTTTTTTATTATAACTGGTTTTCACCTGTGATGTGACCAAGATGAGCTTGGTCCTCAGACGTACCCTAGAAGGGCAGGCAGCAGACACCAGTCCCACAAGGATCCCCTCTCCAGAGGCCTCAGCTTCCTGGCTGCCATCTTGGCTACGGCACTTGAGTCCTGCTACAGCACCATGGATCCTCAACAACTACAACAAACATTTTAATTAGATTGCCTTACGCTTTGAAGCATAGAGAGAGCGTGAATATCTCTGTTACACAGTAATTTTGTTCAGAAGAGTCATAAATCGAATAGACTGTCAGAAAAGACAACAGTTTGTTACCTGAAAAATTTAAACTGTAAATATTGCTAAGTTATTTGAAACAGCTACTGTTTGTGAAAATACATTTTTCACCCTGTATTGCCTTTCTTGATCATTAATGTATCACCAGCAGATTATTTTTCTCAAAGAAGTCTGAATTACAGTGAGCAGGGAAGCAGTGAGGGGAAGTGAGCCAGAGAGTATTCTTAGACAAGGTGACCAAAATTACAAGCATGCCTACAGACTTTGAGTCTATTTCTGGATTGATTTCAATTTCATCAAAAGGCTACAATGCCTGATCTAAATAACAATAATTAAAAAAAAAAGGTTTATATGATCAGTTTTATTGGAAAATCTATTGGTCTGTCCAGCTAATTATCTGACACCGCTGTTGCAGTACATTAAATTCTGTATTAACAAGGCACTTGGCATCCTCATTTGTAGATACGTGACTCCTTGGGAGCCTGAACATTTGCTAAACAACAAGCTACCAGGCAACAGGACTTCTGAAGTTCCTGCTTCCCGGGGTCTGTTTCTCTCTTGGCGCATACACGCTACGCTTCCCCCTGTGCACATCATGCGTCCTGCACGTGGAAGGAAAAATGAGCTGTCTGACAAGTAGCTGGAGTAAACCACCTTTCCAAACTGAGGTCCTTTGGGATTTCTTGTAAAGGAGAATGGTCACACTGAGCTGACCCATGTCTGGATCAGTGTAATCCTCTTCTTTGACAAAATTAACTTTGGATGTGTGCTGGTTTGCAATAAGACATGACCATTGCAAACACAGCACTGTTTAAAGTAGTAATGAAAACCTTGTCATCTCCTGTGCAACAGGTAGGACAAAATCACTCAGGGGGATTCACTGAAAGCTTGCTGGGTCTCCCCTTCGCACTCCCAAGTGTGAGGAGCAAGACCGAGGAAAGAAAAAGCATCTGCTACCTTTGTATTTCTCAAGTCCCACAGCTAACAGAAGGAAGGCTGCAGGAAAATTCTCTTCAGGTTACTTCGGTTGTCTTTAATGCTGCTTTGTGTCAATGAAGACTCCTAAAGTTACCTTACGAGATCCTATGACCCAGAGCTGTGAGCTTAGGGTTTCACAGATCTCGAGGTACCAGCTGCTGTAATATTCAAGTATGTCCAGTTTATCACACTTACAATATAAACTAGCAATAAGAATCAATTTAATGTCAGAGGTTGGACAGAAGGAACTCTTTAAAATTTTATTTGGCAGTTTGCTTCTATAAAATCCCTTTTCTTTTTCACTATTTTCATTATGTTTTATAACCTTGCTAAGCTCAGGTACAGGCAGAGGTGGTGAACACATAGCTTGCATATAAAATAAATGAGCTTTTCTAATTTTTGCTGATAAAATAAAGACTTCCACCTAAATTAGGTTGAAATATGCATCCATTCTTCTGCATTTATGTGGCTTTATTTATTTTAAGTGCCTCTTTGTACTTCAGTGAACAATTACAAATCATTTTCCCAATTTCTTCAGACACTCAGGCATGCCAAGAGCTAATTAACTACTGTGACAATTGCAAGAAGCAGCAACATAATTCAGTTTTTGAATGACTGGAAGGTATTTAATTTGAATAAAAGTGGAATTAAATAGCAGAAGTAATAAATGGTATTGACAGGTAGGGTACACGTATCAGAAAGGTCGCTACCAAAGTATTTGCAGGTACTTTCAAAACTCCACTTATGAGTTGTGAAATTAGGATTAATTGGCTGGAGCTGTTTTATAGACTATTTCACACATTTAATACCTTACAATCTATTGAAGTAATCAGCCATGTGTAAAGAACAAGTTTTGAATCGATTCCCTGATTAAATAAAATGTAAGGGTCTTTGTATGCAAAATGTGGAATGCTTAATACAAGATCCATCTGGCACATTGGAATACTGGCAGAAAAGACCTTTTCAGTGTTGTGAATCCCAGTGTTTGAGATATAGTGCTCATGACAATTAACTTATCAAGATTTTATAAAAGTAATAACTGAATTACGTAGACTTCTATTTGGTAACCATCAGTGTTATCCTCCATCCACATTTTTCTCCTGTTTATTTTAAGTAAGCTGTCACTTTGTCTTTTAAAACACTCAAAATAAGATATCCAATTGTTTAATGGGAAAATATTCTCCCTTTCTCTTCTTATAACAATAAAAAATATAAGAATGAATAAGTTTCCCAAGAAGTTTGCAAAGGAGAATACAGTTATGAGCTAAACCTCACATTGCCCAGAAATATCGGCCCTATGGGAATTGGATTTTGCTTGACATTCCACCTCAGCTGCCACTCTCAGGTTATGGACCCAAACTACTCCTTATCCAGGACAGTTCACCATTCTTGCCTCTAGTTTGTGTGCTCCCAGTATTGCCCTTCCCTTGAGTCAAATATGTTGTAGCAGCAAAAGCAGTTGGATCAAATGTCTGATGGACTTGAAAGAAAGAATAGTTCTCCACCACCAATTCAGAAAAGGGAGATATAAGCATGGGTAGTCTCAATTAAAGAAGACTTATATAGTTAAACCTTAAATGAAAATCATAGGTGCAATCACATTGCCATGGAGAAAAGGTGTGTCATCTATGGGTACATCTATATTAATGTTCTTTATTTCAGAGCAGTAGCAAAATGAAGTGAATCCCCTGATCATTCCAGGAAGCGGGCTCCACTGTGACAAAGTCTTCCCATGAATAGTGACACCAAAGTACTGGTAAAAGCTCTCATACTGTCAATCTGCAACTCCCTGATGTACTTCTCGTGCTTCCCTCGTGCTTCTCGTGCATGGCATGTGCAGAGAGGCCCACAAAGACCAAAAGGACTGCAGTTTCCCCAAGACTGTGGGCTGCAGAATACATCTGAACAATACCCCCAGTGGAAATTTAGGACATGTACAGGTTAGGAGGCAGATCTATTTAGCATTGAAGGTGGCTGGCAGCTGAGGTGGAGCTTGGGACCAGCAACACTCTCCCCATACTCCTCCGTTATATTCTGGCAAATGTGAAAGATGCCTGGCCTCAGTCTGGTGCGCAGAAGAGATGTACTTCTAAGCAGAAACTTTCAGACCCCCAGGAAGTGAGAGAAACAGAAAAGGAATCTCTGTTCTGTTTGCTAACATGTCACTGTGAAGGCCCCGGCATGCCACACCATAAACTAAGGCAAGATGAAAATGTAAGCAAGACTGTGAATCAGGCAGAGTTTCAAGTAGCTGAGTACCAAAAAAAGCCACAGTATTTTTCACAGTCTCGGCAACACATCTGCCAATACTCCAAGCTGGATGTGGCGTGTCTCAGTGTGCAACAGGTTCATGTTAAACAGTGGTAGAATGCCCTCACTGAGCTTATAAGCCTCATCCACCATCTTTGGGGACATTTGAAGCAGTAACATGTTCTCATAAAAAAAAGCATGACGTAATAATGGAAAGCCTTTCCTACTTTTCTTCACTCTCACTACCTCAGGCCTTCCTCCCGTTTGAGCACCTGAGAGCACCTCTAGCTGTCCTGCCTTTTCCAGCTGCCAAGGCTAGCACATAACAGAAGAAAGAATTCCATGACACTTTGCTGGCCATGGCATAAAGGTAACATCAGTTTTGAGGTAGGTCATCCTTCACCAGTCCCTCGTAAAAATTAGAGAAGGAATAGGTAAATCTCAGTACTACACAGAAAATGGTGCCCTAGAGAACCAGGGGCTGTAGAGTGGAGAGCTGTGTGCAGTAGACTTGCATCGTAACTTTGCAGACAGTCCTGGACTCACAGACTTACTTTCTTTCCTCCACAGAGGTGAGCCACAAAAGACTCGCTCTCTCCCAGTTTCCACCCCCAGCCTCTGGTACCTCAGCCCTTCAGGCAGGAAGCAGTGTATGTCTAGGATGCCATTCTAGAAAACATGCTGCAGTACCAGCTTGAGGCAGTGTTAATAAGAGAGGAGGGAGAGAAGGTCGACTCAGGAGATATTCATGGACAGGATCTTAGCAGTTCTTAACAGGCCTGACAACAGTTCTTGGCAAAGAGATTTCATATTGCAGAGAAAGGGAGCAGGAGGCTTTGGAGATATGTCAGGAGATCCCTGCTACTCTTTAGTGCCAACCAGTAGCCAGGCAGATGTAGGAGGAACAAATGGAAGAAGGAAAAGAGGACGAGCCAGATCTGGGGACTGCCATCTCCACCAACATTTCACGTGCAACCCCAGACCTTCTCTAGACATCAAGTCGTCTTGGGAAGATATTAGCGGTAGGCTCTGCATAACCTGGTGACTGTTTAGCCTCTCCTCTCCTCCTCACATCTCTGGTCAAAACAGGGCAAGTGACAAATGAAAATGATTACAGCACAAAAAGTCCTAACAAAGTCTTTCTCCATGTTACTTCCTCACCCAGCATTTGGTAGAGTTGGCCCATTGAGGAGCTCACAAACCAGAAAGCAAAGATCAGTTTTAATCTGAAGAGCCTCAGGCAACAGGTATTGGGGTTGTTAGATCTAGGGGATCAGCCTGACTCTAGCCTAAAGTAGAAACTGTTGTCTTCTGTGGTTAAGGAAACAGGACTTACATGTGAAAATTTGCATCAGATAAGTATCTGAGACCATTGTAATTTCTTCTAAATGAAAGAGTCTAGCAATATTTTTTTTTTTGCCTAGCTGCTTACTTAAAAATGGTTACAGGTTAGGAAAGGCAAGTACAAATTCATCTGTATATTAAATTAGATGAGACGGATTCTTATGTACTAGCTCTTGCCAGAAACAGATGGGCTTGATAACAGTATGCTCTAGTTGTGCAAATACTTTGCACTCCATTTCCTACATAATGTATCAAACATTATTTAAATTCTATGTTGAGTGTTTAAACACAACATGTTACAGCAGTGCTAAACCACCAATCCTTACTTTTCACTGTAATACAAAACCCATATAAATTATTAGAGTCAAATGAATTTTAACTCAACTGTCCTTGATCAGGACTCCTTCCAATGCAATCAATATACAAAGTAGTTCCTTATCTTTTTGGGAGATACTCATTTACCATAAATATCCTGGTTACCAGTCTAGCTGGCATGTATCTCTACGAAATAAGAGCATCAGATTTGTACCAGTTAGATTTAGTCTCTCAAGCGAAGAAATGATTCAGCAAGAACAAACTTGGAAATATTCGGCAGGTTGGACTAGGAATCATGTGCCCGATAGGATTATATTTATCGGAATATATTTATCTATGTGAGGGTTTTGAAAAATATTTTTCTGGTTTGTTTGCACTATTACAAAACAGTACGTACAACTTATTAATAAAATCATCACATGCTGCTACATAATAACTGGTATTGTTACTAAACACTTCTCTTTTCCTTTTGCACTGATAGCATGTTCCTTACAGCTCTTTACTCATTCACCATCCTTTGATGTCTAAGCTATAGCTTTTTATGCTACAAGTGAAAAAAATGCTGTTTACTTTCTGCATGATCAAAATAAACAACTTGAGATATTCATGCATCATAGTTAGCCCCATTTCAACTTAAGACCTTTCCAAGTATAGCTCATCCTGCCCATTAAAAATCATGCTATGCTTGTTTTCTTCAGAACAAAATTCAGACTTCGCTGGGAAGTCAAGATATTAAAAACAAAGGAGATCTTTAATATTTTTTAAAGGAAATAAGAGCTGATTTGGTAATTTTTTTGGACAGCTGACTTTCTCCTAATCTGGCCTGCACTCTAGACAGATTTTCTTGCTTCGGTTTCAAACCTTGAGTTCAATTTGTTGCTTTGCATTCCCCAGTCAGAAAAAAGAGGCCTGAAATAACAATTCAATAATGGCACATAGAAGTCAATTAGGCCATTACCCTTCCTGTTGTTTCTCAGATGCCTGTTCATTTTTTCTGTAGAAATATGATAAATATTATGAGCCATTCTAACATATCCCTTTTTTCTTGCCCTTTATTTCCTGATTTTTCCTATTTGAGTTTATCATTACTTTCTTCTTTATTTTTCAAGAATATGTCTACAAAGGTGTAAAAGAAAGACTTGCGTATCCTGAGGAAATGCCCTCAGAATGAAAACATATGGACATATTCATCCCTGGTGGCAGTCTACTAATACATACTGAGTTTTGTCATGAGCGAACTTATCCAGTTTTTGAAGGAACAAGTTGGAAGAAGAAAAATCTTTTAGGCCCAGGAGAAGTCTCTCCTATTTAGTCTTTCCATGCAGTTTGGAGTAGGATAAGATTACTAATCTGAGGGACTGAAAATGTACAGTTAGGAGATTGAAAAGCATTATCTTGTAAAATTCTTCTTTCACCAAGCTATATATTTTGCTTCAGCAGCAGCCAACCTTGCAAAAAGAGATTCTCTCAAACACTTTGAAAATAGAACTAGCAAGAAAATAAGCCTCAACGTTTAAATTTACAGAACTAAAATTCATGATGAAAATACATCTGTAGAGATACGGAAGGCATCACAAGCTTTTTCAGATTTTCATATTCTGTGACCTTGCTTAATCTCACAAAGCACTGTGCAGCGGCATGGAAAACCACCTATAATTTCTCTAACAATATGACACGCACTTCATGGAATAGACAGTTGTTGACCTGTTGTAGTAATTGTTTAGTTTCCAATTACACAGCTTGAAAAACATCGAGTCCTTGTGAGAGTATGTAAATCCTATCAGCCAGATACACCCCTTATATTACTTCACTATAGTCAAGCTATTGTAATGGAAGTACATCAGTGATTAATTTTGTCCAATGCATTATTTATCCCATGTATATGTTTAGCAAAAGAAAATCAAAATATGTTCTGAAGAGAAACAACAAATATATAGCAACGGGTAATCATAACTTTTTTGTTTACTTTTGGATGCTAGCCAAATTCCAGAGCTCTTTAAAATGTTTGCATTTTGAGGAGACATTAATGAGGGGGTTCTGGTGTCTTTAATGTTATCCAGCTTGCCCACAAAGACTATACAAAGACCTGTTTCTCTGATTTCAGTAGGCAATATTTTGCTGATGGCTTCAGCTCAAGAGCTATCCTTCTAAGTTTTCTCCCTGCATCCACTAACCTTCCCCTTATACTTTGAGACACAAATCACCCCCATGCTACATGTCTATCTGATATCCAACAGAGCAGCCACATTGGAGAAGGTGCCACAATATCTAACAATAAAAAGTAATAATGCTTGAGCTACCTCAATATCTGCCGGAGGGACAACACAGCAGGGCACAAGCAATCTAGGAGGTTTCTGGAGTGCATTGATGACAACTTCCTAACACAGATGATCAAGAAGCAGGAGAGGAGAGATACTCCGCTGGACCTCACACTTGCAAACAAGGAAGAACAGGACGGAGATGGGAAGGCTGAGGGCAGTCTTTGCTGCAGTGACCGTGGGATAGTGAAGTTCAGGATTGTGAGGGGTGAGAACAAAGTAGAGTAGGATCACAACACTGCGCTTTAGGAAAACAGATTTTGGCCTCTTCAGGCATGGGCTTGGAAGAATCCCATGGGTGATGATCCTGGAGGGAAGAGGGGTCTAGGACAGCTGGTTGATTTTCAAGGATTGCCAGACCATGATTGGTCCATCCCATGTGCAAGAAATCAAGCAAAGGTAGTAGGGGATCTGCACAGCCTGACTAAACTCGAACATAAAAAGGAAGCACACAAGAAGTGGAAGAGGGGTTGAGTCACCCAAGATGAATATAGAGACATTGTCAGAGCATGCAGTTATGGGGTTAGGGAAGCCAAAGCCCATCTGCAGTTGAGTGTGGTAAGGGACATGAAGGATTAGAAGGAGGGCTTTTACACATCCATCAGCAGCAAAAGGAAGACTAGGGGAAATACGGGTCTGCTGCTGAATGGGGCAGAGGACTGGTGACAAAGGACACAGAAAAGGGTAAAGTACTCAATGCCACCTCAACTTGGTCAGGGAGGAATAACCCCAAACACCAGTGTAGGCTGGAGGACAACTGCTTGGAGCTGGAAAGCAGTCTAACGATTAAGGCCTTGAGTTCCTTGTGGACACAGGTTGAACGTGAAGCAGAAATGTGCTCTTGCAGCAATGATGGCCAACAGCTTCTTAGGTTGCCAGCAAGTAAAGAGGGGAGTAAAGAAGATGGAGCCAAATTTTTCTCAATGGTGCCCAGTGGAAGGCCAAAATGTAACGGAACAAATTAGAAAAGAAGAAATTCCAACTGAACTCAGAACACTTCCTTACTGTGAGGGTGGTCAAACACCGGAACAGGCTGCCCTGAGAAATTATGGCGATTCCATCCTTGGAGGTATTAAAAAACTGACTGGACAGTGTCCCGAGCAATCTGCTCTAGTTGATCCTGCTTTGAGCATGGGGTGGAGGGGGGTGGACTAGGCGATTTGCAGATGTCCCTTCCAACCTCAATTATTGCATGATTCTATGATTTATAGGTAATTTAGTTTTTTTCAGAATTACTTGTTTATATTCATAACCAACAAGGCATTCCACTTTCTGAATATCCTTTAGCTTCTTCTCTCATCTACACTATGCTTAAAGTTCTCGTCCCTGGCTTTAAGAAACATCTCTCTTCATTACATCAGCTATCCTTATGACTCTTCTCTGATGTGTACTCTTCTCTTCATCAGCTCCCCATAATATTCCACCCCCATTTTCATGCCTTCTCCCTACATACTGATAACTACATTCCAGCTCTAGAGAACATCTTGGGTCTTTAATATATGTCTGGTTTATATTAAATTATTGGGAAAAATACTTGGGAGCAAAGTTTTCATCTGCATTTCTCTCTCTGCTGTCATATCCTTATCATCTACCACCCTTGCTCACAATGAGTAACAAGTTCTTTCACAAATAATCCCACAAAAATGGAGTAGTTATCCTTCAGCAGCAGAGCACTGCACAACAATAAATTATAATATCCAGAAAGCGTCGTAGAGTGTTCTATTTTTGAATTTTAAAAAATATGTCAATAAAGTCAATAAAGTAGTTCGATCCCTTTATACCATCAATGACAGGATGCAGCAATAGATGTGCAGGACTTCGGCTATATTGCCTCTTCTTGTTCAGTCATTCTAGTGTGCTTTCAAGCAGGTAAGTAGTTCTTGTTTTTTCAGTAAAGAGCAACAGACTTCTTATTACAGGTGGACTGTTAACTCATTTCTTGTCCTGATCACTCATCACACAACTACTAGGAAGAGTTTTTCTGACATTTCCAAGATGTAGATTCAGCCTAGAACCTTCAGAGACACCCTCATCCCACTTTAAATCCCGTTGAAACTTCTGTGTTTTTGTAGCACCCTCTTCTCTCATCATCCTTCACAGTAAGTATACTTTCTTACTATGGGAGCAGTAAAAATCCGTACTTGCAGAGTAAAGAACTCTTCACGTTCTTGTTGAGTATTTTGTGAAATAAAAATATTATTAATAAGGAAAGAAGAAAAAAACACCCAAAAACCTGAAAATAAGATATCTAGAGGACCTTTTCTTATTTTGCAACTAAGTAATGTGAAGAAGCAAAAGTTTTGATTTGTCATATCAGAGCATTTCTTTTGAACAGGCAATTATGAAAGTGGGAAATTGCAAAGATACTTGTTCACACATGCATACACAAAGATATTCCCTAATACACATTTTTGGAGTATTTTCAAGCCTTTTTCAAGAAACTTTTTAAGCACAAAAATGTAACATGTCACTTTTAAAATGTTCAGATTCCCGTCAAACAAGTTGAAATAAGTCACAATAACAAGATGTAAAATGTGGTACAGCTCTTGCATCAACACTTGCCTTCCTTCTATCAATAGAGATTATGATCCTCATGTTGTTGACCTAACATTGGTGATTGATGTAACTGTCCAAGAAACTCCTTTTCTAAGGATCAGAAAGAGGAAAAGTGATTTGCAGAATAAGTTTGAATCCTCATCAAACTTTTAAAGAACATTTGGACAAAACAAAAAGGCAGAAAAGGAAAAACAGATCGCTAATATATCTTTGTCAGCTTTTTTCTCAGTTCAAGACGCCTTGTGCAATGTCTGCTTCTGCAAGATGAGCATGGCTAATGAAAAATCATATGAGGAGACCTTATTAGAAAATTGAGGATAGAGACATCCATGTATACAGCAGGACATCCACATCTCTGCACATTGGCACGCCTTACAAACAATATATCCACCAGCTCCTTGGCATTAGCACCCTCATTTTTCCTCTTTTTCCTGCCCAAAATCCAAATTCAGTGAATGACATAAAAATGGCACCATGTCATAGTTTGGGCTGGACTGGCCACTGAATGAATGACAGATGCTCTTTTTAACCTTTCTCCCAAGGGATAGAAGAATAAGAGAGAGACTCATGTACTGAAAAAGAAATGAAACTAAAACTACTTCAATGAAATACTAATAATAAAATAATAAACCCAAAATATAATAATATTAATACCAAAAAAATGAAATACAGACAATATACACAAAACCAATATTGAGCTCCCAGGATGACGATCACATTACTGGCAGGCACTGGGAAAATCCCAGACTGGACTCAATGGTGGACAGGAACTGGATTCCGCAGACAGAGTCCTCCTTGGACGCCAGCCATTGAAGAAAGAGGGCTGACCCCTTTGATCCCTCAGCTTTTATACTGCACATGATGCAGATGGGGTGGAATACCCTGTTGGTCAGTTTTGGGTCACCTGTCCTATCCGCTCCTCCCCACAGGTGTGACCCATCTACGCTCTTCCACTTCCGACCCTCCAACTTGGTAAATAACAAAGTTAGCTGACCTTGGTTGTTAATAAGTATAATAAGTATAAGCAAGTGCCTCTCTGCATACCATTCCTTGATATCCATCTGCTAGAAGCCGACACTGTCTGAAAAATACGCTGTTAATTTCAGAATGCAGTTAGTTAGAAGAGACTTAACTGAAAAGTAAAATTACTGAAAAGAAAGTTGGTTCTGTTTTACCTCAAACCAGGATACACCAATGAATAGAACAGATGAAAATGTGAATTTATACTGGCAACATTTAATGGACAGAAAAGTAAAGACTAATTATAACAGACAAGTTCAAGTGCACAGACAGACACACATACTGTTATCTAAACCTTTTTACAGCTGCACTGGCCATAAATGGATTTAAACAGATGCTGTTTATTTCTGAAGCTCTCATAGAGATATAACCCAAACAAAGGGGACAGAAAATCACTACATGATCAATAGTGAAAACACTGCAGTTACTCAGGTGATTTCTGGACATTCATCTAACATACAGAAATAAAAAGATGCTAGTGTATGCTGTGTAGATGAGCAAAGGGCAAATTTTTATGCTAACACTGAGACAAAGCAATTTGAAATATAAGGTATTCTAATGGGTTTTAAATATTTCTTTGCCTTAAGTAAATAAACTGTGATTCCTTGGTGAAAAGCAGAATCGGTGATAAATTCTTCCTGCACCTGTTGTATTAATTATACTTAGAATGAGGAACAATGACTTGTTAGTGAGAAAGAGCGTATGATTTTTATGAAAAAGAACACACCTATTTAAGTATTCTACATAGCCAGACGAAGGAAGTCTTGCACTGTACCTTTGGATTTGCAAGTCATATATACTCTGTATAGGCCTCATCTTTAGACAAAAGTGGATCTATGAAACATGAATATTAATAAGATTATTCAATAAATGTCTTAAATCTAGTTAACCAGATTGTCCAAAATGTTGCAGGATGCAAACTATTTCAATGAACAGTAAATTTTCTTGAGTTATTTTTCAGGAGGAGGAACTGTAAATTATGATCTGCTGGCAAATACAGCTTCCTAACAAGCTATTGGCATAAGACTGTGATTCTGTCCTAATGACTCACTCCACAATTATTTTGGGTTGGATTAAGTTCCTTTTCTCATATTAGGTAATATCTTACTCATTTCAATAGTCCCCCTCACTCAGTTCCCTTGAATGGGGCAACTTTTCAGTAACATACAACTCAACGTGACTAACATGGAAGAATCTGATCCTAAATAATTATCACAAAGGGGGCAGTTGATTATATGATGTTGAAATATGAAGGCACTTGACTAGGCATATTGTACCTCATACTCAGATAAGTCTAAAAAAAATGGCAGTGAAATTACACGATAAAAATTGTCTCCTCTTCATATTTGAAAACCAGGCCACGAAATGTTGTAAAGTTAATAAATTGTCATGCTCATTCTTCTTCTATGCCATATGAAAGAAACTCAAAGGAAAATTTCCTTGCAAGAAGAAATGCAATTAAACAGAACAGAAAAATAAAAGCAAAAAAAGCTTCATCAGAAAAGTGTCTAAGCATCCTTTTCTTCTGTTTAAATATTCAGATGTTTCTGTGCCAGAGATTAACATCCAGTTCATACTCTCAAAATAAAAGAATGCAGAAGAAAACAGCAGCTTTCTTCTCCTTTTCTGCTTGAACTGCAGCATTCAGTAAAATGAATGAATGATTTAAAACGAAGTTCTCAAGTAGACACAATGTGCTTTGATTTGTACCTTCTGCAATATCACTGAAGTCAATTAACTCAACTGAGGGTTTTACTTTTACGTGCAATGTATAAAAATATGAGATTCAAGTGATTATAACATGAAAGAGAGGGGTATCTACTCAGAACAATGCTGGCTAAAATGCAGGATTGCTTTTTCACAAAACATTTACGTTTGTTCAGAATTTGTTTTCAATCCAAATTGAACCTTTTTTTGTCAAAAAAAATTCCAGTGAACTAGAAATTCTGAGAACAGGCCTTTTAAGAAACAAAAGGACTGACTGTGGCTGCCTTCCCTTCAGTTCTTGTGTTTGATCAGTCCATATCTCCTCAGAGAGCAATGAAATCAGAAGACAGTACGCTCTTTAACAGTAGAAAGGGGCAAGATGCTAGGAACAGCCATTCCTGTCCACCACCACATAGGACTAAACACTAATTTTAACAAGAAGGAAGAGATTCTCAATCTGAATTTAATTTCACAAAAAAAATCTACTACTGGTGGTAAAAAAGTCTGATGATAGTGGTGTCACTCAGGACATACAGTCCACCCTCAATTTTGGTAGGTCGGCAACCCACCATTACACCATAGCTTCTGTGGAAGCTTCCAATACCCCTAGTTAGGACCTATGTTAAAGGAACAGGAGGACACATCAGGTTACACCTGTAACAGTGACGGAGTAAGTTTCTTTGTGGGACTGAAAGGAGGCAAAACACTTTGCAGGACAGTGGAGAAATGCTAAGGCTGAAGCTGGAGGAGATCATCTGTCACTCAATTCAGCGATCAGTTTGGCCCAAACCACGACAAGCCCTGAGACATCTATGAGAACCACTGTAGTACCATCAAGCTCTCAGTAACAATGGACCGGACACACCAGCTGGGGCCTGTAGGTCTATTAGCCCTCTGCTGACACACATATGGATGTTAAGAATGCAAAAACCTCAGCTGGCACCTGTAATTCTACCAACACAATATGACTGGAGCACTACGGCTATACACCAGTTGAAAGCGTGACCTAGCAGCTGAACCGTCTGTGAAATGGGTGGAAGAAACCTCACCCATGCAACCTCATAAGCTGAGATGGTAACAACATCCTCTTTGTGTGCTGCACCTCCACATGTGCAATCTACAGCTGTGCTAAGAGGCTCCCTGGACTCATTTCTGGTAAGAAATAATCTGGAACTTCCACTGTGGACCCACAGGAGATTCTGTCAAGTCAACTATTTAGCCTATGACCTTTTGCAGTGAAGAAGGTAATCGAAAAAACAATAGCAACAAAAACCTGAGTGTGTTCATCCTGCAGTACCTTCAATGCATTACTTCATTAGAAATATAGAAAATTTCCTAGGAAATCCAGTGCCAACTGACATCATTGTTATTTAGAAAAAAAATCCCAATGGCCGTAAAGAGCATTCCTTTATTAACAATACTTTCTATTACAAAAAGCCTTCCTTCAAGCAGAATGTTATTAGCAATGACACAGGACACATATTTTGATTCATTTATTGAATCCCTTGCTCTTCTGAGTTATTAATAGGGGACTTCCCCAGGTTGGTGGGTCTTATTACAATCCTGTTTAATTCTTCTACGCTTTTCATTATTAGGTTCCTATACACTTTAAGCCACTACTTTTTTCTGCTTTCTGAACTTCAGGCAACTTTGCCCAAAGATACAGCACAGGAAGAGACTGCAGATAAGGAAAATAAAAAGCTACAAAATCCTAAATATGCTTTAACTGGACAGTGGGCGGAGGAAGCTTAAAAGACATTTTGATTCAAATAATCTCCACTCCTTCCCTAGGGACAGGAATACTCTTTTTCTTTTGCAATTTATATAGGTACCCTCCCACATGTTTCTTTTAGTCAAAGCTTTCAGGCTAAGCCAATGACAGGCGGCAGTCCTAGAACGAGAGGACCACATGCTGTGGACATTAATGAGTTTCCTTCAGGCCCAAACGGAAGTTTTATAACCTTAGGTTGACTTACTCTCATCTTCAGTTAAATGAAAATATTTCAGCTCATACAAACAGCTCAGCAAGATACAGAAACAGCAAGAGCCAAATGAGTGTAGGGATTTAGAGTTCTTCCAAGGTTTACTTCCAGTTCAATCATTTTCAGTCACTCATTAGGCAATGCAGTAAATCTCTTACTCTCTCTTTTGGAATCTAACATACATTACCCAAAAGCAAGTGAGAGAGGAAGACTGTGATTGTAAAGTATATTCCAAAGATTATTTTTACTTTTGTGATGGACTTCAGTGAAATATAACAAAACAGCAATTTTAGCTATAGCTAACAAGCTGCAAATGCTGCCCTAAAAGACTTGGTGTAATGCCACACATGTGGAATACATCATTTTGATGTTTGCAGTGCCTTATAGGCTTTAAATATTTTATGCTTTCCTCATTTGTTAATGTTTCCAGTCTAACATGGAGAGAAATCAGAATACAGCAAGTTGAATAAAGCAGCAGATCATGAGGACAGAAACATTCTTAGCAAAATGCAAGCTTTAGTCGTGGATTAAAGGAATAGAGTTTTGGCCCTCCTTCAGTCAGCTGGACTTTTGGGAAGCTTCAAACCCATGAATTCAAATTTTAGATGACAGAAAAGAAACATGATTTTTGCTTGTGACAACCTTCTTTATACCATGCCTGAGAAAGGAAAAGAAGCAAGTCTATATAACAAAGCATTTGACTCTAAATGACCTGCAGTAAGTACTGGATATACACTCCCTCTCATGGTACTAATAATTCACATTTATGGATGACCTCTGGTCTCACAGTGACCGTGATAAAGATTATGATGTAGAAATCTAGACATAAAAAAGGCTGGACAAAGAGAATATGTATCAGAGAGGTAGCACTGTGATACTCAAAGAGTCTCTACATCTATCCACGTGCTTATCTTCTGGTTTTAAGTACCTCATGCTGGTTTTTATCATCAGGATAAAAAGATCCCCAGCAGCCTTCAGGTGATAGAACTACAGCAACCTGGACTGGAATTTAAATGAAGGACTTTGAATTGAAAGATTCTCTTTTTCATTACCAACTCTGTGAATCATAACTCATTTATCCTGCCCTTAAAATAAACCACATTTCCAAAAGGGGGCCTTGACATCTCTTTTCCTTCAGTTATGACAAATGGAAAAATTTGTACAACATGTATTTCTACTCTGACTGACAGCTTATACAAATTATTCCTTTATGTCTTTGTAGTTTTACATTCAATATTTTAAATTCCTTAAATTGCATATAGTTGTATTGAATTCCATCAGGATTCCTGAGTCTGTCAGAGTAATAATATATTTGAGTTTTTGAACTTCATATATACTTCATTTAATTTACAACGGTTGTGTTAAAAAGTCTATTTCTTTATCCTCTTAAACCAGGTACAGAACAAATTATAATCATTATCCCATGAGACCATGAAAAATTTTAATTTTCTATCAGTGTTTGAAGGTAGTTTTTCGGAGAGGGCTGCAACGTTTGTGCTTAAATAAATGCACACCCATCTAAAGTTCTTCCGTTAACCTCCCTAGTTCATATTACACACCCAGGATTCCCTCTTAAGTTTATGAACGTGGATGTCATTCACGTGGTGCCTTCAATAAAGCCAATACTCCCTACTGCCCAAAGAAATAAGAAAAATGGGACCCTATGGCTTCAAAGGATAGGACTGCGGAGACAGGAGGAATCAAAATTGTACAGTAATGTTTGATAATCTGAATATCAATAATAGAATATTCTTTTACTCTTGCTCCCAATGTTAAATAGAGCTAGTTACACTAGCAAATGGTGAAACGGGCCATTCAGCCAATTTCTACCCATTACCTGATGGTGTTGCAGTAAATACTTACTAGGACATTCAAAGTTTTCAGGGTCATACGCTACAATAAGTTTAAGTGCTGAATTTTAAAGCATTAAGGGTCAGAATGTTCCAGATGTTTTTAGTCAGGAGCTGGAAACCCGATTTCCTAATCATATCAAGAGATGTTCTGCATACACACCATGAACAGCCACACGCAGGCTTCGAGAGAAAGGGCTTTTCATAACAGGCATAATATATGGTCATAATATAGAGACATAATAGGCACCAGGAGCAGATTAGAAATTAAAACTGTTATAAATCTGAATCCTTATCACATGGAATGGAATATTTGAATTATCCATAATGTGGGGAAGAAGAAAACACAGTAGTGCACATGCACACACTAAATTACAGGATGAAAATCAGAGCCCATCATATTTCACCCTCTACCTCCCCTTCACTAATAAACCCTGCCAATGTAATAAGCCTCAACAAGTTTTTCTCCTTCTTTCTCAGTTCCTCTTGTTCATTCTACCTTACACGTCATCCTGATTTACTGGTCTCTTCATACGCCAGTCTCTCCTGAAGACTAATTTTTTCATGATGCCCCACGAAGAAGCAAACAAATAGCACATATTAAATTCCGAGACAAACCCTTCCTCAGTCTTTGCACTACATCCTCCCTCTCTGTGTTTTCGTTTCGAGTTTGAATAGCTCAGGTTAAGTATTTCATTTGTCTGCTTGTACAGAGCAAACACATACAGTGACATCTAAGAAAGACTCAGTCACCATGATAATTAGCTCCTTAAGTTAGCATCCAGAAGCTGTTGCTGAGGTCAGTGTATTGCGTGATATCTAAAAGCTCATACAGAGAATTCATATGTAAACTCATTAGAAGCCAAGGCCAGTCTCAAAGAGTTCAACGGAGTAAAAAGCAAAGGCAGGCGCTCGGCTGCACAGAGCAGAAACTGGGTCTCCACTGGGGCAGAGCAGGCACAGGGCACCTCGGGCACAGCCAGGGCCGACAGAAGGCTGGCCCTGTGCCTTGAGCGCAGTGAGGTTACCACACAGGAACCTTTCCTCTCCTCCACTTTTGGCCAGATGCTTGCAAAAATAATTTTTGTAAAGGTGAAGGGGAAAAGGTAGGAGAGATCAGGGCCCAGGGGAGAGAGTACCTCTTGCTACAGGAGGCATGGATGTCCAAGGGGACAGTAACATGAAATTCATCGTTTTCCCTTCTGCCTTCCCCACCCACTCAACATACCGAATGGGCCGTGAAGTCAGGAGAAGTATTTTCGACAGTTTAAGTAGGTGTTATGCTCTGTACGTGAACTTCCTCATTACTCCCATGGATGCTCTTCCTGCTATATGTCACCTGCAGGTAGAATATGCCCAGACAGGCTAGCCGTGACCTCCAGTCACTCCCTGCGTGGTACGGTCTCTAGCACCGATGGCCTTTTTCATGTTTATCCATTTATGCCCAAATGTTTGAAATGTTAAAATAAATCAGTTTTGATTTTGAACACATACACTGTACCTTGAACAAATGCAGAACTGAAAGCTTTTGATAATATGGATATACAATTGGGCATTATTCCAACTGTCTCCTGGCTAAAAGAGATTTTTGTGTATAAGAAATTCCTTTTTTGCTCTAGCTTTTTGCCTGTCCTCAGGGATTTTGTCTTTATTGATTAGATGCAAAATTAGATCATAACCTGACTAAATAAAATTTCCTTTCATATGGCAGTTCTTTGGTCTCTGCTTCTCATGACACTTTATTACTCATTGTGCAAATTATATTAAAAATTTAATTTTCCTTTTCAAGTGAAAAGAAAAATCAAGATATCAGACTGCATCCAATTTACATCTATCATTCATAACGACAGAACAAAAATAAACCTGTCTTCACATAACAAATGAGCATTGCTTCACAGTTTTGCTTCACAATCATCTCTTGCATAAAAAACTCTAAAAGGCACTCTCCCACTTCTCTAAGTTCTTCTCTAAGTCTTCTTCTCAGTATTTGGAAATTCCTGCTATTTAAAGGGAAGTTGTACACTGTTGCCAAAAGGAACCTTATCCCAGAATAGTACAGGGTTAGACATCTTGACTGTACTGTCACCACTGTATCTGACTTTTCACATGGTTAGTGAAATAAAATACCAAATCCTTGCAGAAATAGATTTTCCTTTGATACAGCTCTGTATGTATCACTTTTTATCCTTGTCTATCATGCTGGCTAAATACTCAAGAACCCTCCTACGATACAAACACTGCAAACAATGCACAGCAAAGACTGACAACATAGAAGACTTCAGGGCAAATATTCAATAATGTACTTGACTTATCATAACAATTTGCTATGAACATAGCATCCTGAAGCCAGCTGTTAGCAGGACAGCAAAGTCACGTTTAGCTAGTCTGGGAAAGAAGGAGGAAACTAAGAGAACTTCAAAATGTTTTGAATTGAAATTCTGAAGTAAGAATTTTGGAGCAATTTCCCACATGATGCTGTTGCACACAGCCTTACAAGCTCTCCCTCTTAGCAACTGAGCAGTGTGAAATCCTGTGCCTGTTCTGAGGTGAAGGTTTTGGGGAAAGAGGCTGTAACAAATCAGAAGAGAATTTGACCTCTGCCCTGATTCAAGTAAATTTTAGAGCGGAGTTGGGTTTTACTTATGATCACATCTAATGAAGAGCATATCTGTAAAGTGTAGGCTTGTCTTTTTTGACCATTTTTTTCAGTTACGAATAGGTTAAATAACTACAGACTGTGTTGATTTCTTCACCAAACCCACCTGAAAGCCCCAACAGCAACTAAGGTACAGAGGGATGAATATTATTATTTTTACATGACAGTGAAACCTGGAGAAACAACAAAATAAAGTTAGGCCTTTAAGAAAAATCTAAAGCAGAACACAAAGAAGGAAGCAGAAAAATAATAAAATTGTAAACAGAGAAATGGAAACCACTCCGAATAGTAAGCCATCCTGACTCTACAACGTGAGTCATACTTGAAAGTAGGAAATCACTATACCTTTTGTATGGAAAAAGAACAGTCTATTCACTTCTCAAAAGCCCATGACCAGAAACATGATGTCAAAACAGGAGTTCAGATACTTCTGTGCCTCCTTTTCAGTTTTAATAGATGCGATATCCCCTTGAAACAGTAGAGGAAAAAGGTCAGCTGAGCTAAGCCGCATGAGGGACAGAGTACCTAATGGAGGAAAAAGGAGCGAAGCGATGAGGAGAGATAAGTATTGCAAAGGCAATGCCTTGGGAACAGAGAAACCTACTTTTTACTTCTCATGTTTTCTTCCTGGCCCATTGTACAAATATCAGCAAGTCACTGAATCGCTCTGCGCAGCTGAGACAAGAGCCGTGCTCCTAACGAACAGGAGAGAGGAAAGATGCACGGGCAGAGGCAAAACAGAACAGCTCCCCCGGCATTTCTGTAACGAGGTTTCTCTTATCACCAACAAATAGTCCCAGCAGAAAATACTTTTTACTGTTGGGGCTGAATTATTTATTTTGCAGGTGCATGTAAAAGACACCACTGGGGCTTGCTTAGCCAGCCCTTTGGTATAAAATAAAACATACGTATCGTGAAAAGGTAATCACTGCCCAGGGAGATGACAATCCACCTGTAATGTGGGGCAACACAAGGTGAAAGTGAAGCAATTATAGTCAGTGTCACTGGCTGGGGTCACATCTCACCACCTGCTAAACCTTTGCAGAGTGCTCCTCAGTCAAAAGTCCATCTCTTATTACTAAGTTATCCACAAACACCACAGGAGATGTAACTCTTTCTCTCTCCTCTGCCTGGCGAGACTGCTATAAAACCCAGCCTACTTCACAAATTCAATTCCTGCGGGATTCGTGCCAATAAGTTTCCAGTACTTGCTTTCAGAACGATTTTCAGGAAGACATTTTTCCAGAAAGAAGCCAATCTGATGAAAATGAAACTCTGCAAAAACATGAATTGCATTTTATTAAGGGTTTTTTCCCAGCCATGTCCACAGCAGGCTTAGAGACAAATTACCCCATACAGCCATTATGATCAACATTAAAATTACTCCTCCTGAACATGAAATTTTGCCTAACACAGGCTACAAACTGTTCAACTGATTTTCAAGGCCCAAGGGCACGTATTTACCATCAGGGTTTTGGTCATTGTGGTGGGATGATCTGTTCCACCTTGTATAACTAATGAACTATTCACTGGGGTAGGAATGTGAGCCTGATGTACCCACGTGCCTGTTAAGCACAATAGTGCCTGGACAGTGGTGCCTGTCTCATGTGCTTTAAGAGTAAAATGAAAATGTTCCAGCTAAAGACAGTGAGAAAGTGAGGTCCTACTGTCTATGGGATGTTGGAGATCCCTGTCCCGGTTTCTTGCTTTAGCCAGTCTTTAATTATTGATACAAAAATAGAGAACTCTCTGTGGTAGTAACTCAAGTGGATGCTTCAAACTTGCTCCTGGTTCAGTAGGTAGATATTATTTGAGACCCATATCTCCACTATGTGCTTTTTCATCTACACTGGTGGTTGTAAGGGGGAAGGACATGCTCCTTTCTCTAAGAGCTCTGATGAAGCATGCAAAGTAGAAGAAACACTCAAAAAAAAAAAATTCTTAGAGAATACTTAACACATTAAAAGAGTCTCTTCATTCTACTCCAATTTCAGTACTAATGCATGGTCTAATTTTCAGAAGTATTCAGCAGCAGCATCTCCCATCCATATCGGTTAGACGTGAACTTGAAATGAAGATGAGGTCACTAAGCCTTAGGTTTTCTTCCAAATGCAGAAAAGTATAACGCTTTGCTTTGCTTTGCCTTGCCTGGCTGCCTGGTTTTGGGGGGAGGCAGGTTTGTTTGTGTTTTGTTTTGTTGGGTTTTTACTAATGACCTGAAGAATATTAAGTACTTTTAATCATCTAAAAATGTCAAAGAAATGTAAAATTTTAATTTTTTGATCTTCTGAGCCCTGTTGGTTACAAGTAAAGTAGGTACACCAAAATGCTTCAGTGCATCAATAAAAGGATAATTAAGTTTTCCCAAATGAAGAAAAGCTCAGTCTTGTAAATGCTTAAGAACTTACACACCTTGCAGAAAAGGAGTTTCCCACCCTGCTCCCTGTTTTTCTACACTCTTGGGATCTAACTCAACATTCAATCAAGACGGTACAACAGGGGCAAGGCAAAAA
>VWZL01001456.1:445056-548910 GCA_013396915.1 Stercorarius parasiticus | reverse complement strand
AAAAAAAAAAACACCAAAACAGAAACCCCCAAACATATAAAGTTCACAAAAGGTCTTCGAGTTTATAGGAACAGAGGAAGAGGAGCATAAGTGTCAGTGAAAATGAAAATTTTTGTTTACAGTATTCATAAGGAAGTATAAAATCTGGAGTCAACAATATCATTTGAATCTTTCACTGTAACAGGAGAATAACAGTTGGAGAATTAGGACTACCATAAATGTGTCAGATGGTACTGAGCAACACTTTCTCTGTTTGTTACTCAGTAACAAACTCAGTTTGTTACTAGTTCAAATTTTTTAGTATGAAGACAGTAATTTCTGAAAGTGTGGGGGTTTTTTTAAGAATAAAACCTCCCTAAACTTTTTCTTCATTGGATTCATTTAACGCCATAGTCCTGGTAATGCTCCTTTTTTGGTGGAGGCGGGGAATAGTAAAGAAGATTAATAAAAAATAAAATTTATTAAATTCAGCTGCTTTTTTTTTCTGTCTCTAAAGGATAGATATAATTTTACAAATTCTTTCCTAAAACAAAATAGTTCAGTGTACCCTTTATGTGAAAATATTACAGATACTTATATCATGTTATTACATTAACATCTTATTTCTCACTATGTTCTTCACATTTGCTATTTGTACTTTTGTATTGCTCATTAAAATAATAGTATTGTGTCTCCTGACATGGTGACTAATTGTACTTCTTACATATTCAAGCAGGGACGCATTACTGGATAGACAAATTAGTATTCATGTATAAATGAGTGCCTCTTCATTTATGAAAGGTTCCCCATACTTTTCACGTTAACTTAGTCAATGCTCATTAATATTTTAATAAATTCAAATGACTCTTCATCCATTCAAAAATTTATGAACATTGACTGAGTGTGGGATTTGGAAACTCATTGAATGGATTTTGCTGTTTCTATTTATAAAACTATTCATGGATAGTGTCCTGGATACACTTACCATCTTCAGCTCTCACTGACTAAAGCAAGGATTTGAAAGAAGCGTGCTCTTATTGCAACATTTGCAGGTGCGGATGAAAGTTAGGCTCCATTTCAGTCTACTGGAATGGTAGCACTTACAGGCATAAAGCAAAAGAGGATCTCAGCACCAAAGGGTTTACTGCCGTAGGTAATAGCTACAGAAAAAAAGGGGAAACATAAAAACAGAAGAATCACGAGAATGATTCTAGGGAGTCAAATGTGCTTTTCTTGTAAGTAATTATGTGCAGGAAAATAATGAAGATTGTTGTTATCTAGTACAAAGATATAAGATGAAGACAGAAGATGAAGTTATCTAATACCAGTCTGGCCATGTTTCAAAACTCAAGGGAGAAAACAATATTAGCAGTGGGATCAGTATCAGGAAACCTGCTGATAAAAATGACAGGCCTTCCTGAACTTGGCACTGAAGAACCATGTCTCACCGACACCATTTGTTTGCTCTTGGCACTCCCATCCTCTTGCCTTTTAAGAAGCCTGAGCAGCCCGCCAGCTCTCCATTTTACCATTTCTTCATTCCAATAATCCCAGAAATAGTAGCTTAGAATTCAAAATAAATTTAATCAAAACCAGCGGTAGCCTTTCCATTAATGCGAGTAAGAACTGGTCAGGCCTTCTGACTGGGAGACGCTTAAGGCAAGAATTCAGCATTTCTTCATGCACTAATTGTATAATAATTAATAAAAGTAAATTAGATCAAATTCAACTTAGAGAAAACCACTCTCCTGAATTATGATTGTTGAAACATAGCCAGAGGAGCACTTTCAGGAGCCTGCTCAGCTGTTCAATGCTGATTTAATTATGATGTTTAGACATGGTCTACTACTGAGATACCTGCTGTAGCTCACTAGCTGCACTAGACCACAGGTAGGTGAGCTTATGTGTTAATAGTCAGAAAGACAAAAGTGCAATGTACCAATACTTGAATGAATATGGCTTATTTTGTAGAGGTTTGTGTAAGCTGTTACTTTAGTTTGGACCCAAGAAAATTCAAACCTGTGATTTACGTCTGAAATGTAGGTTTTGGAGAATTTTTTTTCAAAAGTCATCTTTACACAGCTTTTCTGCATTAAAACATGACTGTACATGATTCTGCAGATTCTCAATGATTTGGACATTAAATCCATCATTCCATCTAACTAACTCATCAAGTAATAGAGCCTTTCTTCTGGCATATAACTCTGGAGACACAGCAAACAGCCGCAGAATCTACTGATCAAAGTTCAGTGTTACAATCTCATCATTTTAACAAAAGTAAATAAAGACTGTGCAGAGAAAAAATTCACTAAGTAATGACTTTAATATACATTATATGTTTTTCTGGCCTGGGGAAATTTAATCTAAAAAGCAGAACAAATTTTCTTTCCCATAACAGGTAAGGTGTTTTGGTTCTGTTTTTTTTTAAACTCACTAATGAAAACAGGCAATCCTGTATTTTGTTTCATAGTGCTTCCCTAAGGGCAAAGATAAACTTCACTCTTATCTGTTCTTCTGTTGTTCCTAGAATGATTGCTCTGTTCATTATATCGTTTGATGTTGCCATCTCAGCTTTCCAGTGCCTGATTTGTTCACTTAATTCTCTAAGTTATTAGGCTCTCTATTCCAAAAATAAGCTGGTTTTCTCATTTACAAACCAATGTCATCTTTATGCATTATGGATTTACAGTTCACAGTTTTAATGGGTCCTGGAAACAATGACATGAAAGGTTAAATTATGAAAATATATTTCACTTGCATAAAAAGGAAACAAGCGATAGTGCCATATAAGAGAATATGGATCATTACTGCACAAAGATGATAATCAAAAGGCACCTATAAGGCCCCTGAGCCACATTTCTCAGAAGTTCACAGAATGCTGAAACAAAATTTAAAAGTGTGGGTTATGAGATGGCCAGATATCACTCTCCCAGTGTGCAGCTACCAACTATACACTGAGCTTACCTCCAAGGTGGGAGTGACCAAGACTATATCTCACCCACTTCAGCTGTGCATATAGAACCTGGGCCATGGGCACAATAGGAGCTGCAACCACTCCACCTTTGACCCCAGTGCCTAGGCTGGTACCTTCCTTGTGTCCAGCTAACACCATAGGCCAATGTAAAAAAGGTCTACTGAAATGCCTTTTTTTTTTTTTCTTCAGAATAGTCTAGGATGGAGGAAAGCAGCTCAAACCCTTTTCTTTTAACAAGTGCTTGGCTCCAGACCATGCCTCTGCCTTTATCCAGGACACACAGTAAGAAAAGCTTCCAGTGTATTATATGTACCTTGTATACTTTCCTAGATGTCGGATCTATCAGGTCTCCATAAAACTGTGGCACTGTTACATGCCCCAGGTGTTCTCAGACCATTTTTCTTTTCTGTTACTAAATCATGTTGCCAGTTTGTACCGCACGCTCTGGTTTCTCAGTACTGATCCGTACTGGAACTTTGTTCAACAAGTAGTTCTTGTGTCGCAGGTTGACAATGTTATGATATAGCTTATGCTTCAAATCAGAAGATCTACATAATCTAAATAATTAGAATGCTGTTTCTACCATTTTGAGTGACCAGTCCTTTCCACACACAAGTAACATACAGTTAAGACACCACTGGTTTTTTTTTAAATATTCTACATATCCCAAACCAGCATTTCTCAGGTGGACATTATATGTGACAACTGAGTAAAAATATGATGACTCAGCTGCATTTTGACTTTAACTACCAAAACTAGAGCCACTGTGAATTTTCATCTTGAAACTATTCCTCCACACATCTATTATCATTTAACATAGTAGCTTCTTTACACGTATTTTAATAAGAAACAGCAGAAATAGCACACAATGTTGGGACTGACTTTCACTATGCCATTATATGCAATGGTTAAACTCCAATTTCATATGCAATAAGATACCACACAATAGCCTGACAGCAAGCCACCTAACTTTATCTTTTTACATGGTGTTCTGGGTTGAGAAACACAGGACTAATTTCTCTTTTAATGCTGGGGAAAACTGCACTTTTAGAAGACTCTAGTGTCTGAATTTGTGCAAATATTTACTTTATAGCCAGCTAGGCTGTGTGGGATTCAAGGTCTCAGTATTTTCGAGCCTCGCCAGGTACAGAGGTGAGGAGGAGCAAGGCCTGGGCACTCGACCCAGGCTGGCCACCAGGATTATTTCACACCATGAGCGTCACATTCAATATAAATTTGAAAGTTTGCTGCATAGTCTGTCTCCCCCTTGATGGCAGCGGTCCAGAGAACTTCTTGCCCTGGTGTCCGACCCCTGAGCCCTTCCCTTCCTCCCAAAGCCCCAGCGTTCCCAGTGTACGACATTTACTGTCCAGTGCTGGGAGTGCACAGCTTCCTGCTGATAGAATTGGCTGAGTATAATTCTTGTCTATTTCATATCAGTATTGGGATCAATAGTGATTCTTTAGTATTATTGTTAATTATTTAGTCTTATCCTATTAAATCTATGTATATTTTGACCCTTGAATTTCCTTGTTTTCCCCAATTTCCCTTCCCAGGTAAGGAGGGGTCACTGGGTGATAGAATAATTGTCTAAATGACAATAAATTGTTATGGGCTTTCTCAAACCATAACACATGGCCATCACAAATCCTACTAGATCATGAGTTGCCAAAGCCTAAGGCATTAGTAAAGATTAGAGACCAATATCGGTGTTGCATTTCCAGGGTACGGGAGCTTGACCACTGCCCGTGGGACCTGTTACAACAACTGATTATCTGTAGTCTGTGTGCACGTAGCATGCCAATCTACTGCTTGTCTGCGCAGACAAAATCAATACAAAAAGAAGGCCAGCACATAGTTTTACAGCATTTGGAATCCCAAAAGGTCAGTATCGAGACCTTCTCCACTACCACTTCAACCTTCTTCATGCAAAGATAGCACCATAAATCCCCCTGCCACTTCAATAACCAGGCCATTACTTACACAATTGCTGTGATGACTCACAACTAATGCCACAATCATCATGACTCTGAAGACGGGGTTATCACGCAGGACTAGATTTAGGATGTGAGTGCGCAAGTATCTACACCACACTGTCCTTTTCTTGTGTATGAGCTGTTGATGGTCTGACATATTGTGCGTCCACCCGATCCAGTGAGCTGGCATCAAACTAAGGGGTTTTTTTTCATTATGTGGCATTAATTTTATGCTTTATCGGTGAGCTGAACTAGCTTACTGCTGGGTGAGAGAAGTGCTAGCATAAGGAAAAAACCAGAACAAAAAACAAAGAGACTGGCTCATGCACATTAAGTTCACACAGACTGCCAAATGAGAAGTAAAATTCTGTGTTGCTCCTACTAGCAATGGGTAGATTCTGTTCACATTTGTTTACCTCATCCATCGTGTAGGTCTACAGTACATAAGAGGAAAGAAAGGCAGCTATTCCTAAATGCAGATGTTGAGGCAGACAGAGGTAGGAAACCAAAGACAGCAATTGTAAATTGAGTTGGAGGCCAGTTTAAGCAGATGATACTTGAAAGTCTCACTTTGTAACAATGTCATAAATGCTTTTAAAAGGAAAGCTTGCAAGCAACAAGGACCCTGCTTACCCGTGTCTCATTAAACACTTTAAACTTCGGGAAGAGGTCAATCATCTGAAGTTGACACCCATCCACCTTTGGAATCAGCCATTCTGTAATTCCAGCAATGGGAAGCATGCACTTTTACAGAAATAAAAGCAATTTTGCCTAGGTTTGCACCATGCATGCTGCACGCTTGTATTTGCTTTAAGGGTGCTGTTCTCAGCCAAGAACTCTGCCCTCCAGAAAGGATCAGAGACAGCATGAAAAATATAAAGTCTAAACCAAGGCATCAAGTATCATGTTAATATGCAGTGTCATTTTAATGCATGAGCCCTTGGGTCACATCAACATCACAGAGTTTTCTGGGTCACCAAATTAAAAGGCATGGCATCATCTTCTTTTGACACAGAAGCAGTTCATTAAAAATATTTGTAGAGATATAGGAAAGTAATCTTGGTCAGACATATGCTTTGAAAATACTTCTTCAAGTTCTGCTGGCTTGAGTAGAGACTCGTAGAGAGACAAGGTCTTCTGGGAAGAAAAGTCAAACTTGAAAATTAAACTAGATGAAAGTTCTCAGCTGGACTTTGTTCTCAGAGAGGCAAAGTACACTCTTTGTGAATGCATAAGTTCCTGACATATCATGTACAGACAATAAATGCTCATTTTTTGATGGGTTTCTGAACCTACTCTACGTCTGATTTATCATGAGAACAATGTCTGTGGTCTTTCAAGAATGATTAAATTTTTCCTCCAAACAGCTCTCTATTCCAACTGTCAATTTTGACGAATAACCTGTCAAGCCATGAAACAGTCAAAGAGTTGAAATACATCTGTCATCACATGGTGTTTTTCATTAAGAAAACCATTTGTACTTCAGTAATGCTTCTATTTGTTACTAAAGCTACACAAAAGTATTGGAGTTTCTCATATTATCTAAGCAAATTATTTGTCAACTATAATTGGAAGGTTATACTTTGCAGAAAAAGTTAATTCACTCTTTTTTATTAAAGTTGTTTCAAATATTTTTTTGAATCTCTAAAAACAGGATAATTAGAGCTCTAAGCCACTGTTACTGTCAGTCTTCATGGTAATCACCAACAACAACAGAAAACAAATAAGATTCTAGTGTCAAGTTAGCCGAATACATAAAATATTATGGCTGATAAAAAATACAGAAAACCGCATCAATATAACACAAGCAAATAATGATTTCAAACACAAGTCTATGGAGAGGATGAACACAGCTGGACAAAAATCTTTAATGAGTCTGAAAGAAGAATATGTTCTTGCTCATTCAGCTATTGGATTCTTGCCCTTCACGTGGTAGCAAACGCAAACTCATGGACTCCAATACAGTGTGTGTGTGATGGTAAGAACTCTTAGGTTAACATGAGTTTGTACAGAAATTTGCTCTGACTGTGCCTAACACATCAAGAAGAACAAACTGATTGCAGGAGAAAAAAAAGCAATATTACTAAAATGTTTATTTAACTATGACGCTGCTCTGAGAACACGAGTCAGTTTATATCAAAGTCATGACAGTTTTGCCATTCTGTTTTACTTCTCTACCTTCTTCCCTTGTTCCTTTTATGTCAGTGTCCTTAAAATGGAAAACTGACCTAATAAATATACTAGCCTATAGATGCATTCATGGAATTTTAGCTTTGGATATCTTTAAAATGTGAAAAAGACTGTAGGTACATCGGAAATTAGAACTGGATACTCAAAATAAGAAAATTAAATTGCCTTCAATATCCATTCTTTGAGAGAGAGGTTGATACTGCACCTTTGAAAGAGAGAAGGACACAGCAGTTCCACAAAAAAGCATTAAGGTGGTATAAAGTGTGTTGCCAATATCTTCAGACTCAGAGACAGATGGCAAGAGAGACATTGTCCATTCTTCTTGCACCCATTTCTGTTGTTGCCCTCTTTGACAGCTCTATTCCTAAGAAGAATCCTGATACCATGAATGTTTGCACATGCACTTCATTTTCTGTGAGCGCTCCAACTAAGCAATTCTCAAAGTCCTTGCCTGTCCTTTTTCAAATATTAATTACAGTATTCTTATGATTAAGCTCCAGACACTTGTGGTGCTTTTGTTCGACCAGTTTCCTTGATTTTCCCATAGCTGATGCCTATGTAGCTAAGTAGATAGGACAGTCTAGCACTCGCCTAGATAGGACTCATGAATGTTACTGATGATAAACTGCAGGATATCTACAGCATACTTGTAACACGTCACCTAAACAGTGATATGCAGGAGATCCCAAGGGCTCAGGCGTTTTCTTAAATTCTTCACAGGTCTTCTCTGGCTAATGCTTGTCCTTCTGTCACCCAAACAAGAAATGTGTTTTACCAGATGATGAAACAGCCCACACACCTTCAGAGAGAACACTACTGTTTCTCAGTATTTCTGAGCCTGTGTGACAAGACAGGGTACTAGAGAGAGAAGTTTCCTGCTTATTGCAGGATACCATTGCAGGAAATTGAAGTCTTCATACAATGCTACTGCATAACCCACCACCTTAAATTACCTTTCTAAAACCAGAAAAATGAAAAATAAAGGGTGAGATTATCTTATAAATAATCTATTAACAAATTATTACTCAGATCTGAAACGGAAATGTAAAGACGTTTTCTTTTTACAGATGTGTAAAAAAGTACTTTTTAAAGCCATCTATTTTTTCAGTTTAACTCCCAGAGCTTTCCTTTCTGTTCCATCCAGTTGAAAAGCTGTCGGGGTGCTTGGACAGTTGGAACCAATTCTCAGCCATGATCTTTATCCCATGAATCTCTTTCGCTGAGTGAGGACCATCTCCAAATGGATTTATAAGCATATACCCATTTTCCTCTAGGAATTTCTATTTGTGTTCACCCTTTCCTGAAGACTACCCGTGATTCATGAATGTGATAATTAATTACAATATCAAGTTTTCATATTCCTCTCCTAAGACTATCAGTTGACCCCTAGCTCAATCTAGAAATAAAAATATCCCTTGGGCATGGCTAGGAGAGCCATCTCCTGGCTAGACCATAAACAGAACGTGCTAAAGATTTCACCAGTGCTTAACTCAACTAATAAATAAAGCATTTACCAGACTGACTGGCAGGGCAGTGTTCAGACCTCAGCACGTAACTCTTACGTACTTAGAATGATCCCACACCAGCATACAAGTTAACAGGAAGAAACATCCAAGTTGTTCGTTACTAGCTGTGGAGAGACAATCTTAGCTATAGCTACAGCTATATAGCTATACCCAAAGTCTGAGGTAATAATGATACTAGGATAAGAGGTGCACTGATAAAAAGATTTCTGCCACAATAGTGGATCTGAGGGAACCGACGTCTATAGGGAAAAAAATTTTGGAAATGAATCAAGCTTCTGTAAAATCATAAATGAAAATATTTGAGTATGAACTTGTGTTAGAAATTGGTTGTGCTAGTTAGTTATGCCACAGTATGGCTCTGCATCCATATAAATTCCTGCTTTGATCATCATTTATACCTAGGAGCAGGGATAGTAACTAAAGATGTGAAAATTTCATTCATAATGATTTTTGCTTGAAGTATTTGAGGCCTGCATCTCTAAATCTTGTCCTCATAATCCAACTGATATTTCTAACACATTTAGATCAATAAAGATAAAATTATTTTGAAGATAGAATAATTTCTCTTTGCTATTATTATGATAAATAGTGACACTGTCACAGACAGTGAGATTGAGATACAAAGGAGTGCTATTTTCTTTTTACCAAGATCCACCTCAAGGCTTCTGAGGTATATATAACATGAGTTTTGCCATGAAAGAAGGCACCTCATGACTCGGGCAAGGACTGAGCCACTCCTTTTAGGTAAGTGGTTGTAGGGGAAGGAGAAGAGGGAGAAGCAGCAGGTGGTCACAGGAATATAAAGGATAACTGAAGCAACCTCTGTGAGGATCTCTCTCCCTACTTCAGCAGAAGATAACACCTCATGCATCCATTACTTGAAAGTAATGGTAGCACTAGCTGACAATCTGACTTTCCAGTGATCCCACCTAGATAAAGTCTGCTTTTTTCGACCATAAGCACTGTGCCTAATTTGCCTCTATTTAGAGCCAGGTCTGTCCTTTATCATCTGACTTCCAGGATTGCACCGTTGTCATATGGCAGAGGCCGTGAATCCACCAGCCAGAAATGATGCTCTACTCAAATGTAATTTGTGCAAATACGTGGGAACGGGATGAAGCTGTGTCACTAAGCAGTCCTATCAGCACCACGTGGCACCGTCCAGTCGTGCACTTTGCAATGAAATAATAAGCCCCGTATTACCTCATGCATTGGAAGTGCTACAGGATAAGTCCGGGGCAGTTCACTACTGACAAGAGTCTGAAGTACTTCATACAAATTTAAAAGCTCCATCAAAACCTATTTTACGTACCCAGGGACATGAAGAGCAAGGGAAGGTTGAAAGAAAAGTAATAGAAAACCTCTGTGTCCACAAATGGAGACTCCATAACTCCTCTGCACAATCTGTGCCAGCATTTGACCACCCTCACAAATTAGAAGTGTTTTCTTGAGTTCAAATGGAATTTCCTGTTTTCTAAATCTGTCCTGTCAGTGGGCTCTACTGAGAAAAGCTTTGCTCCCTCATCTTCATTCCTTCCCATCATGCGTTTATTCACATTTATGAGATCCCCTCTAAACCTTCTCTTCTCCAGGCTGAACAAGCCCAGGTCTGTCAGCCATTCCTCATGTGGCAGATGCTCCAGTCCCTTCATCATCTCTGTTACTGGGGAGCCCAGAGCTGGACTCAGCTATGGCCTCACCAGTTCTGTATTGAGAGGAAGGATCATCTCTCTCCTCATGTAGCCCAGAATACTGTTGGTTGTTTTTTGCTGCAAAGGTGCATTGCCCATGGTCACCTTATTGTCCACCAGGACCCCAATGTCCTTCTTTGCAAAGCTGTTTTCCAGCCAGTCAGCCCCCAGTGTATATTAGTGCCGAGGATTGTTCCTCCCCAGATGCAGGACTTAGCATTTCCCCTTGTTCAACTTCATCAGGTTCCTCTCTGCCCACTTCTCCAGCCTGTCCAGGTCCTTCTGAATGGCAAGACATTCCCGCTCCTGCATCAGGCTCCTCCCAATTTTGCATCATTTGCAAACTGCCTGAGGCACTATGTCCCAGCATCCAGGTCATTAATGAAGATGTTAAATAACTTGGCCCCAGTATTGACATCTTCCAGTAGTCCAGTCACCACTGGTGACTTGCCTCCAACTGGATTTTGTGCCACTGATTGCAACTCTCTGGGCCCAGCTGTTTAAGCACTTTTCAATGCAGATCACTATTTATTTTTCCAACCTGTATTTTGTCAGCTTGTCTATGAGAACATTACGGGAGAAAGAGTCAAACCCCTCATTCAGATCGAAATAAACATCACCTGCTCTCCCCTGGTCCACCAAACCAGTCACCTCATTGTAGAAGGTTACTTGGTTGGCTAAGCATGATTTCCCCTTTGTAAATACATGCTGAATTCTCCTAATCACCTTCTTGTCCTTGAGGTGTTTGGAAATGGATTCCAGGAGTTTTTTCTAGGTGAGGCTAGGAAATGTCGACTAAAACATCTCTATTCCTCTCCAGAGCTGGAGTGAGAAGAGAAAGTGGGAAGTAAGAACACCAGTAGGTGAAACTACTATTGTCATGATAAACAGCTGTGCACACAGTTTTTTCATTTCACTTCCTTGCTTCTAGCAAAACACCCTTGGAAAGGCAGAAAGTATGCTGTATTAGGTCATGACATAAATACTTACAAATATTTAACATGCTTCAAGATGGATTTAAGTAGTTATTTTTAGGTTCCCAAGTTTGACAGCTCTGGCTAAGATCTCTCACTTTTTCCACAAACATATGGTTACAGCCTAAATATTTTTTCTAGAGAACTTCCTCCCCAAATCAGAAACTATTTCAAGTCTTTTACTTGGTGATCTGAAACCTCATAGTGAACTGGGCTCTACAGGTACACCAAGCAGGCCACTGACAGACAGGGTCTAGAGAAAAAATGTGGAGGAGGAGGGGATGTAGGAAAGAAAAGAGAAAAAAAAAAAAGTAAAAGTACTGCTCTCCCACATGCTTAGTTCTCCAAAGGTGAATAAACAGAGATGCAAAACTGTGATAGAGACATTCCTTTCTTTTAAAAGCAACAAAAAGCATTATTCTTCCTTTTAAATAGCTGGTCTGTTGTTAGCTCTTCTGTCACCATGGAGACCAACACTGCTGCGGCTGATTTCCTCTAACTGGTCAGCACAAGTTTGTACCACCACCTGGTATCACCCTGAGTCACCAGTAGAGAAGTCTATACTTATTCTGAATGAATATCAGCCTAGTAAAAGAAATGCATTTTGTTTTGTTTTGTTGATTCTTCTATTGCTGCCTATTTTTTACCATATACACATTCCTATCAATTTACTCTCCTTATTATCACTCCACCACAAATTCCAGGGCTGATACAAGTATAATTAAGGGACTGCTGCTCACACTGCAGATGGTTCTACCTGCTTTTAATCTTCCACTTATTAAATAGGACAGAAAAAATGACAATGACTTAGTGCTGTTAGTTGAAAATGCAGTGTTTAAATCCCTTCCCAAAATTAACACTGATCAAACACTAAATCTCATTGAGCCTGCATTCAGTTTCTTCCTGATAAGTGCGGAGGATGATACTAAGTATAATATATGAGGTTCTCCAACAAACACCATCCAATGTATTTACAGAGATAATTAAAAATCAGATATGTCTATTTATTTTCAGGTACTCAATCACATACGAAAATTTAAGCATTATTTACATAGTTACTTATAAATTACTAAAATAATTTCAGAATTAGGCTTCCAACACCAGCACCATGAGACTTTCTGCTTTTTTTTTTATAGCAACCTCAACGTAGACAACAGCAGCTTTATTCAAATTCTGTGGAGTATTTTAGATACTACATTCAGAAACGTAAAATAACCCAGGGAACACTGGTCTTCATTTTAGTATTGGTTTCTCCGCAAGAGAAATAAAAGTACAGAACTTCTCTGAAGTGATAATGAGAACGTAAAGGATTTGAAAGCAGAGAAAGAAACGTTCGAAAATTTCCTTGCTCAGACTGCACCAAATGAGACTGCTACGGTCATGAGAAAGAGAAGACACAATACAGTCTCTTTCGGTTACCCTTTCAGATACAAAGCCCTCATTTATTCTCTCTTGGTTTCTTGCCTGAAACTAACTTCCCTTATAGCAGCAAATAATGTTTTTCATCATTCCTAGACACGCAGAATTTGCCACCGTAACATGGATGACTCTTGACATGGCTCATGTTGCTCCCACTTTCATTGCATCTTGGCTGGGCCACGGTAATGGGACACAGATGGACATGCAGCCCTCAGTGCTTAGGAATTGCTAACTAGTAAAGGTCGCTACAACACATCTGCTCTGCAGAATACGTTACTATGAGCTAATCAAGCCCTTCTCTTGTTGACTGTTAATTGATTTCCATGAAATTTCAAATCAGGTGCAAGTCCTTGTCCCTTCAAGTTTAAGAACTTACAACACTGCAAGATGACAACTGTGTTTAACTGTCATCACAGCATCTGCTGTGGCACAATGGAAGGCTGAGGAGACAAAGCTCATCTAGGCTGGGAATTTGACTGGGAATTTGGGCATGAACTTTCTGAAGAGTTATGAAAATCACAGGTCTTACTCTTCCTAGAACAGCAGATACTACTTTGACATCACATTGTCTGGCACATACACAATGTGTACCTTTTAAAGAACCTTATTAAAATCACCATGGACGGTGGTGACCCCTTGTTTCACTGGGTGAAGATAAAGAAACTGCTGAGGAAATATGTTGTAAACACTAGCCATGTTGGCTACTGGAAAGATCTCAGGTGTTAGCGATGAGCAAGAATTTACACAGAGTGCTGACTACTCAGCTGAACTGAAAGAAAACTGCTTAGTTTTGCCATTGAGAAAGCACAGAACAGAACATTTTAACTGTATTCTGAACAGTGGGAACAAAGTATGTTCTTGTTTAACCAGGACTTCGAATAAGGAACTGCCTTTTAGCACCTCTAGAATGTAAAAACTTTTTGTGAAAAGCAGGCCAGAATATCAGGCATTAGACCTACAAATAATGATCTAACCTTGTATCTTCTTGGCCAGCAAAATTTTGTAGTGTAGACGAAATGGAATTGTGCTGATCGAGGATATGAAAATATCATTCCTGTCTCCAGGCTATTTCTGTTTTCAGCCTCAATACACATGTACTCCAGGTCTACAACTCCAAATCTCCCTCTTCCCGAGCAAGCATCACTGATACGCTTCAGATCCAGTGACACAAGACTTGCTGGACAGTTATGCAGCTTAAACAGAAGAAGGGCATTCCTCAGTGTTCCTCTTGTCTCCCTTCAAAAGACCTTGTTAAAAACAGGAACAGAAACACAATGAATGAATAATGTATTCTGTTCTTTTACAAAACTTGGGTATTGAAATCCAGGTGTAAGATACCCTGAACACCTATTTATCATCTACGGTTTTGCTAATAAAATTCCTCAGGTGGCTAAACATTGGTTTTGGCATAAATGTGCTCCATTTTTTGTCAGTGTCGAACAGCTAGGCATGCCCTTACATATATGCCCACTGCAGTCCCACTCAAAATAATGCAGCTCCTTAATGCACATATTGCTTTGCCACACCTTCTGGAGATGCTTCATTGGGTCCTGCTCTCAGAAACATATTGGTGGACATGATCTGACTCAAAACAGCATCCAGAACAGGAAAAGCTGTTCAATTTAGAACAAGCACAGTCAACTCCCTCTTCTGCCTGCAGGGCTTCAAACAGATTTATTCCCCAAGAGTACTCTAATCAGACAGCTAGAAACTGTGCCACAGTGAAATAGTAGTAGCCCCTTATATGTAAAAGTGATATTTGGTATTGAGAACACGCTGAACATCCCAGCTCAAGTCAATACATAATTAAATGAGCATCCCTGACTAGATAAATTTGTTGCTTTTACTCTAGATACTGTCTCTTACACAGTGATTTGGCAACTGCAGATGAACTACAGTTTTGAAATCCCTAACTTATTCTGTTAACCAGTACTAAACTTAAGCACCTTAAAACAAAGACTAGCACTTTAAAACTGCATGGATCTCTCAAACGGATAGTGTCAGCAACTTCTCAAAATCACTTGGTTTCGTTTTGGATTCACCATTCTCACCTTGATGCTTCTCATTGGGCCCTTTAGCTGAAACATTTCAGATGAAGAGTGACTGAGTTGATTGAGTTTTGAAGCAACAAGGAAGGAGAAAGCATATCTCTCTAATATGCTGATACTTTAGCAAAGCATCAATAAAGCTCTCAGAACTTTCTATGTTTGGTTGAAGATGTACCCTAGATTAAAAACTAAATATGGTGGATTTTGGTGATGACTTAGATTCTGAAATCTACTGAGCTGGATGTGGCATCTCAGCCAATAAATAACTCAGCTCAAAGGATATTTCTGTCAGTTTGTCTGTTGTTTGTTTGAGTTTTTTTGTCTATAAGTGATTTCCAAAGAATAATTCTCCTTTATATATAAGTAAACTATGCAGACAAAAGCTGCATTCAGAAGTTCTATATGTACAACTGCAGATGAACTGTATACGTCTTAGTTCTGTAATTTGAGACAGCCCAGGCCTGACCATAATTCCAGGCCTTTGAAGTAAGACTCAGTAAGTTCATGGATCATAGTCAGGTTATCAACAAACATTCACCTATGTTTTGGTAGGGTCGAGCTTTTCCTTTTCTGGAGCTGGAGTCTTCAACTACACAAGAAACAAAATCCTCAACACAGTGAAGGAAATATAATTTTCTTATCATGGTCATCAACAGAATACTCTTTCAGCTTAGAGTAAGTAGTCTTAAACTATACTTCCAACTGAAACAGTCAACAGTTCCAATTATCTCAAGTGCTGATGTCTAGACTAATGGCAAACATGACGTTGGTTTACGTTTGTAGGCAGACACAATGTGCAGATAACAGTCTTCTAGACCTAAGACTTGTAATTGAGACCTTATCACACTTTTCACTACATCAGCCAGCACCTAAATAAAAAGGGATTTTTATAAACCAATAAGAATACACATGAAAAATCTTTAGACATGGTAAAATAACTCTTATGAGGATATCAGCTACTGCAGAATTAGGCTAATAACTGAGAGTCTTTCAACTCAGCTTCCTTTTATGCAAGTATTTCATCAAAATAATTGTAGAGGTTGTAACCTATGCCAAGCATGTTTTTAGACTTACATATTGGATAAAGCACTTTTATCTACACTCTTCAGCACACTCAATAGAGTTGTAACTATTTGAACTCCTTAACATTTAAATTATATTAAAGATTAATATCACATTCTGCTCTTCTCAACATCCCAAATCAAGTAAATAACCCATAGCAGCTAGCTTATAATCATATTTAAAAGTCTTCTTCCCTGCGCTAATCTCATTCTGAAATATTAAACCTGATTTTTTTTAATCTAATTTACTTTTTGTAGCATACTACATGTTTACTTTTTACACTTTGCTGGCTGAAACAAGATTTGTGCAATATTAGTATAGAGTTGTTGAGGTATTTATGTCACTGAACTGACGATTTTTTTTCTCCTTTGCATCACTCTTGGCCTTTTTTCTAATTCAGAAAAACTGAAAAATCAACAATCTAATGAGAAATTATTGTCACAATCAACACACACATTTGTGACTATCTTGCTACAGTTATGTGCGCATGACTAATCCAATACATTAAGAGACCCCTGGAACTGGTTTTGTTCTCTAGAGATATTTCTGAACACAGCAAGACAAGTCATTGAGTACAAGAAGACATTTGCAACTCAGAGCTCACGAATAAAAGAAGTCCTACCCAAGAGGTCTTTACAGACCATGTTGCTGGCAAACTTAAATGCTCCTAAGAAAGCTGATCGCTGAAAAGACCATAAAGGCTTCATTTCAAAAAACAACAGAGAAATGTCAGAATAAAGGTGGGAATGAGAGTAACAGAAATCTTAGAAATCTTAGAAATCTTTCTAACAACTGCATGGGAAATCTGAAGTCCAGCTGGTTCCTGTCTAAAACAGGCAAATCCAACTGGCTGAGTGCAGAGCCCATCCCGACCATCTTTCACCCACTTCATTTCCAGCCACCATTGGTGCTGTCTGGAGTAATGTAAAGGTTCCTAGAGAGACCCAGAACCCTTTGCCCCACTGCTGGTCCCCCCTTCATCAGATACAATGTCAGCACAGAAAACTGAGGTGCATCTTCTCTCAAGAGTACATCTGCACGTTAAATGAAATTCAGTGCTACTGTAATGTCACCTTGGAAGTGGAAGCCTGATGCTATCCACACACAGTGCATAGGTAATTATATATGTCTTATTCCTCTCAGGAATCAGTGCTATGACATACTCATGGAAATTTCATAAAATCTGGGTTTATGATACATCAGCTCCATTCACTTGAGGACTGGATCCCAGAGTGACAGTCCCACCATAACTGGCATTTCAGAGTGAGGCCGATGTTTCCTCCATGACAGAACAGAGCGTTCTTGTTAAAGGTCTGACCTGAAACCAACCGAGAGACTCCCATTGACTTCAGTGCATTTTCCATCACACTTTTCATAATCCCACCAACTGTGCAATACAGTTTTGAGCAATACATGAAGAAAATATGTATTACATTCAATATCCTTGAAAACTAATAACCTCTTTCTTTTTTAAAATAGTTCAGGTGTCTTCTAGCACAGTCTCCCCCCCAGTTCTCATCTGAGCACTTTGGGGATGTGTCTGCAGTCCAGAGCTGGTCCTCCCAAAACTGTAATATTTGAAATTTCCACATTCTTGGGCACAGAGAGTTAATTAAAACACTTATCCAGGCAATGATAAGTGACAGTTCAGTGACAGCTACATGCAACAATCAGGCTGAGAAAATCTAAACATGAAATCTGAACATGGGAAAAAAAAAAACGAACACAGATGCATCATTTCAATAGGCTAATTCTACATTTTGCTCACATTCCTGATATCTTATACATGCAGTGTGTCACTTAGATGAAGGGAACTCACGGAGAAACTAATAACTCATTCAGACAAAAAACACAGTTAGAGAGGGTTGGGAGGAGTACAAGAAAGAAGCCTGTCATGTCTTCCATTCACAGGTCTTCAGTATTTCATCTTCCCTGTTAGATTTTCTAACGTCAAAAATCTTTGTATCACTCTTTTGCTTTTCTCTTTGCATATCATTACATCAAAGGAAGCCAGGAAAAAAACTGGGCCAAATTTCATATTCAGGTCAAATATATCTTTACAAGACTAGCAAGGTTGAATAGGAATTAAATTGACCTGTCCTTATTAATTTCAATGTATTTCATATAAACAGCAACACTTCATAGTAAAATTCATTTGAAATATTACTTTATTAGTTGTCAGCTTTGAATACCCCAGAGTGGATTCAGCCCATTTTATATTTTAATTGTAGTTGAGATGAAGAGTGATTGGATAAGATTCAATCTGTGTGTAATTGAAATTAATGAATTTGGCTAATGAAATATTTATAGGTGACCTTTCCCTGAATTGATAAAAAAAAAAGCCTGTTTTGTTTAAAATGTCTTTGATATTTACAGTCCGAGGTTAGATTTAAATTATTCCTTTACATAAGGAAGCCAAATAGACATCTGTTACTCCTGTAGACTGGCAAAAAAAAAAAAAAACAGCCACATTGCAGTTTTCTCCTGCCAGACATATTTAGTGCTTCTTGTCAGGTATACAAGTGCCATTCCCAAAAGTTAAAAGTCTTACAGAAAATCATTGATGCACTTGTTTGTATGTGAATAATTTATTCTCATCTTGGTCCACCCAACAATTCTACTGACATTTAAATGTGATCTAGTCTCAGGCATGTTGTCATTAATATTAAAGCAATGTGAAACTAGGACACGGGCCTGTGCTGCATTAATGAAATTCTTATCAAATTGAAGTATGTTACCATTGTCAGAATTAGCAATGCAGAAATGCTAATACGATTCTCCATGGATTACAGTTGCATATTCCACTTTGTTAGAGCTCTGGTGTTATGATGACTATTATGAAACCCTGGCTGCAAAATACTGATCTAGCAACTTTGTAAACTTTGAAATAACCAGCATACTTATCTCTACTTAGACAGATGTGAAACTATATTAAATTAAAATCAGATAGAAAAATGCATTAAAACTTCAAATGTATTTTAAAATGTTGCGATGACATAAAATGATAGCGTTTATTGAAGTCACAATCCTCCATGTCTTATTCATGCGATTAGCCCATTGCTGTCTGATGGACCACGCGTTTAAGAAAGGTGAAAGACATGTGGCCTTTAAAAACTCCTCTTTCTTTTCTCCTGCTTCCAACTGTTTCACACTACCTGGAATGTACAAAAGAGGATGAGATACACAAAGTTAGTCAGTCTCCTGCTCACCTGTGTGTGGGTAAAACCCACTCTGCAGCGTTGCACAGTTTTGAGCATGGTACTTCAGGAAAGATGTGGACCTACCAAAAGGTATTAAGAAGTAAACAGCAAGAATGATGAGGTCTAGAAAACTTGATCAGAAGATCAAGAAAAATCAGGACTCAGCTTAGACTGAGCAGAGGCAGGATAACAGTCTTCAAATATATAAAGAGCAGTGGTAAAAAGAATGACAACATTTTAATCTCCCTATCCACTCTGAGAATGGAAAGAGAAGTAATGGCTTAAAAAGTAGCAGGAAACAAGCAGAAAAGACTTGGGGGGAAAATACGACTTCCTAGCAGCAAGGACAGTCAGGCAATGAGGCAGAATGCATGAAAGCATTGTAGAATTACCACCCTTGGACGTTTCCAGAGCACACTAGGCAAATACCTATCAAGAACAGAGTAAGCCTATTTGGTCCTGTATCATACCCAAGAGACAGAGTGGATGTAGCCTTGCAATCCCTTCTTGTACTATTTACAATTCCGTTAAGTCATATCCAAGTATCTGTAGCAGCCATTTCAAAGACCAACAGTTTGCTTTCCCGCAAAGTAGATGAGACAAACAGTGACATTATCTCCAACACACACACATCCCGGTTCACAGGAGGACACATTATATCCAGGATTACAGCATTCAATTATATTTGGTACTCCAAGGTTTTACTGAAAAAAAATACATCCTGTACTATCAGCTTTATATCAGTTAAATTTCAGAGAACGTAAGAGAGACAGAAAGGCAAATAGAGAAGTGACAGCTTTGTGCACAGAAGCAAAAAGAAACAATAATGTCTTTGCCCTGCCAAATTTGCTTTCTAAGGACTTAATGTTTACTAGTTTAGGAGGCTTGGTCAGAGGGTTAGAGGGATTTAACTCTTGGCAAAACATTTCGTGATAACAATTTTCCCAGCTGTAAGTTATAAAGTGCTAAGAAATATGAATATGAAAGCAAGAAGGACCATTTTAAAGCCTTTAAGTATCCATTTATGTACCTCCTGCAGTGTTTATCTCTTAATTTTCCTCTTTTATGACTTTAATGTGTAGATAATCACTGGTCCAAATATCTCTAAATACAGTACACTTTAAAACTGCCCATTATCTTTATAATAGGGGATCTCAGATAAGCAATTCTTGGCTGGTCTCTAGAGATACAAAGAGAGCTCACTACGAAAGAGTGAAATCTAATGCAGCAGAAGCAAAACAACAAAGAAAACATTATAGCCACCATTTAGATTTACAGTAACAAAAGTTACGCATTGCGGATTGACAAGTGTAGCCTTGAATGAATAAATAAAACAAGGAAAGGGAAAGGTCAGTACGTGTTCTGCAGTGACAGTTTTTCCTTAAATTTTATGGCTGGGGCTCACACTTGTTTTTCAGTGCAGGGAAACTCCAAATCCGAAGTTAGCAAATGGGAGCTTCTACCCTACTTGTCCATTTCTTTGTTTTATTCCTTTTTAGAGCTGCATTTCACTGTGATATGGGAGTTCCCCACTTACAAAGATGAAGCTATTGCTCTCCATGTTTCCTCCCCCTCTCTCCCTTTCCCTCAGAGCAGACAGTGCGGAAGGCAGAACAAAGAAACCTTGCTTAGAGAAAAATGTGAGATCTGCATGCAGAACCATGACAATCTATTCTCACACAAAACGGAAACTAGACCTTTTTAAACTCCTCAGGGGAGGAGAAAAAATATTATTTATTCTAATCAAACCACAGTATCTAAATAACAGGGAAGACCGCCAGATTCTGCGGCACCCTGGACCAACAAGCAGGAACCCAGCAGGTCTGGGAACTATGATGCCAGGCAGGATTACGGATGCTTCTCAAGCCCTCCAGCTCCAGAGCTGCACCATCAGTAACCTGGGAGCCCCGAGACCCCTGTCGGGGGGGAATTTGGAGCTTCCTGCTCCAAAGCCAGAGCTGAATCTCCAAGAGCTTCCCCTGGAGCTCAGGCTCTCCCAGATCTCCACCTCCCAACTTGCAAGCTGGAAGCCTTGAAATCACTGACACAGAGGCAATGCGTCTAGCACAGCTTCCTGGAAATTAGAAAACTCAGAAGGTTCTCATGCTTGCATTTTGCTGGAAGTTTGTAAAAGCATGTAAATATTTGGGCTTCAATAAACTGGTGCCTTTGAAGACCAAGACTTTGTCAAAAAGATCCTGCCCATCTCTAAACACGGTTGACGCTCACAGCGGGAACTAAGTGTCTACTTGAAGACTTGGCCACTTGCTCAGTATCAAAATACAAACAAAACCACAAACATAACACTTTTCCAGTATTAGTTTCTTTAGCTGCGCAGCCATGCTGCAGCAGTCGCAGGAAAGACAGAGTAACAACTACAAATAAAATGACAATATGGCTGGCAGTTACATACCCACTGCTTTGGCTTTCCTTCTAGCTTTCAGCTGCTAATCAATAGTTTTTAGTGCATCATTATTATGCTGAGACAATACAATAATAACTTTATTAAGAAGGATTCCATCTGTATTCCCTGTGTTTGAACAGATATTGACAGCCTGCATAATGCGTAAGAGTCCTCTTTTTCCATCTCCTTTGTAAACCCATTACGTGGAAATTCTGCATCCATCAATGTTGCCATGGTGACACCCCACGAGACCGTCCACGACCTCCCAAGACAGTTGGCACCTACCCATAATTCTGCACAATCCACATCAAAGGGAACTAAAACCAATTACCATACGGATTTGTAATTATTATTTTAGTAATTAAATATATATTGGAACATACACATAACCTAAGGGACTGAGCATAGACAAGGGGGTGAAGAGATCTGAATTCTACTCTCGGGTTGGCCGACTACTTGGACAAGTTTGAGCTTCAGAAGTACGGAGCACTTACAACTCACCATGACTTCAAGTGGAACTCTAAATGCCCCACACTTCTAAAATTCAGGTCTTTAACCTCTCTGCCCTTAATTTTCCATTTTGCAAAACACAGTCACTTTTGCAAATAATTTCGTGGTTTCTATTCAAAATGAACTACACTATTTACACGGTATTGTTTTTACCCTTAATAAAGCACAGATTGTATAGCAATATGATCCACGTTTGTTATTTTCAGAGAAGTCTAATGTTCCTGGTCAGAAAATTATTTTATTCCTTTAGTAATTCTGAGTCTGCAAAAAGAAAACGAGAAAGCTTGGACACTTCCTTTGCAAGTCACAGATAATTCTCTTCCTAATCACTTTACCTCTTCCTAACGAACCCTTACTTCCGTAAGTCTGTTCCAGGGGTAATGTATACCTGAAAGGACCAGCTCAGATAGGTTTTTGTCCCCACGTATAGTACTTTGGATTTCAGCTGAGCTAAATTGATAAAGTGATAGTATTGTACCTTCCTAGATGATTTTTAAAGACTGAATTTACAAAGGTGGAGATGAAAGCAGAAATTGGACAGAAGTGAAAACACGTCCGAAAATGAACAGCACAATCATTCAGACAGATTGTGGGTAAGCTGTGGATAAGGCTTTTCTGAGTTCCTTAACATTTGTTAAAGGACATTAACATACACGTCCTTAACATAAGCATTGTTATGTATATAAACACAGATTATGCGCATGTATGAAGCAGCTGGGTAATGAAGATTAAATATTGATGAAGGGCCATATTCTTCACTATCAATGACCACGTCGAGTGCTTTAACAAATGTAAGTTTATTGTTTTGCCTACAAAATCATCCTGTCAAGATTACCTGAGCTAAGGCAGCTCAACAGCCACATTGAGATCTTCCCATTTCCTCAGAAGTTAAATACTCCAACCAATGAAAGGGGTGAATTTCCTGAAATAAGGTAAGTCTTCTTTCTTCTGCATGACTGCAGGGTTTTGCAATGGGTCGACATCAAGGTGGCACACCACACCACGCAAAAGGTAAGACCGGGTACAGCTCTGCCCCTCAAAGCATCACCCATCCTCTCCTCTTGTACGCTAGAAGACCATTTCTGCATTTACAAAATCCCTCTAGGGCACAGGGAAGACTTTAGGACTTGTGCCTCAGGAGATGCCTATCCACCTCCTACCAGCAGTGCAACATGGCGTCTCAGGTTCAAAGATGAATTTGAATGAAATCGTAAGAATTATAGCGGAAAATGCACAGCAGGAGCAAAATACCATTTTACAGGATCTGAATCCAACAGCTTTCTTTAATAAAGACAGACTTGTGAGCTATTTCTTCCACTGACTGTTGTTTAACATCATGGAGTTAATTAGGTCAAACCAATAATCAATGCATCACCATCTACCCTGTTAACACCAACAGTCTGTGGTTTGTTATGGAAGGCAATATACATGATAAAATAAAAGCCGTTCACTGCACTAGGAAGGAATATCGTGGTGACTCAAAAGGAATCAAGGTGTACTGCAGGTGTGTTCAGAGAAGGCTTCAACACGAGTCAAGTTAGTACTAACAACACCTGTAAACTTGCCTGGCATCCCTGCCTAGTTTCCAGCTAGTATTCCTGCTGCCACTCAAATGGATCTTACCATGAGCTGCCCAAACTTCAGAACTGGTATAGCAAAAGGCCCAGGTAAATTACTTTTACATTTAAGTGAGAGGTGAAAGGATTTAAGTTCAAAATCCATATTCAATTCCCCATTACACTAGTGTAAATCCGCAATAACGCTGTCAGGAAAGTTATTTCAGAGTTATACTTGCTTAACTGTGATGAGAATTCAGTCTTGTCATTTGAATTCAGTTAAACTCAAACATGGATCTGTGTGCCTTTTTTTGTTACTAAAGGATTAAACTATGTCAGTCTTTTTACAATTTAGTGCCTGTTTCAGATTAGAACATGACATAAAAATATTCAGTGTATATCCAGTGCTCTTTCATTTTAATTCAAAATATATGTATTATTCATACCAAAAGTTTAATTGAAGTGCCTGGAATGCAAAAGAGATACAGAGAGTTACTGACATCCCATATGTAAGGCTTAGCCACAACAAGTTGTAATAGAAATAGGAAAGCTGCCTACTGTCGTAAATGAGAAAGGTAAATGAGCTAGGACTCCAAAATACTTACTAATAAGGATTAGAACCTGCAGCAAAGTATAATCGTTTCACTGCGGGCCCAGCCTGCTCCCTGCTGTGCTGCAGATGTTCCATTAGCGTTTCACCAAAAGCACCACGAGGATTCAGTAGCACAGTGTGGTACAATCTAATAGACATATCTGTTATTCATTAAGCAGCAAATGGGTTAAAAACTCTTCATACCCAGGACCTCCACCACTCTTCTCAGAAAAAATGGATAAATGAAGTAAGCAGCAACCCACCACATCTTCCTGCCTGCCTTACGTATTTCTCATTTGCCAAAGCTATCCTTTCAGAAAGCATTGGGAACTGCGATCACACTATTTCATTTTGTTCTTTTCTACCAAGTGTAGCACACATTCAGCTGTTTCCTTTTCTTCTTCTGTTTGTTTCCTTTGGCTCTACAATCTCTTCTACAGCTCTCAAGCTAGCAAACCTACAGCAAACATCTGTGTAAGTCTTTAATGCAAATGTAACTTACCTGTTACGCCTTGCCTATTAGTTCAAGAAATTACCACCACTGAATAGGAAACCAATTTTTTTGGAAGTTAACTAGCAATATATTCCACGGTATGTTGTTACAAAGAATAGTTACACGTTTCCCATTTAATTCTAATCTAACATTTTAAAGACGACAAATGCACATGAATTATAACAAAGCCGAAACAGGAAGACTATTACAAAAAAATTGGGCTACACCATTCACCTCGACAAACAGACGCAGCATTTTGACAGCTAGTCACCCTGGGCTTTTTCCTCTGCATCCACCCGAGTTTCATGCTGACCTATTAATTTTAATCACTTGCTGGACTCTCATTTAATGGTTCAATGAATATAATATACTGGTACTTTTCTTCGCGTAATTAAGAGGTTCACTAAACAAAATACTTTTTAAACTTAATACACCAAAAGGTTTCTGTAAAAGTTATAAACATTTCAACTTTTTGTTTATTAATAAAACCTTATCTAAATTATTTTTAAACTAAGCTTTATGCCTTTCAACAGACCTATGAATACATTACCTGCTCCCGACCATGCCATATCTGAATTCACATTCACTCTCCAAGATGCATATCCTTAATAAGAATAAGGAGCCTAACCTTGTGAGATACTGAGTCTTTTTTTGAGAGAAGATGAAGCCATTCTTTTTCAGCCTTTTACCAGCACACTCAAATTGCACTCTCTATTTTCAGGAGCCATTCATTCTTTTCAAGGATCAGGTTCTGTTTCCTGAAAGTCTGATGGCTTTAGGACTATAATTAATCCTATAGTACTTTGAGCACTAAAATCTCCCACTGCAAAGAAGAAAATCATTCGCTTCACCCAACCAATTTTGTGGCCTCCTAGAAAAAAAAGCATATTTATAATGCATATTATTAATTAATACTTTCTGTATTCAGACAGCTCATATGCATTTTTCTTCCACCTGAACTAGTATGATTTCCCTGCACATCCTCCTTTAGCTGAATGTCAGAGAGCAATTAAAAAAATCAAAGCAGAAACTAAACTATTACTGCACTTACAAGGGCCAAGGTAGAGTAAAATCAAGTGAACTGAACTTTTAACATCAAAACCGTGATAAAAAAGGCCATTCCTTGGCCATTTTACAACTAGTTCAGAAGCTGATGAATAGGCAATTACAGTAAAGCTGCTCAAAAGTTAACATTTCCTTTTCACAGGAAATTCTGACATTTCAAAGAATAGTTCATTCTTGTTAAGCTCAAAGGAGAAATTTCAGTTTTTCCTCTACCAGAATAAGGATCCAGATCCTCAGGTTCTCGTCATGAAAACTACAAATCCAGAATTTTTATTTCATCTAGTTGATCAAGCCCTTCTTTCTTGTTAAGGTGGCCAAGCCTTTTTGAAAGCTCTTGAATTCCATGCTCTTGAATTCATGGTAGGCAATCTGGAAGTGCTGAAAACATCAATTGAAGTAGAGCTTTATTGTGCCTCCAGCTTCCCTGTTGTGAAGTTTTGATTCAGAATTTTGCTAAGAGCTGGGACCAAGATATATCTGATGCATGAATACGTAGCTTTGCCTTGGAAGCCTCAAATCCTTGGTCTCACAGTAGCACACTAAACACATGCTGGCGGCAGCTCCTAGAGGTAGCCCTTAGGATCCTAGACAGTGAAAAAAACCTCTAGACCTGCAAGACCAAGGTGAAATTTAACATTCTGAGATATCATCTGTAGTTATTAAATGATAATAAACTTTGCTGATTTGCAAAATTCATTATTAGGTATCTTCAGTCCATAGAAGTTCCTTGACTGGTAGCCTTGAAGACCAAAGAGCTCCTCTCAGTCACAGAGTGGACACAGGACAGAAATGGGGATGGGAGTTGATGCATGCAGCATGACTAATTTATTTTTACAGTCCCAGCCAGACTCTGAATTTGGTAGAAATTGGATGAAGATTCCTTTGAGCCTAGCTGATGTGGGCACTCATACACTGGCAGAGGACTTAGAACGTCTCAGCTACTGAGCAGCCATGAGACAATAACATGTTTTAATCACTTTTACAGCAGCTGGAAAGGAGCCAGCAATCTACAGATAAAGGGCTACAAGTGACTTAACGTACCCATTAAATATGTCTTATTGTTAGCAGTACCGAAGATTAATGAGTAAAATGAAAGTGAAAAGATAACACTGGTAGGTGACAGTTTCACTTAATCAAAGAGCCTCTGGGGCCTGTAGAAGTACATCAGGGTCACAGGGATTTATTTTATTCCTCGCTTATTTAGACAGATCTGTTTTGCAATGCTGGTATACAGACTCCTTATATTTACCCTATACAAAAGCTGTATTAGAAAACAAGGGCAAAGGTCTCCTACTAATAGCTCTAGCCCATGGCTGGTTGTCAGTCTCTGCTCTCCACAGTCTTGCTTGCTGGTTTTGGATTACTTGCTGAGGCAACTCAGGTGCTAATCTTAGCTAAACCTAAGGGAAGAGGATGGTCTCCCTCTGCAATCAATGGCAATAAGTACATAACATTACATTTAATTTGCATTTAGGCACCTCACACCTTAAATGTAATAAATTGTACTATATAGAGGTCTCTAATTATCCATTGACCAAAGGGTCAGATTAGGGTTTTCTTGCTGAAGCACTTCAGTTAGGTGCTTAGAGTCAGACTGATGAAATCTAGGATATGGCTCAGTGGAGTACCAAGCAGAGCTGGGAGCTCAGATCCCAGAGCAATATAAATCCATTAACTGAGTGTCTGATACTTCACAGCCTGTGAAATGGGAGTAACTGTACTTCCTTATTTCACAGTGCTATTAAACTATACATATTAAAAATTATTCAAATACTCTGTCTGTGAACATAAGGAACTTCAAATCACTATGTGTTACAAAAGAATGTTAGAGCAAATATTCAGGAGTTTAAAAGTACCCAAATTAAAGGATATTCTTGGAAGTAACCTCATCTAAATTTTTCAAGGTAACCATTTATTCTTACACTTCACATGTTTGGTACTCAGCTGAGAAACTCCCAGGATCTACTTTTTTAAACAAGAAATTTCCAACTGAAGGAAATATCTACCCCAGGAAAAAAAAAATAGAAAATTGAGTTACTTGAAAAATAACTCTTACTAAAGTTTTGTGAGAAGAAATTAGTTAATATTTGTGAGGCACTGATTATGCAGATAAGCGCTCTTGAGTATTTCCATGAGGAAATTAATAACCACATATTCAAAAGAACTGAGTACTACTTGCATAAGGGCTTTATTAACATGCTGCCCTCCATTACAAAGTTGTTGACTATCTGCACATCTAGTGGATCCTTTGTCTCTTAGCTAAATTTAATCAGACATGAAGGACATGAGCCCACACTACGGGTCACTGGCTGAAATTCCCCAAGCAACAAAATGAAGAAAACTATTGAAAGTCAGTGGCAGCCGATGTTACTTCCTGCTGTAGGAACGATGAGACAGGTATCAGGTCCTGAGTTTTAGCAAAAACATTCACAGGGAACTCAAAAATCCCTTACTAAGGAAACACTTTTTCGCAGCATTCAAGCACACGTAATTTGGTTTAACTAACAATTCAGAATGGTTCCTTTGCCAGGATTATTGTACATTCTGTGGTAGATTAAAAGCATTTATGTTGATTCCAGAAACAGTAAGTAGATTGCTCATATTGCTATGACAAAAATTGCAACGATTATTCAAATTCACAAGTAAGAGATTAGCAAGTGCTCCTTTTTCCCTTTCTCTTAATACAATGGCACAGGGGGAAAAAAGATATTTTCAGGTGTTTTCCAATGAGTACCTAATATTTAAAGTATTTGCTTTTTGTGGAATGATAAAGCATTCACAGTGAATTAAGAATATACACTAACTAATTTGGGAAAATTATACTTATTTTTGCTCTAGCTCTACATTTTGAAGGCATTTTTAAGTCATTGTAGGAACTAGTGGTTGAACAGCACGGAATGAAGCTTCATAACTAGAGCATGTTACACCTGGGAAAAGTTCCTTGATGAGCAAAGCTAGCTGTTAAATGGGGAAAAAAATCACATTGATTATGGTCATGAGTCCAAGACAAGCTTAATTAAAATCAATGGAGAATTTTCAAGTGAAAGAAAAAAAAATGAGAGCAGCAAAGTCTTATCTCTTAATTATGTTATGGAAATTTTCTCTAATTGATACCTGTCCCATGTCACTATAACTAAAACAACCTACAGATCTCAGCCTATAAATATTATTTCACATTATCAGCCCTGGGACTTAAGTAGGAGATGGTCCTTTCTCCTTTCTCTACTGCCTCCACAGACTTTTACCAGGACTGACAACTCTGTTCAGCTTTTCTTTGTTGGCTTTTTTTTTCCCCCTGAAACCTATGAGTGGTGTTCTAAGACAGAACCTAAAGCAGGGGCAGCAATTCTATCATCTGTGGCTATTCCACTGACTTACATGATCTGCCTGGGCATGTCACTTCTACCCTCGTTTCCCGGTATTTAAGTGTGTATGAGTATTCTTTAAATGTTCAAAACATTGCTAAGAGAGAGTGCCAAAGACTATAGATGGTCTAAATATATATATTTTTACATCTATGTTATAGAATGATTTGGGTTGGAAGAAACCTTTAAAGGTCCAACTGGTTTCAACTGGAGTTAAGGAAAGAGTACAGTCTTACACTATTTGTATTTAACCTCTCTTTTTCTCCCAATGAGCTGCAGGGGCTCTCAAATGTTGAGCAAGCCAGTGTGACTAGAAAGCTCTCCAGCAGTTCTTGGAGAATGGCAAAGTACTGGTAGCAAATGCCAAAGCCATAAAAAAGAACAGGACTACTGCAGAGATGCTAACTGATCCTTAGTGCTTATGTATTACGAGTGACTTGATTGCTCTCATGACTTATTCTTTTAATAAAAGAAATCTTTGGCATCATATCTACATACAGCTATCGTCTTAGAATCATAGAATCATAGAATGTGTCGGGTTGGAAGGGACCTTTAAAGGCCATCTAGTCCAACCCCACTGCAGTAAGCAGGGACATCTTTAACTAGATCAGGTTGCTCAGAGCCTCATCAAGCCTCATCTTCCCTGGAGAAGTCCTACAGTCACAACTGCTGCTACTGAAATCCATTCACCAGACATTTTTTGAGACATTTCTGCTCAATTTTTTCTGCTCTGTACACTCTCAGCTCATTTTTTTTTCCCAACTTTTTACCTTAATTCTGGTCAAAACACATAGGCAGAAACTAACTCTGATGTCTCTGGTCAGACGTAAAAACGTACCTGCACAAAGTTCACTAAAAATTAGTGACTAAGATTCAAAGTCTGTTGGGATTCCTTATCCAGGGTCTAGCATAACTTGGATGCTTAAGAAGAACATAGTCTAATTTTTTACTGGGACTTCTAATAAAGTAGCACAGCTAAAATAAATTTAAAAATGATAAATACCTTTGCCTTGGTCACGCTATTCTCAAAAGAACTGTCTATTAGGCATCAACAAAATAAACCCTGTGACTCTACTGAACAACAAAACTAAACTCCACTATGACAACTTCCTTGTTTTTACTTTCTGAACACAAATTAGTACTCACACATGCCAGCAGTGAAGCTGTGGTCAGGCTGGTGCTAATAAGTTGGCAATCATCCCTGATACAGTACTGTTCATCAGACGGTGCTCTTTAACAGATTCCCACTGGTGTTACAAAAAGCTCTAAATGGCAATTAAAGATGGTGTTTCATCCTGTTAAAAAGAGTTCACTTGAAGACTCAGATACCTCTGAGTCTGTGATACCTACAGCTACGGAAAGGAGGAGAGGTTTTTTTTGTAGAAAACTGCACATAATAAAAAAAAAAAAATAAACCAAACCAGCTAATGAGGAAAGTTTGGAAGTTCTCTTCTAAATACCAGGGAATGAACAAATGTCTCCTGTTAGAGTATGAGAAAACAGGATTTGCCAACTAACTTACCACCACTGTTCCACTTTAATTAACCACTGCTCCAATTAATTATTAATTTTTAAAAATTAAAAAGGCCCAAATCTTAAGCTGATTTCAGAGAAATGTTCAGCCCAATGTACACAAACGATAATAGTTAAACTAGGACTCTTTCCATCTAGGCTCATTACATGTATCGTAACAGGCCACTAATTAAAACAGCAAGTCATGCATAGCTACATTTATTACACTGTCATGTTCATGACAGGGGTGAAGTTCCTACATGGCCTTTTTCTTCTTTTCCCCCTGTCAGGCTCTCTAAACTTGAATACCCCAAGAATCGAATGGAATAAAGGTCAGATAAGTGTTAGACATTTTGATAATCTTATTGGAAATAGCAACGGTGGCAATAATTTTAACGGCAGAGCTACTTAAAAGTAGCTTGTAGTAGCTTTTCACACCAACACTGCTCTGGCTGAACCTGATGAAAGTGATGATGAGCATGTGCAGGTGATTTACAGTTCAGAAGAAGGGAAGCAAAGGCCTTGTATGGATTCCTCTGAGTAAATCCTCTCTGGCCCATTCATGTGCTGAAGTGAGAAGGCAGGGAGTGAAGCATCCCCAGCTCCCCCCAGGAAGGGTCCCTGGCAGGGCAATAGAGGCTAGAGAGGAGAGAAGGGTAAATCAGCAATGTTATGGGAATATTTAAGCAACTTCCGTTCCATATTACAAACACATATAGCAGCTGACATTAGAAAAGCAAGCAGAGAAACATTAGGTTGATGGTTGGACTAGATGATCTTAAAGGTCCCTTCCAACCCAGATAATTCTATGATTGCAGAAATAGTCTGTAAGCGTTGAAAGGGCAAGAAAGATCTGGAAGAATTCACTGACATTTTGTAGAGCATGACACTTCATTTAAGTTGAAACCCGTAAAACATCGTGGCAAATAACTCAAAAAAGGCTCCATTTTGAAGAAATATTTATAAATTTGTGCTACTCAAAGGCAAAGCCAAAGCGAGTCTCAATGAGTTTTTTACCAAGTCAGTTATATAACCCTGATTGGGATGGAATACCTTTTAATATAAAAATCAGTTCTCAGCACTTTATAGATGCTGTGCTGTTTTAACACATAATACAATAGAGTTTCTACTTTACATGGTGAATTATGTCTGAATATACCCATGGTGATTTCTTTTCTATCATTAGTTTTTCTTAAAAACAGTTGAGTCACGTGAATAAGGAGTATTATACATCTCTTTTCATTCTCCTTATTCTTTTGGAACAATCTAAATTCTGGATACTCCTGAATGCAGCTGAGATTACAAAATCAAGGAACAGCATTCTCAATCTTTAAATGCCCCTGTGCACAAACAATACAAGAGGAAAATGCCAGGGTTTTGCAGTACATCCAAAATCCAATGATATTTTGATTGAAACTTTCTGTAGTATACTATTTACTCTGAAAGGTACATTAAAGCCTTGGACTTGTTACTTGTTCAGTAAATAGAAAACTAAAATTGCACCCGTCTAACACAAAAGCCAGTTAGAAATATCCTTATAAAAATACGTTTCATTAAAAATTGTCTTTAACCAAACTTGAAGTACTTCACGGAATTACCTTATCAATAAGCTTTCAATGGTAACCGTGGTTGTCCTGGAGGCTCTTGTGAATTCTAGGACTTTCCACATAAAGCTGGGAGGTTGAAACCCAACAGCTGAATAGTGGTTTCTGAGGTGCCTTCCTGCCACAAGTCTGTGCAAGGCCAGACCGTGGTGAGGTCTTGGAACTGCAGTTGGAGGCAGGTCCTTCCATGGTTTTCATGATGGGAACTGAAGGCTTTTAGCCCTGCCAGGTCTTTGGAAACCCATCTCCTCTGATGTGTCAGGCAGCCCATAAAATCGGTGGGACCAGCTTGGAGGCCTAGTACTGCCATCGCATTTGACTCACAGTAGTTTGCATTCTCTAACTTCACAATGCCAGGGCATAAAATGGGAAAAAGCAAGAACACATTGGAAGACTGGATAAAAGTTTCAAAGATCTCTTCAACTCAGACTTCTCTGTAACATCAGACATCACCATTCAACAACAAATTAGGTCATGTACCCAGACAGCAGCCTATGTTCGAAACACCACTGAACTATATCTCTTTTCTTTTTTTTACTGTTTAGTATTTAAAGAACAACACTTGTCAATGATCTTCCAACTTTTGAATAAATTTGAAAGTTATCAGAAAATGAAGTAGAATGAATGATTTTGTTTATCATGATGTGTGTAAGAAAGCTGGGACAAGGAGCATTTTATAGAAAGCTTGTTTACAGGACTCCCAGATAAGTCTTCAAGCCAATAATTGAACAGACATTCCAATTTCACCATGTTAAGCTGAATGAAAGCATTGAATTTTTTTCAGACCCTTTTTGTGACTTCACAATGTAATAAGGAAAAGTTAGGTACATTTCCGAGTTCTACCTGCTGCCTTTGTGGCCCAGCAAGAACATTGCCCAAAGTCACTCCTTCGTAGACTAGAAGGTGACACAGAACTACTCCATCTCTTAAAGGCTATTCTGATTCCCTTGATGGATCACTTATCCAACATTCTTACTACCCCAAGTAAACAGCTGCAAGATGAAATTAAAACGAATGGTAGGCCCCAATGGTAAGCTATAATAAATGTAACAAAAATGTTGAACTCTTCCGAATTTCCACCAACACAACAACTTAAAATCAGAGAAAACTCAAATTAAATGTTTAATGGCTGACTGATTTAACTTAGATTATATGTTCTAATGGTCTAACAACAAAAAAAAAAGATTTACAGCATAAAAGCACTTCAGGTATTACAAAGGAAAGCAAGAATCCTTGATACAAAGAAACCAGGCAATAGAAAGAGAAGTACAGGAATCTTTGAGACAGAGAAAATGGGTCTGCATTTGAAACCATCTTTTGAATGGAGAGTGAGTAAGATAGCGAGTGAGTGCCAATACATCCCCTGGAGGCCTTGAAAGCAAAGAAATACCAGAAATCTGGAAATGATTATATTTTTTATGTTAAAGGGTGAAAAATAAATTTAATTAGTTAGCAAAATGCAATTTTATTCCATTTGGAGTCATTTTCCAATACATTAACTTTCTCATTATAATTCAGTTTTGTTTTGCTAAACAAAAGGAACCACTTCAACCCCTGTGGCATGAAGAATCATCTAGAAGATGAGTTGTGCCCCAAATTACTGCAAATAATTGAATGCAAGTTCTGCACAGTGACACCAAACAGAAGCACTTGGGGAGACAAGCCCAGCCTGACTGAGCAGGCAACCAGAATAATTAGCAGCGTCATTTGTATACCAAAAATAAAAAAATCCCAATGGATTTGGAAGTAGTGACTAACTAGTAGAAAGCAAGTTCAAATAGCCACTACGTTTTTCCTCCCGTCCCTCTTTTTCCCTGCTCTTCCATACTCTCCCGTAAGGTTGCTCACTCTCAGCAATGTTATAGGATGAGATTCAATGTAACACTCTGTTCTTCTAATTAATTTTGCAATTTAAGATACTTTGCTCCATCAGTCCAAAGAGTCATCTACCTACAGAGCTTAAGCACATATAAATGAAGCTATTTCAGTTCACTGCATCTGCCTCTAACTGAAATGGCTACACTAACAAAAATAATGTTCTGTATAGGGTTTTCCACAAATTGCTTCCATGTCAGTTTGCATTCCACCAGTACAATCACCAGAGTTTGATGCAGTTTCCATTTAAATCACCCGAACGTCGGGTTCTGTCTCAGTACAGCTCTGTTCAGCTTTTAATACAACAGGACTATGACTTACTGAAGCATTGTGGTACTACTGGAAGAGAAACATACCTGGAAGACAAGTAATTATGAAAAATAGGGAAAACTATTGTTAATCCGTGTCAACAGGAGAGACAAAAAGGGGGATTAATTAGTGATGTAACTGTTCTAAAACTCATGTTGTTTGCTGTTCTTGATCTAAGAAGCTAGTTCAGCTAGGAGAAGCCAGGATTTCATGCAACCATAGACATTTAGAAAACTGCTCCTCCTGTTCTCCGCCCCTAATGAAATACAAAATCTCACTCACAAAATATGTTTGCTAGCTCTAAAGACCACAGCAGCAACTGTTTGTATTGGCTGAGTTGCTATACTGATGATCAGATATAAATTCCTATATAATCTCATCAGAGACTATAAATTTCTCCTAAAATCTCATCCATAACTCTATGCACTGCTCAGAGGAAAGGAGTTTGTGCTTTTAAGGAAGTCACTACCTCTGATCTTGAGTTTTTACAGGTCCATGAAATGAGTTACAGTGATCCAGAGTTCTCATCTCTAAAGAAAAAAAATAAAGGAAAACTACTGATATAATTATATCTAAACTAAATTTAAAAAAAAGGTGGGGTTGGAAATACCAGCTCCATTTCAAAGCCAAAACAACCCTCAGGCTAAATACAATTTGGGAACAATTACTTTGAGTTAAACTTAATTTATGTTAATCATTTAGACAACTGATTTCAAGAAGAGTATGGCTGGCATCTGTGAAGTAGAGCAAATCTAGCAAGGAGACAAATGAAAAGCTTGTTTGTCCCCGTGGGACAGGAAGAAGAGAGGCAATTACTGACTGCAACACAGGAAAATTGCGTGTGCTAAAACTGTTTCTACCCAGTCCACGAATTTTAGCCTTGTCTTTTGTAGGTATTTTACAGGTTTCCTGGCAAATCGGGCTTAAGGTGTCTGCCAGTAAGGTAGCTATGTATTATTTAACTGACTGCAAAAGCAATATAGCAATTGTCTGTCTATCAAGAGGGCTGCTACTCCCTGTTCCAGAACAACCTGTGAGAACCCGATGAATGTGGATGTGGCATAATCTCTTCTGTTTTTTCAGCCTGGCCTTTATTATGTGTTTTTTATTATTATGTATAATTAAGTGTTCAGTTCCTATCCAAGTGGTCCAATAATTCCACAGTTTTGTTCAGGTAAAGAGGGAGGAAAATCTTATTAAGATCTCCTGCTGTATGGCTGTGATTCATAGCTTAATATTTTGATTATTACTATCCTTACTCTGAGGGAGCTTTTCAATATATTGCCCCAGCACCATATCATTTCTTCTAGGTCTCCCTCTCTATTCCTTCAGTGCTCCTGACGAAATCAAGGACTGGCAGTCACAAAACCATAGAATGGTTTGGGTTGGAGGGACCTTTGAAGATCATCTAGTCCAATCCACCTGCCATGGACAAGGACATCTTTCACTACATCAGGTTGCTCAAAGCCCCATCCAACCTGACCTTGAACACTTCCAACAATGGGTCATCCACAGCTTCTCTGGGCAACCTGTTCTGGTGTCTTACCACCTTCACCATAAAGAATTTCTTCCTTACATCTAGTCTAAATGTACCCTTTTCTGGTTTAAAATCATTGAGCTTTGTCCTGTCAGTACAAGGCTTGGTAAAAAGCACCTCTCCGCCTGACCTACAGAAACTGTTATGGGCAAAGAAAATGGCCTGGTATCATCTCTGAGCTTTTACTCCTCCATTCATGATCCATCCTCTACTTTAAAGAGCAGACGTGTACTTTACAGTTTGGCTTTTGTACTTTATGAAGCAATTTTAAATATTTAGGGTATTAGATTGTTCTACAGCTATTCTTTTCTCATTTATTAAAAAAGAAAATAAGGTGAGTAAAATCTCAGGTATTTTTTTCACCATTGAAAAACCTTCAACCACATAACCACCTCTGAAATAGTTCCCCTCAGAACTACATAGAACCTTCCTGAATGAGACTGTTACATGATTCTAGACATATTCTAGTTCATTTGTTCTTCTGCTTTTTTCTGTTCTGGGTTGTAACCACTCAAGAAGTGCAGAAAATGAAATATGCCTATAAAAATGAATTTTCTGCCAGATTTGGGTACAGAAACGACTGTCAAAGAAAAACTTTATTTGTCCTTTAGGACTTGCATGATGTCTGAGATCAATCATGCCACACAAACTCTGAATCCATTGGTATTCAGGTATTTTTATATATACACATGCACAACACGGTGGAGAGCATTCTTCAACTTGTAATTCTGCATCATTCTCTCAGTCCTTTTTGCTGGCACTGCAGGCCTGTTTGCACATTAAGTGACTTAAAATTTACAACGGTACTTTTCAGAGGTGTCATGGTTTCAGCTGGGATGGAGTTAACTTTGTTGCTAGCAGCTGGTGTGGGGCAATGTTATGGGATTTGGGATGAGAGCGGTGTTCACAGTGCACTGATGTTTTTGGTTGTTGCTGGGCCGTCAAGGCCTTTTCTGCTCTTCACACCACACCGCCAGCGAGCAGGCTGGGGGTGCACGAGAAGCTGGGAGGGGACACAGCTGGGACAGCTGACCCCAGCTGACCAAAGGGATATTCCATGCCATATGACGTCATGCTCAGTATATAAAGCTGGGGGAGGAAGAAGGAAGAGGGGGGACATTCAGGTTGACGGCATTCGTCTTCCCAAGTAACCATTACGCATGATGGAGCCCTGCTTTCCTGGAGATGGCTGAACACCTGTCTGCCAATGGGAAGCAGTAAATGAATTCCTTGTTTTGCTCTGCTTGTGTGCACAGATTTTGCTCTGCCTATTAAACTGTCTTTATCTCAACCCATGAGTTTTCTCACTTTTACTCTTCCAATTCTCTCCCCCATCCCAACTGGGGACAGTGAGCAAGCAGCTGCGTGGTCCTGGCTGTTGGCCAGGGTTAGGCCACGACAAGAGGTCACTAATCTTTGTGTTAAGAATTACGAGCCTTTGAGAAAGACACAATTCTATTATGTGGTCTATAACCACAATCTGTGATAGTTAATATTGTTGTGTGTTGTTCAGATACTTCCAGGGGTTAACAGGTGCCACCATCATCAAGAGGAACACAATGCAGGATCCTGAAAAGGCTTTTCTAATCTCAGATGGGTTTAGGGTATTTTTCTTTAAAAAAACCAAAACAAAAAAAAACTGAAAAAATCACAGGCTGCCTGAAATGAAGCAATTTTGAAATTATAATTTTTAGAATCTCTACGTATATACACACAGAGTGATACACCTCTAATATCTCTATGTATCTAAATATATTACTTTAGATAATAATTCTATAAAACATTAACTATTGAAGTTCTGAATCCTTCACTCTTAACTATTTCCCTTCAATCTGAAAGGAATTTTCTTTCCCATATGTTTTAAGAAGTTTAAAGACCTTCCTGTCACTCCAATGATACCCTCTCCAAAACCCCATACCACCAATCACCCAGGCTGTCCCCTCATTCTTCTAGGAACTTCTAATAACTTCTGCATCAGTTCTTCCCTGTTCCAACCCATATTCAGAGCCCTGGCTGAGAAAGCATTTTAACCTGCAACTTGGTATTAGCAGCTGCACCAACGGCATATTTAGTATTTGCAGGTGAAATTTCTTCCCATACAGTCAGCACTAGTCCAGCTCTGAAGGCAGCACGTACCAATTAAACTACAGCGGGTAGGCAGGAGCTATTCATTTAAGCTCATAGAAGCATCTTTTAGAAGCCACTTAGCAAGATTCTGTCTGCGACAGCGTCCTAATTCCCACAGCTTTGCTTATTAACTGCATCAGGGCAGCAATAATGTTAAATCTGCAGCAGAATATATCTGAGCCTGTATCCCTTTACGATTTGCCAATAATCCTCATTTTATGGGTCAAAGTGCAAAATGACATTAGGAACTTTCAGAAAACAGCAAGTTCTGCCCATTTTTTCCTTTGACAGCAGATATATTCTTTGGTTTTGACCCTTGAGGCTCCTCCAGAGATGCAGAATAATGTAACAGTGCTGCAGAGCCTGAGCATGTCTTTCACTTCAGCTGTCACGTCCGTGAGATGGGAACAGGGCTACATAGCTAGAGCTAATTAATTTGATTCAGTCTTTTGGAAGGCTCTCACCTTGTATATAAAACTGTATTAGAGGTGATTTTCGGGGATGATATTTGCCTTAAAAGGGTTCATCTTACAGCGTCACTTCTTCAAAAGCTGATAACCAATACATTGTTAAATGAAGGTCGTATTTTTAAAATTTAAAGAAGGGATTCAGCCTTCAGGGCTATATTGACAATGCATACCTTAGCACTGCACTGAAAATATACTTTGAGGGCAAACCCTTCATGATACTGAGGATGAGAGCAGGGTGACTGATTTGAGTACAGATTAGAATTCCAGCCTGTATACAATGGGAGAATTTATATGTTCTGCAGCACTGTTGTCATTGCTATTTAGAGGACATCACTGTTTTGCCTTGTTACAAAACATGCTGTGTGATCTAAATAAATATCTGTGCATGCTTAGTCTGTTAATGATGCAGAAGAAATGGAGTCGATTGGATTTTCTCCCATGAATACTATGTTGGTGTTTTGTGGATTATTTGAGAAGAGGTTATACATAATAGTCTATCAGTAGGCCAGACAAACCATTTCGAACATGCGGTTTTCCTACAATCTCACACATTATAGCTGTTGTGCCACATCATTGATCAGCTAAACTGCATGGACTGGAGAGAAAGTGTTATTTAAAAGATCAATAAGGGGAAAAAAATCTCCTCTCAACATCTTCTAGGAGCAGAGAGGACAAACTCAGCACCCACCTAGTATTTTGGAGAAGAGATCAACAGGACGGAAAATAAGAGGTCATCTATAAAGGAAACAAAATTTCAGAGGCAGCATCAAGAACAAGGGAAACAATCTTCAATATGTAGATAGCTTAAAACCACTGGGCTGGGCAGACTAAGGAAGAGGGAGGAGGCTCCAGATCACAAATATAGAATATAGTTGTTTTTCAAATCCTAACAGCCAGGAGTAAACAAATGTTTCTGTAGCATTGCAAAAAACTTCTAGAGGAGATGCAAGAAAAATAGAAACATCCAATCTTGCTATCGTCTGCTCTTGATGACAGGACATCTCCAGACCCAACTCCTGATTTCCCAAGCCAAACCCAACGCATGGCAGAGTAAGACACAGGCATCTATCTGACTCTTGCAACAATTACCAATATCTGCTTTTTTAAATTCTCTGCTTACAAATAAATAACTCCAGTGAATAAAGAGAAAGTAAAATGCTTGTGAAAAGTAATTAATTCTCATCCCACAAATAAGAAAAAATATTTAAAAGGGGAAAACTAAATGTCAACAGGGCAAATAACTCCTTTAATTCTTTCTAAAATTCTTTCTTGGTCACAGGGCTCCGCTAGAGGAGGCTGTGGATGGGGAGCAGGAGGAGAAGGAGGAACAAATTCTGCAAAGTACTAAAGAAACTAGGAAGAGCGGAGAAAAGATGGATAGGAAAAGCCATACGGAGGCTCAGTTAAATGAGTGAATAAAGGACAAATTAATAAGAGAGAAATAGCACATATCTTTCCAAAGCCCATTGCAAGTAATGGAATGATCACCAACAAAGCCTCTTCATTCACGGTACTTCAGTGGGTACCTGACAGATCTTAGAAGCACCATCTATTTATCCCCATCAGAAATCAGAAAGATACAGTAGAAAAGAGAAGGGAAACAGTAAAGGTTTACACAGGGTCAGAGAATGGAGGAGTGCAATATATTGTGTCTCTGTAGGTGAGAGATGCCAATGAAAACCAATGGTGTAAGAAGCCACATTTTTTTCTGATCTCCTCCAGATGCTACATTACCAGAAGAAATTGAAAATGAGGTATTAGCTGTGCTCAGGCACCTGCCTTAAACTTCACATGAAAGCAATTCCACAGGGAAGGCTTAATCAAAAGCTCCACTGCCCCCATGACTGAGATATGATTCAAGTGATCCACTGGAGAGACATCTGTGATTTTGCTCCCACATCTCACTACCTTCCTGTCTCTCCAACAACCATTCTGCCATGCAAACATTTTTTGAAGCCTTTTCCTTCTAGGGGAGAATTCTTAAGGAAGCCTCCTTCTCCAGTTCGGGTGCCTGGGTAGCCAGACCAAGGGACCAGGGTAATTCCCCTGCATGTCCTGCCAGCCTCCCTACCCAGGCAGCAGCGCAGGCTACCAACACACCTCCCCCTCAGACAGCATCCCTGGGCTGCAGCTTTAAAGTTGAGGTCCCATTTACTGCACCACAGTTTTACAAACAACAGCTGCCTGGGGACAATGATGTGGTCAATAGAGATGAGCTCTAAACGTGGCCCATGATTTCATTCACCAGAGCTGAAAAGCAAAGAGGAGACTCTGCGTGGTTTTATAGCAAAACAAACCATTTTGCTTTTGGGTCACTAGAGTGCAGTGACACAAGACAGTAAAATCCCAATGTACCTTCTACATGGTAGCTGTTTGATGCTCTGACACTGTTGTAAGGGTGTTTGCTTTATTCTTGATAATGAAAGATAATCTAACTCACACCTGGCAGCCCTGGTGGAAATCCAATTGGAGAGGGCAGGAATTAAATGGATGCAGAAGGTCAAAACTATATCTTCCCTTGTGAAGATGATCTTCCTGTAATCAGCAATCAGAAGTAAGGAGTGCAGGGAAAGCATACATGCACTGAAAAAAAATGTGCGGGTCCTGTTATATAGGATCAAAAATTCAGGCGTGATTATTCCGATTCCTTTTACGATCAGGAGAACTGTATAAACAGAAAAAAATATGTGTACAGCAGAAGTTCAGCTGGTATAAACTGGCTTAGCTCCACTTAAAGGAAAAGGATTTTGCCAGCTTACATTAGCTAGCTGTCTACATTTTTTCAACGCCTTCTGAGAACATCTTTGTTTTTCTCTCACTCAAATAAGATACTTCCAACACACTTATGAGACATTCAACTTTATCTTTCTTACTTAAAAAAACAGTGTTCTTCTGAAAGTGATTCAGAAATAAAAACAAAAAAAAGGCCTGTCTGACGGGCTAATATCTACCCACATCATTATTACTAATTACATGTACAGCTTCTTCAGTGGCATACAGTTATAAACAAGTTTAAGAACACAATGGGAGGAGACTGGAAGAACAAAAATAACAGTTCTAGAGAGCAGTAGGGCATGATACATATGTGTGGGAAATTGGTGAAAAGATGGAGTTAAATGAAGAGTCTTACCCCATTCAAACCTGACTAAAATTTGCAGCTATTTAAGAAGGGAAAAAAGACTTTTCAAAAGTTTCCATTAAATCAGGGGGAGGAAAAAAACCCAACAACAACAAGAAACAATTTATTTCACCTAGCCCTCCTTCCACAAGGACAATAAACAGTTCTGTGTTCAGGGCACTTGCCCAGAATAGAGAAGACCAAAGTACAAGCTTTCGCTCTGATTAATTCCAATCGGGGCTTCGACAGGATCTCCCACATCCCGAGTGAGCACCTTATTACCTGATTACTTCTGCGTGGACAGTCAAATCAGCCTCTCATTTGCAAGAGAAATTGCAGCTTTTCTTTGCTGGAAAACCATAGTTTCAGCAATGCAATCTTCTTCTCACTCCAAAATAGCCATATTGTGAATTTCCTAACCACCTTTAATTATTTCCCTGAAGTTTAAAAAAAAAAAATAAATAAAGAAAAGCTGCATAAAAACTGTACTAAGGCTTTTTGGATTAGGCCCAAGTGAGGGTGAATTCTTCCAGGCAGAGAGTGACCCTGGCTTAAACAATGACTAAGGCAGCAAAGACTTTATGCATCATGAGTAGAATTCCTCCTCATCGTAAATAATCATGCTAGATCTAAGGCTATAAAGTGATTAATAACAGAAGCTAGAAATGCGTTCTTCTACTAAAGCCCCTGTTGATCTTAAAAACCTGTCATCAAAATTGCCTATATATATATAACACTGAAGCATTTCTGTGCTGCACTTCAGTTCTAAAGCAAGTCCACGCACTGTGGAATGGAAAAAGTTAATTCTCAGTTACCCATCAGTTACCCTCTTTGCAAAAACTGTATTTCAGATGCCAATGTCAAAGAGCAAGTAAGGACTGGGAAGGGTTAACTGCAGACACAGAAAGCAGTTTCATGCTTCTCAGATGGTTTGTAAATCACTTCTCTACCTACTCCATGCCAAGACTCACAGGCTGCCTCTTGGAAGCCTTAAAACGACCCATTGCTCAGGACTTTGCAAATGGACACATTTTCTGAACCAGGTTCTGATTCAGATGCCATAAAGGAATTACACAACTTTCGGTACTGTTCTGCATTCCAGTCCCTTACACTATGTACTGATAATGCAGTAACATATGAAGGCCATTTAATGATATCCTTACCAGATATGGTTTGATCTTTTTCATATAAGCTAACATGGCACAGCTACCTGCTGCTTCTACTTGTAATCAGTTCAGATATTGTGGTTTTTACAGCGGCAAGGAATGAAACTGCCAGGCGCCTGGCAATAATTAAGTATATTTCAATAGGCACTGCTCTTTCCATTCATAATTTTGTACAGGTGACACTTGAATTATTCCTACTGTTCACAGAGCAGTTTTCTTAAGACCGCTCAGCCATATACACTCTGCACAGACACAGAGGACCAAGGGCTGCATGCTGATAACTATGAAAGGATATGCTCCTCTTCCTCTGCCTCTTTCCACTTTCTCATGCTTCGAGCCTTGTGGTTTGTGATTGGATTTTGTATACCCTTGCCTTCATAGTTTAGCTAAAGTCAGGGTGGAAGGAAATTCAAGCTGCAGTACTTACTGAATGCAATTCCACCTGATTTATCAGACAGGACTGTTGAAACACCTCTTGGAAGAAAGCAGCTCTTGGCTCGGTCCTCATGTATTTTACAGGAATATCAGTATAACAAATTGACTTCCTGAGTTTCCTGATATGACAACTCATTCAATCAAATCCTTTGGACAAAGACAGCTGCAAAGAGAAGCATACTACATCAAATAGTGCATTCCACAAACCACGTACCATAATGTCTGCAAATAGGTTTACAAGCATGCACCTCTACAGCCTGATGCTGCCACAGTGGGGCAGTTAAAAAATACCAGATATTAAAAAAATACATATGCACAGCTGGTGGCCTGCAGTCCAAACCTTTCTCCTAGTCAGGCCAATTCTGTTGATTTCTTGTACAGGTCGAAGATGTATAGCAACCATACATTATTGGCTGCAAATCTTATGATCAGGAAGCACTTTGCTTGTCAATGTAGGTAATACATTTTTAATTTGCAACCTCATTTACAAAGGAAAAGCAACATGCTAGATATTATAGAAATTAGCGTCAGTATTGAAAGAAATCTATCCATTTTGTAACAGACTCTTTGCACAGTTACTCCTTTAAACACGCACACACATTTGCTACCACTAAACCTTAGCTTTCCCCCTTCACTGAAGCTTGGACAGAAGCAGTGTCAGTAAGTGCCTCCCATTTTTAAGTCCAATAAGACACAAATTTAAGTTTACTGTTGATTTACTTTCAATTTTTTAGGCTTTATGTCTCATCATTTGTACATGATCTATTTAGGTTTTAAGCTTCTTCAAGCAGAGACTGTTTCTTTATCTTTCTGTACCATTGCCAGCATATTTCGGAGTTGTGCTTGCAATAAACAGTAATACTGAATGGATGAGATACTAGCAAAGGTTTTGGCTGATTCATTTTGCTGTGCATCCATTACACAGTAAATATTTGCTAAAATTATTATGTACAAGGGAAAGAAGTTACTGTTTTTAAGTTAAGTGCACTCTTAATCAGGCAGGCTGTCTTTAGGACTTGAATTTATTCATAAAGAACAAAATCTTCACTGAACACCAGAAGCCTGCATTAGATAGAGCAGCAACAACACAGAAGTTTGAATAAAAACTTGCGTGCACACTGTTATAAAGAACGTATATAGGAAAAAAGGACTTTATACATATACAAGAACAAAGCACCACAGAACAAAGCACTTTTCTCTACAGACCCTCAAATGGATTTTAAGAAACATGCTGTGATTTAGAAAAACCTACTGGACTTAGAAAAAGGAATTGAATCATGGAAATCTTGTGGCTTCTGTATGCAGGACATTTTGGGGCGAGGACATCACAACAGCATTAAAAATTCTGAGTCTTTGTGAAAAAAAAAAGTCAAGTCTATTGGAAAAAAAACACTACTGGCTCATGAACAGTTTCTACTGAGATCATGTTAAATACCACAGGGGTGGACTTCTGGTGAATACTCTTGTAAGTCAGGCAGAGTCACAGATGTCCAGCTCTGGCAAGTGACAACCAGACACCATGAGCCGGGTCTGAGTCTGCACCTTATATCGTCTTTGTAAATGCACCCAAGCAAGGCATCGCCTCCCTCTTTCAAAGGCACCAGTGCTCACACAATGGCTTAAGAATATAAGACAGTAACTTTCAAGGTCATCTTTTAGAAGTTATTTAGCCACCTTGGTATTTCAGAAAACAGACTTTATACCCATCCAAAAGATAGAATCATATCAGTGTATTCCATGTGCAAGTTTGGTATGTTGTATGCATTGTTTGGACATAAACTGCCAGATTGTTCAGATTAGATTTAATTCAAGCTGCCAGGCAGTATTTTTCTTTGGAACTATGGTATGAGTTGTATTTAGAATAAAAAATGATAATGTATAAATAAGGAAGGCACCACTGATGGTATGACTTCAGGCTTGCTAGGTGGATCGCCAGACCTTCGTCACCTTCCAGACACTCAGCCGTGAGTGATGGTGAGCATCTGCACTTCCCTCCCTGTCACAGACACCGGAGATAAGAGTCTGACTGTCACAGGTCCTGGGAGAACTGGCATCTTATCACCTGCTCTGACTGAATCTCTGGATTTGGAGCCCGCAGTCTCATTCTAGAGTCAGAAATGTCTTTGTCCATAGCACAAAATAAGGAAAAGGAGGTCATTCCTAGTGCCCAAAGAAGAGAGCGAAGTCTGGCACCCAGTGATGGTGCTCTCCTCTGAGTCAACCCTCCTGGAGCCATCTTCGCTGCATAAGCTCTATCAGCCCTAGTGAGGATGGGCACCCAATTAAGCCTTCATAAAGCAGTAATCAAGGAAGCGATCTTTAAGGCATCCATAATAAAATGTACTTGTCATGGTTGTTTGTCTGTATACTCTGATAATGATTTGAGGACCAGGAAGGATTTTCTTTTTTTTTTTTTTATTTTCTTTTTTTGTTAAAAGCTCTCACATTTCACCTTTAAGGCATTATTGCAAATTTTATCTTGTTAATTGACTGCTCATATGGTAATCATTTTACACCACATTAAGTAATGTTCTAATTTGTTTTAATACCATCACTTAACGGGAATAAAATGCAGCATATATAGAAATTATTAACTCCCTTATACATTCAGTATACATGCTTGTCATCTGGTTTTAGGTAAAAAGGGTGCATATACATGAGAGAGAAACGTAGGAGGAATATACACGCAGTAGAGAATGTGAAAAGCAGCACAATAAACTGTCAAACTGAGAAGAATGAAGGCGAGACGCCAATCCAGCAGGCATCAATTCCACATTGTTATATACATCACTGAATGCTTTCTGCTGCTTCAGTCAGGCTGGAAAAAAGCAAGATAGAAGTAAGAACCTGATTAAACACACGACTGAATATACCAGGGATGACAGATTCAATGAATGTGTTTCTTTCAATTTAGACAAGGGAATCATCTTTAGTTTGTGTATGCAAGTAGTAAATGACCAGGACTGGTGAAAAGAAACCATCGGAGCTGCTGCCCCTGCGCTGCGCAGTGACTCCCTCTGTGGCCCCAAGTCATCCACAAAATCCACGCGACACCGAAGCAGGGGATATTCTCTCCCCAACGCATTTCTTCTGCTTTTGTAGGGATCTGACTCCATGCTTGGCTCCATTATAGCTCATTAAACCATAAGTTAAGAATAAAAAGCAGTAAAGCAGCCACATCATGAATATTCAAAGTTACCTGCAAAAACTCAGAGACTTGGACCTTTTTAATACGCATTTTCAAAAATACATCAGTTCGGGCCTTTATATATAATATTCCCCTATAAATACCATAATAACAAGAATATTTGTCCTTCTATGTCCTACTCATGTACACTAAAGCATATTAATGACTAGAAACTGCAAGGCATAAATTGAGCTCACAGCTGTTTGCATTCTTGTTGGTGGCTCTCAATATTCCCAGAGCTACCATTTGGAAACTATTACTTTTCTGTCACTTGCTACTCTCCTGCAGAAGGTCTAATGAAGTACGTAGGTCAACTTTCTGTCTTTGTCTTAGAAAGAAGAGCTAACATCTTCTCATTACCTGATCCAACTTTTATTGCTGTACCAGCATAGTTACACGCTTCATGATATCAAATTTTGCCAGAATTATGTACATCACTGAGGACACAAAAACACAGTCAGAAGGACTGAGATAAGCTATATAGATTAAAAAACTGAATGACATTTATTTTTTTTTCTAAAGCTGCAGATTTAAACATGCATAGATACGACAATTAAAAACTTTGCAAATAGTACTAATGGTACTAGAATATTCCTGTCATTTTTTTTTCTTTAATCCAACATTAGGATTACAATACAGTGATCTCCCTGGTTATGTTTCTGCAAAGATTATTGCATGATTGTGACCTTAAAACCTTTAAATCAGATAGCTAACACAAAGTTCTGATAGTTACTTTAAACCAGGTACATTGAATGGACTGGTCAAAAGTCAAAAAACTTGTGGGTACTGCCAACTTCTGTTGGGCTCTCTGTACACCAGATTTATTACTGGCATAACTGGACACATCAAGTACTGTATCATCCCTTATTGACCTATAACAAGTAGAATCTGAATTTCTGATTTTAAATGCTGCAGTCAAACTGGAAATATTTATTGACAGATATAAACATAGATATGTGAATATGTATAGATATAAATTTATAAGCACCGCTACATTTCTGCAATGTTTACACAAGCTCTTTCTATACTAGCCAATGGCCTTCAGCTGCTTCTAAAAGTTATTTAGCAAGTAATTTCAACAACAAATACCTCAATGAAAATATTTTTTTGAAATCACAGATAAGGATTTTTTTCTTCCTGTGGATTGTAAATTACTCGATACAAATGTAAGCATAATTGTCTAGGATGACCAGTAAGTCAACCAAAAAATTTTTCTTCGCCAAAAAATAGGTAAATAAATAAATATGTGAATGAATGAAATTTAAAAAGCTAAGAAATCTGAGGAAAATATGAAGTGGGGAAAAGTAAAAAAGTTACAACATCCTCTGTCGTTTTCACCTTTCACTACAGATACAAACAGGGAGATAAAGGCAAAAGATCTTAAGGATTTTTTAATTAAAAAAAAAAAAACAAACAACCAAACAAAAAAACCCAACAGAAGTCTTCCATTTCAAGAGAAAAAAAAATTACGTGTAAATGCCCTTCCAAATTTTTCTTGTCTTTAATAGAAGTTGTAAGGTGTAATACAGCAAAACTGAAGTAAAGTATGGCATCTGTGCTTGTATGGCATTGACCTGGCACTCCCTGTTGGTTTTACATAAGACCCCAACCTCTCAAACCATACTAACTTCCAACTCCTGAAGATGAGCCCTTCCTGATCCCATTTTTCCAGAGTGTAGAGTTTTCCTCTTTCCCCCAGCTATGCATAACCACATGGATCCCACATTCTGTTCCACCATCAATATTTTTGAATACCTCCAGTCCTTTCTTCCCACTACCTCAATAGTTACTGACCACCACATTCCCATTGATAGCTTGGTCTCAGCTACCATCATAAAGGTTAGTATCCACACAATAAAAACTGCTACCGTCATAAAGGTTAGCATCCACACAATAAAAACTGATCAGGCTTGGTGAAAGAAGGGTTTGGATTAGCTGAAATTCACTGACTTCCCCTCAAGACATATCTGCCAACTGTTTCCCCATTACAAATCTTTCCTTTATTCAACCACGATGCATGCACAGCCTTAGTCACAATGCACTAGTGCAAAGAATGCCATCATGTAAAGGGGCAGAAAATGCTATTTAGACTCCATTTGTTTCTATTTTCATGGTCATTCTGGGACTATATGTTCTCATTTGCCCTATGCAGAGAAAGAGGGGAACTTGTTTCTTGCATGAAGCTCTCGATACAACTGAGGCGTTTTTTACGGCACTGACAGTTAAATAAACCTGTCTAAGGAAGTTAACTGTTAATTTTCTCAGCATCCTTAAAGTACGGCACCAACCAATACACACCTGTAGGAGGATAAAAGATAGCACAGTCTATGCTCTGAGTATACAAATCACACAAGTCTTACAGTGTAGGTCCAAATAACACTTAACTTTTCTGTGAAGTACCCTCGACGTGTAAAAGGCATTCAAACTAGGACCAGAATTTTTTTTATTCCCTGTCTCTCATACTTGTCTGCAAGAGCTTCTCCTCTTTACCAAAAAACCTCTAGGAGGAACATATTCTGCTCAAAAACAGTCTATGCATGACCTGTTTCCCCAGCGAGTAGAGGTTCCTGTGCAGCAATTTAAATTAAAAACCTACCCAAAGGGGACCTGCTTCTAAACACTGTACAATGTGATATTCAAAGCATTTCTTCTTTTCCTCTGTATCATGAGATCCCTAGGGCTGGAGGCGTCTCCCTCCGCAGCAAACTGGTGTTTTTCAGAACAGGTCAGCATCAGTTTTCACTCCTCCTCGAAAATAGCAAAAACACCACTGCAAAAAATGAGAATTTCTTATCCTTTCCCCTTCCCATAGTGACTTGCAACATAGCCCTTCAGAAAAATATGTAAGTTCTAAGCACTGGAGACACGCTAAGGAAAATTTACTAGAAACAGATGGCAGGTGGAATAGTTGGAGGCGCTGGCAGAAAAATCTTTTCTCAACATTTTCCAAAATGCCAGGTTATACGTAATGCTTTCATTTATAAGGTTTTCCTTACCTGAGATACTGAAAAGGTTTGATTTGCAGGGGATGAGTGTCTAAAACTTCGAAAACTCAAGTCGGGAATAGACAGCACACAAATTGTTCTGAAATTTTTGTTGCTATATTTTAAAATTTCTGTAACTTTTTTGCTGTTGTTACTGTAGAGCATGTCCATCCTACAGCCTATATTTGACAGAAGATCGTATCAAAGCTCTTCTTGACATATGCCTCAGGCAGAGCTGGATACCTTTTGGCAGCAGATGAAGATGGAACAGAAAGTGGCAGCGGAAGATAAAGGCAGCTCAACTTAAGCCCATGAAAATTGAGAAACTGGGGTTTCCGCAAAGCTGTTTGACATGGTGTAGCATTGTTAAAAATCACCTTTCTTTTTCACCCTAGCACAAAGTATAAAATGACAATTCATTCCTGAAAAGCCTAATGTACCTAGTCATGAGATGTTGTTGTCAGCAGTAGTTGATTACTTATTGTAGCATCATATGAAGGGTTTCTGTTTCTTTTAACTGAAGTAGAAAAATGTAAATCCATTTATGCCTACAGATTTAACCTATAATGGAAAAGAACCTCTCCATCCGGCTTACAAAGCACTTTGCACCTTATCAGCTATCATTAAAATGCATTAAATAGCTTAAATAATGGTGCACACTTGACCTGCATGGTGCCTCAGCATTTCTAATCATCTCCAACCTGTGTCTAAATACGAAACACAGTCTAATTATCAAACTACTAACTTCAGGTCTTTGGAGTATTAAAAAAAGCAGCATATTAATTAGTTCCAACAACACGCTTTATGAACTTCAGAAAGTTCATCATGATATTAACATTAGAGTGTGTGTTATGGTTTGTCTAAGCTTGAAAGTTACTTTGCACTGCAATCTTCCATTTAGACTAATCAGGAATGTCTACGCTACAAATTGTGCAACCGCAGAGTTTTGCTTCAGCTGCTTCATGCATTTCCTTCTGCTGCACCCACACAAATCTCTAATTTTCCAAAGTAAACATAATCTGGTTTGGCAGAGATGCCAACAGCAAACCTCAGCACAAAAAAAATGCAAATTATGGACTTTCTATTATTATTGTGGTAGTTTTTGGCATATCTTCCCTCAGCTTTTGGAATTTGGATGAGATGCCCGTAACCCCTCTCCTGTTAAGCCTTTACACATAAGAAGTGAGCGTCACCATCATTTTTAAACTGCTGTTGAGCAGTAGGGTGTAAGCACAGAATGCCCTATTCCTGATGGACTTTAATCAAGGTAAAACAACTCAGCAGTGACAGAGGCCGGTGGGATTCGGTGTTTTGCAAGGCAGCAATAGCAGGGCTGTGTAGGGACCACAGGGGGAGCACTGCAGGCCATGAGGGTGGCTCCACTACTGTCCTCAGCATTTTCACAACTCTCAACAAATTCCTTTACTTTCTTGTAGCCTTTGGACATGCCAAAAAAAGATAACCTCATTTGATGTGCACCTATTTTGCATTTCAATGACTCTCTACAGCTGGAAAGTCCTAGACTTCACCATAAGACAAGCTAAAACAATGGCTATTTTGCAACTGGTATGCAATGACGTCATGCACATGGATTTTGCAAAAGCTAGAATCGCAAAAAGGGTAGAATCATAGAATAGTTTGGGTTGGAAGGGACCTTTAAAGGTCATCTAGTCAACCTCCCCTGCAATGAGCAGGGACATCTTCAACTAGATCATGTTGCTCAGAGCCCCATCCAGCCTGACCGTGAGTGTTTCCAGGGATGGGGCATCTACCACTAATATGGGCAACCTGTGCCAGTGTTTCACCACCCTCACTGTAAAAAATTTCCTCCTTCTATCTAGTCTAAATCTCCCCTCTTTCAGTTTTATACCATTACCCCTTGTCCTATTGCAACAGGCCCTGCTAAAAAGTCTGTCCCCCTCTTTCTTATAAGTCCCCTTTAAATATTGAAAGACTGCAATAAGGTCTACCCGGAACCTTCTCTTCCCCAGCCCAACTCTCTCAGCCTGCCTTCATAGGAGAGGCGCTCCAGTCCTCTCATCATCTTCGTGGCCTTCCTGCTCCAACAAGTCCATGTCCTTCTTATGCTGGGGACTCCAAAGCTGGACACAGTACTCCAGGTGGGGTCTCACCAGAGCGGACTAGAGGGGCAGAATCACCTCTCTCAACCTGCTGGCCATGCTGCTTTTGATGCAGCTCAGGATACGGTTGGCTTTCTGGGCTGCAAGCGCACATACGGAAGATGTGAAACCGGATGAGCAAGCCCGGATCTGAAGAACAGCAGTTAATGAAAAAAAGAGCTAATATCGCCAAAAGCAAGACAGCAGTTTTGAAATGGGGAGGTATCTATGTCTACCTTACAGAACAATTTATTCTAAATTCAGGCATTTGTTTTCAAAAATGTAAAATAAAAATGCAAATAAAAGAAGAAAATGTAAATAAAAGATTCATGTCCAACTGCCCTACACCTTCCAGCTCTTTTCCTTAGTTACTTGGCAACTTAAGCTGCTTTACTGTTAAATAGTTATTCCTCAGGCAAGTCCTTATAAAAAAATATTCCTATGACCACTTTCAGATGTGAATGAGAGATAAAAAATAAAGCAGTTCCTTTTTTTTGACAAATTAGGTGAATTTTGTACTGGCCATAAGGCTGGAACAGAATATCCCTCTCTAACAAATCATGTAATGAAGTTTACACAAAGACATCGCATCTCCTATTATTTTAGGATACCCTCCAGACTGCCCTTGGCTTTGGGAGAGTAGCACTGCAGAATAAAGATGAAAAATCAGTCACATGACTTTTCTTATATTTGTAATTCAAATAAACTGTGTCTATCCTAAACTGACTGACCCATCTGTGTGTGGAAGTGATGGTGATAAAAAGCTAGAAAGAGTTGACAAGATCACTAGCTTTCTCAAATAAAACATCTAAATACCACTTCAACAGGAGAGCAGAAATGAAAACAAGGTAAACTGCAGAAAGGGATACACTTTTAGCAGAAGGAGTCTCATTTGGGAGCGTGAATTCCATTTGCTGCTTCTTGAATGTGACTGGTTCATGATTGGGGTGACTGAGTAATGGTGGCAGTGAAAGGATGAAAATTTAGTGAACTTTATAGGTAGACACATAAATATCACCTTACTGAACAATTAGCAGTTGTCTCATCCCCACTCAGAGTTTTGGGGGAGACATAGATAAACAAATGGAACAGATAAAAATAAATGATCGACAGCACCATACAGTTTAATTACTGAATTTATCAGATGTGCCAATCAGGGAATACACAAGACTTACCTGAAAAGTCCTGGGAAAAGCCCTGGTGCTCAGGCAATTAATCAAACAACAGAGACAAACAGAAATGGCCATACTCGCCATTCACAAATGGCACTATATATGTAAATACAAACAAAAATACTTTGTGCTCATGTAAGAGAAGAATGCTGACTGTAGTATCTACCCAACAGCCCGTAAGTGCCATATATCTCATTCTCCTTCGTGGCCAAGGAGGCATTTTAAATCTAAGGTTATGGGAGTAGCTCAGTCTCAAAAGGTGTCAAGCATCTCCTCATGCTGAGCATCTTGAACATTAGCTGATTTCACCAAAAATCAATGACTTTTGATAATGAAGTCAGTAAAAATTGAGTCTCCTCAGCACAGCTGAGATGACACCCACAAAATGTAGAATCAAAAAAAGTTCATCAGCACCCAAGGCCTATTAATCTGTTATTGTTCTAAGGAAATGGAGGACTGATGATTTCTTCCTTTTCTTCTTCTTGTCAGAGTTAAGTTGATGGTTGGACTAGATGATCTGAAAGGTCCCTTCCAACCTAGGCAATCCTATGATTCTATGATTCATATTTTTCTTAAAAAATGGGAAGTGAAACCACAGCAGGTCCTCTACAGCAAATGGGAGAAACGTACTATCACGAAAGGCAGGAGTCTATACTTTTTTTTATATATAATAAGTTTATACTTTTATATTTATATTTACTTTTATGGGACATAAACATAATGGTTAAATTGTGCTTGAACTGATGGTGAACTGTTCATTAAAAGGAAAAACTCTACATAAAACTGCCTATAACAAATAATTCACCCCTTTCCTGGATTAATATATTTTTGATTCCTATCACCAAGGTTGCACTGAAATAATTTGGGTCAAACTCCTGCCAAGTTCCTGGTATTGAAAACTATTTTCTAATTTAGCAAACATAGATTTACAGTGATTGCTAGACATTTTGTCACACTTTTTTTAAAAAGTCACCTTGAATGTCACGGATAAGCCATTCTGATTTTCTTGACTCACCAATAGTTTCCAGTGGCATTAACAGTATAGAAATTAAAGTTGGAAAAAACACCAGAAACTGAGAGCTGCAAGAATTCAAAGTGAAAAACAAAAAGGCACTAAGAGGATCCTCATCCTCTTTAAATCTGTATGTCATTTTACTAGGCTGAGAGAGCTATTTAATGTCTTCGCTAGATGTATCTTCTGATCTTGGATGTCTTCCAGTACTGGACTGCACTGAAATTCTGTGCAAATTCTAGAGGGATTTTCTTACATAAAAATCAGAATGATTCCGAGAGAACCACATCTAAATACTCCTAACATTAAGCAACACTGCTCTTGACAGACCACAGAAAAGATATGTGCTCTTACAACCTCATTTGTTGATATTTCAACTAAAAGTAACAGTGAATGACTCTGGAGTGCAAACCCAAAACATGTCCACATAGATGATATTTAGGTCTCCTTTAGGGGGAAAAAAGTAGCTTTATACATTGCATGTATACAATAGCTGATTGCGGGAAAGGTAATGATATTATTAATACCTGCCAAACTGCCAATAATGCTGATTTGAGATATGTTACTCAAAGACTGGCTTTCTCTATACTTGTGAAGAATGATTGAGTATCTCCTTTGGTTGTTTCTAAGTCCCATAGGAGTAAGTTCCTTAAAAGACCCAGGACAGTCCATGCTAAGACCTCAGATATTAAAGGGCTTGTTGAATGCCCTCATGGGAATTATTACTGGGAGAGCAGATGTGATATTTCAGTAAAAAGTGTGTTACAGGAAAGGAAACAATTGCAGAAGTAAAAATAACAGAGATTTTTGAAAAGATTAAATACTCTTGGACAGGTGTATCCTATTTCACAATGACAGATGATCCATGGGGTACGTTTATTTGATTTTCAGAAAGGCGCAGATCAAGCTCTGTCGTCTCATTCAGCTCATTGCTGAATCCTAAGCGAGGTCTCCCGTCTGTCTTCTAACATCGCTTGCAGCTTCTCCTGACACCTCTGCAGAACATTCCTAGTGAATAAAGCCAGGGGGATGGGGGCAAGGTGACTCTCCAGACTCAACTCTCTCCAAGCAGGCTGGTGTAGGACTGACTGACAACCCAAGACAACTCTTAACTCCAGTAATATATTCTTTTCAGGCTCTGTGACAAAGGATGTAGGCAGGCAGTGCCACATAAGCTGTGGCTGTTGCAATAACCCCTCTTTCATGCAGCTCATCAACGAAAGAGGAGCCGAGTAAATCTATGCCACCGGATCATAAAAATGAAAAGCTCTGGGAGTTCCTTTGTCCTGCAGCCTCCCCACTCCAGCGCCACAAGGAGCCGTGAACCTGCCCTTCTGCAAGAGAGAGGGATTCAATCCGCTTCCATGAATGCGGAGTGTGAGAGAATGAAAAGCCCTATTACAAAGGAAGAGTGCTGGGATTGCACTGATAGCTCGCACTCAGGAGAGGTTTTTGTCACCTCTGCAATGGATTTTACTAACTGCATAGTATGTCAGGCCTCAGCCGCAGAGCCTGATTGTGTGTCTGCCGCCATCAGACCAGCAGGAACTGAGCTAATACTGCTAATACTGTATTTACTATATTTACGAGTAAAACTCCTCATATTCCCAAAGAGATTTGTTTTCTTGTTGATGGTACCAAGAATAAGGTGGGCCATCATCTCTTCCTATAGCTAAGAACCCAAACATAATTAAGGGTTTCATTACTCATGTGCCTGGCGAACATGGAAGGAGTTACTCAACTGCAGAGGAACTACTTTTCTTCGTCTCCTGCCGACTGGCAGCTTTTGCTTGCTTATTCACTTGACAAAACGAGGTTGATATTGTTCTGCATCTATTTATCTACAGGAGAATGGGTGCCAAGACATGAATATTGCCATGCACCCTCCAGGAGGCAAAGACTTGTCAAATGTGACTGCCGGCTGAATTTCAAAAGAACCGAGGAACGAACTGAAGTTGAAAAGATTTGGTGGCTGTGGTTTGATAAACCTTCTTCAAACTTATACCAAGTCCTAGCCAAAGGTAATCATCAGCAATTTAAGTCAGGAATATCTGAGATCAAATGTTTCTATTTACTCTACTTAGACGTTAAAGCACTTGTTCTTGCTTCTCAGCAAAGACATGAGAAAGTCCCTCTGGGGTGGGGTTTTTCCTACCTCTCCAAAATGATGTAACTTTCAATCCACAGAGAGAATTCATTTTTTAACCACATAATTCCACATAAAGTAGGTGAGTCATCCTCATTTATACTAGTGTTGGTTTATATTTCTAGAAGGATTTTTCCAACTGATTTTATTCTGATTTATTAAAAAATAGGGGCAGTGCTCTTTCTTCATATGTTTGAAAGGAAAACTACCTCCATGTTCTAGAACAATTTTGCTGCTTGCTTCTTTTGTTTACAACTGTTTTAAACTTTGAAGCTTCTTTAGAAATAAAGGAAAACAATGTCTGAAACTACAGGTTCATTAAGCAAACAGACCAGAACTGTACACAGCTCAGAAGATATTAAACTATCGCACCTGCCAGTGGGTTTGAGAATATCATGGGAGATAACATTGAGTTTAGTGAGATGTAATTCAAAAAACTCCATTAGTATAATAATAGGTTTGTCTGCTGGCTCTGTTTCCCAGCTACAGTGCATTAAATGTCATTTAACTGTTCCAATAAATTCAGGCTCATGGGTGCAATTGGTAAGCAGGAAAATGGAATAAACTGGTATAATAGATGGATCAATAGAAAATACAAAGATGTAACGCGCGCTTAATGTGTTGAGGATGGAAGCAATATGAAAAATCATTATTAAGTTAATTGGTTTGAAATTTTAGCATTCAAAATATGATCATCTGAATTAAGAGTTAATTTATTGTATGCTGCTACAAGTCTCCCATTAAATTTCAAATGAGTTACTGCTAAAACTTATTTAGCAAGAGGAAGAAAACATTTGCAAACACAGATGAAGTTGCTCCTGTGTCAGATGTAAACTTATAACAAGATCATTAGTGCTGTGCTTTAAAGACAAATTGAATGTTTCCTGGGATTTTGTGGTTCCCATGAAAGAACAGAGCACAGCAAGAAATTGCCTTGTGTACCATCGATGTTGATACAGCAGGGAGAGTTTATCAAGAGATTTATATTTTCACGGCTCACTTGCCTACAAATAAATATTTCCAAATGAAACGCTTTCCGTGGTGTAGTTCAATTTGTTTTCAGAATAGCTAAGCCGGATAAAAGCAGAACTACCTTCAGTTACAGTGCCTGTAGGCAGACCTGGCATACAAACACTGGCCAATGCACCTACGGCTGCAGCCGACGGAGCTCCTTTGCAAGCTAGTACAGCCAGCAATAGTGTGTGGCACGACACCTTGGCCAGCGGGGTACTGTCACATATCATGCTGTTCCTCTTCAAAGCTTCTGCCACTGAGTGAACGGGCACTGCACGATGGTTTTAAACCTGCTCTGCTATGCTGCCACCTAGTCTGGGATTTTAAGCCTCTTTACAGACTTCCCTGGCACAGTAAGAATTACCTGTCGTTCCTTAGATGAGGCTAAAATCAAATCTTAGTGAAATTTATTAGAAGTTAAATAAAACATCCAGCTGGCTGCACCAGAACAGGGCACAGAGCTCTTGACTGCAGAGGCACTGCTCCTGAAAAAGCTGCTCTTACTCAAAAAACAACCTGTACACCGCAGTAAAGGCAGATACCAAATGGGCATGTGGATATGCAGAGAACCCAGTCCATTTATTTCTACTATATTTCTGAAAGACAGTACGGCAAGAAGAGAGATGAGAATGACAAGAAACTGGAAGTGAACAACTGTGCCCAAGTACCAAGTCCTTAGGCTTGGATTGGAGAGGAATACCTGATTGGGTGGCAGTTGCCTTCTTTCCACGGCTGATGCAAGATGTTGGTATTACGTCTCCCACAATGGGGAAACAACATTGTATTCTGAAAATCATTGCACAAGGGGCCTCTTACGTCCTACAGTGACAAACATAAAGCCCAGGATCTGCCGGCTTCCCACCTTTTTTGCAGCTCTTGCTCACCTGTGCAGACTGGGAACACAACCACACTGCGGAGGCTGCTCTGCTTCTTTCCCCAGATGCACAGGCTTGGCCATGAACTAGCCCACAACTTGCCCAGCCACAGGGCAGTGCTCACATTCCTTTTGCTGATCATACTCTCTTATTTTCAGTGAAGGAATGACTAAGGCCATGAAAAATCCTTTCCACATGCTTTCAGCCCTTCACGAACCACACATTTTATATTCTATTGTAAATTTGGAAGAGGGAACTGAACTTTTCTTCCCAAAAAATTTGCCAAAACAACTGAAAATTTGCGGATTTCAAAGCAATCTAGACAATGCGTCACAATAATTTTAATCCTTTTTCCCCCCCCAACAAGAACTCAGCTGCTCATTAATTTGCTGAACTCTTCATCTTATTATTTATGATGTAAACCCTGTAAAGGAAGAGCCAATCTCTTTACTGTTTGCATACAAAATGTTTAGCAAAGTGGGAACGTGATTTATATAAGCTCCTAAATATCACTACAAAAATAAAAATATTACCAATAGTAATAATACATCTTCTCAGTGATGTCGGCTTTTACGCTTAACTCTTCCCTTTGGGGAATCTACACTAGGAAAATGATAAGAAAAGTGGCCTGGCATCTCCATTATGGCTAAGTACTTTTCTCGGTCAGAACCATAATCTGTGAACTAGGTAATTATTTCAGGAAGGTCTTTTTTCCACACATTTGTTCAGCGAGTGAACAATGTTGAAATAAGTACGTTTGAGATTAATTATTTTTCTCAGGAGCCCCAGCAGGATTCAGTGGGAGGTCTGTTGCAGTGATTTTATTAACTGCTTTGAGGATTTGTGGTTTGAATTTACTATTCAGGGTTACCAAAACTGTGCAATACAGGCGACCTTCCACAGATTTTAAACAAAAGAAATGGAGCATGTGCAAATTTGGCACAAAAGAAGGGAATGACACACAACTGAGGAGAAGTGCTTCCCTGGATTTTTCTTTCGTTGAGGCCTTTTGTTGAGAGGGAAACTGGTTTGGCTAGTGCTGTGACACCAGGTTTGAATCCTGCTTCCGCTCCACTTCTTTCATGAGCCTTTCTGAAAACTGTCTTCCGTCTTAAGAAAAATTACTGAAAGCAGCAAAGTAGCTGCTACCAGTATTCATGCAAATTAATTCATATTGTGATTGCAATTTCCGCAACCTCTTCTATCTGACTGGAATATACTCTCCATTTAATGATCCACGGTGATCCATTACTCCTCCCTTGAAGCAGCATCCCTGTACTTTAACATGTTGCTCCACCTTCTAAAAGAAGGATGAAAATGAACAATGGAAAAATCAATTGACAACCGATAAAGCAAGTCTCCTGCTTGTAAATACCAGCTGAAGCACAGGATGCTACTCAACCCACATGAGAGTCACACTAGACTGAGAGCATGAGCAAAGAGACAACAATGAATGACAATAAAATAAGGTGGAATTATATAAGAAAGAGCCTAATTTAGCATAAAGGGAGCATTTACAAAGTTTCATAGTTTAACATCAGCCATTGGGTGTCCTCTATAAAACACAAGTTCATCTTTGTTGTTGAATTCTACAGGGCACTTATATTTATCTTAGGATATTCACACTTTTACATTACTGATGGCCAACAATGCATGAGAAGTCTTTTTACATAAACCACGTGAAGCAGACTTGCCTTATTTTTTTACTCAGAAACAGCATATAAAATTCAGGTTCCATCATGGTGCACTTTTCTGCACTATCTTAAAAAGCTAAGACCTAGAAACTTAGGTTTTTAACAGGTCTGAAGCTACTGAATGATTCTATACTTTCTCACAACCTAGTCAAATACATTCCCAGCGGCCAAAGCTTTTGACAAAGATGACTGAACAAAAAGACCATATTTCACATACCACTGTAGAAAGTCTGTTGGCAGCTGCTGACTCTTTATTTGAAGAAATACAGGTAGAAAGCATCTCCCTTTTTACTGAATACAGCTTTTTCTATCTACGAGATTCCCACTGGTGAGATCTAATTTTTCACCCTTAATCTGTTAATAATTAATAAGAATTCTCATGAAATTTCTGATATACACGCCCTTGGGCACTTATTTTCCTAAGTAGAAACAAACTGTTGTCTTACAACACAATTACGAATAAACCCACCGCAATAGTACTTGTGTCATTTGTGTTTCAGTGACAATATATCTGAACAACAATTTTTTTTCTGAACTTTCCACAAGGCCTGTAAAGCTCAGCATTAAACCATAATTATTCTGTATTTATATATCTCCAATTTGACTTCAATAAAGTGACTTATCCAGAGTCATTTACTATAGCATTCACACAACCTAACACTTTGTGTTCAGAAAGAAAAAGTTGACTAATGACTTATTTTAAAAAGAAAATTTCTCATCAGCATCTTTATACAGACATTGGTAGACCTCAGGGTACTTGCTTATGTTTCTACTAAAGGGTTGAGGTACTCTAGATTTCAAAATAAATACACACAGTAGATATTTTGCCATTAGTTGGAGCACTTGGTCATGCAAAAGGTTCCTCAATATTTTCTGATGGAATAGCACACGCTCTCAAAGAACATAGTCAATCTAATTCAAGGGATCTTCTTAAAACAGTAAAAGCTGTATAAGCTTCTCTAAGTAGTGAAACAGAACTTGAATTGCCATTCAGGGGGCTGGACCAAGGGCGGAATTTCTTGGTGTACAGTTCATCTTCTGCATATGCTTGATTGCTATTTAAAGTACGTTAAAAGCAAAACAGTGTACGATTTCTAGGCAAATTACAAATTCCACCACAGACAGCAGAAAGGATACACTTAATGTGCCAGGTTTTTCATGACAAGAATGTGTGAAGAAAAACTGTTACAGTAATATGTAAGTAGAGGATTCTACTTTATTAAAATACAAACAGTTGCAAAAGAGCTGCAAATTGCTTAAAGCTGACAACACAAAGATGACCATAGCGTAGATAATTTCACAGATACTACAGAATGTGGTTCTCACTATTTAAAGTTTCAAGTTAAGGGGAAGCTATGCGAGAAATGGCCAAACTTTGCTGAGAAGCAGAGAGGAGTACTGGGGACCTCTGAGAAGAGTCTTGCAAGGCTAAGAGTACCTAGGTGGCCATGGTAGTAACACTATATAAGGCTGAGAAGCCCTAGGCAATGCTGTCAGTAATATCAAATTCAGGTATGCATGTAGTGAAACTGGGATTAGCAGGGAAAAATGATTAGGAACAGGTTTTTTATTTGGGAAAGACGCAAGGGCAGAGACCGAGAGAGATAAAAATGGGGGAGGGGGAAAGAACAAGCATGGAAAAATGGAGAGGAGATAAAAGGGCCCAGTCAAATGTAAGCAAGCTGCTGGTCAGTACAGCTGTCTGGCCAAGTCGAGCACCTGATCACCAGTCTAACCTGTCTTACTAAACTTGACACCGAACTGTTTTCTCTATAACGGTGCTTAAACATGCTTTCTGTTCTATGTATGAGTGCGTGGGGGAGAAACTTCGTGCTGGGCTAGCTGACAAGTAGGGTAAAAGGTCTGGGAGCCAGCTACCAGAAAAAGCATGGTCTGCAGAGCCTGAGAGTGAGCTGTTCTCAGGAACCACAGGTCTGGAGACAGCTGTGTGCATATGTCTTTACGTATGGATGCGTGAGTGTGAGAATTACTAGCATGCCTGGAGTCTGATTAGCCAGATGCGAAGAACAGGATCAGCACATTTGTATCGTTCATGTGGTATGAGCAAACACCTACACTTGAGCTGCTGGACCCGGCATTGTTCTCTTCTGTGTATTACTTTGCTGGTGACTAACTGTGCGTGTGCATTGGGAACACACGCTCAGCCTTTCTACTGCTGGGACCAAGCAGCACAGGACCGCAGCAACCTGCATCCAGTGGATTGAACTGGAAAAAATCCAACAACTCCCAAAGTCCCTCAGATTGAGCTTCCCTCAATAGCTCTGAGTAATGGTAGAAAAATTATTTCAAGGATTATTCTACAGTGAAATATCACAAGATGTCTTACAACAGATAAATAAACTGTGCTTGAATATTTCTCCTGCTATGTTTACTTTTTACCAAGAATAGGATGGGAGCTATTTTGTGATATATGGCTAAGCAGCAGAGGTGTGTTATATCTTTTGCTCCATGAAATTTAAAAAAGAAAACTACTTACAATAGCCAAAGATGAGATAAAACTTTCTTTAGGAAGTAAACATGGGAGGAAGTGGTGGCTTGTAGGACTACTTTCTTCAACACAACCTAGCTTACCACCATTCTTTTTTTTGTTTTCCTCCCACTTCTCTACCCTCAGCTTTAAAAACACCAGAAACACCTTAGCCAGCTACATATTTTACTCTGTGAGACAAGAAGGTTTATCTCCCATTTTTAGCCTGTCGACCTCCAAATCTAAAGGAAAAAATGTTATATTGTTTTCAAAAACATATTCCTGTAATGTAAAACTTCTTGCTGACCTTCGCCTGTGACCGCTTTGATCTCACGCTCACACACCCGCTCTTCTCATGGTGCTCCACTCATCCCTTTTGGTGTTCCTGCATCCCTCCCCAGTTGGGAAGGTCATGCTTTTGCTTTCTCTACTTCCTCTGTCTGTAATTCAATCCTCTCCTCCTTCTCGGCCACAAAGGCAATTTATCTCCTTAAATCACACCTTAAAGGCTTGTTTTGTCTCTGTTGTTTAGAAGTCACTTCCTTCTGAATCATTTTGTGATACTCTGTATAGACGCCACTATATGATATAAATTATCTTGTGTTTCATTTGCTGGAGCTCTGAAATAAGTTAAGAGTTCCAAGTAATCACACAAACATGTGTATCATTAAACATTTCCCTTTTTAAAAAAAAATCATTTAATTAGAATATTCTCTTCCTTAGAATTGCAGTATTGGGTGCACAATTGTAACTGAGACAGAATGCAAAATTAAAGTATTTCAATCAATACAGAAACATAGACACTAAGCTCCAGGCAATAGGGTAGCCTATCACATTCCATCTATTATTCCAAAGTTGGATGCTTTTTTTCTTTTTTATGTAACTTTCCCTGAAGCTTGATGTCTCTCAATTACAAGCTGCGGAGTCTTCTCCAAAGCAGCCATAAAGTTGTACGTGCGTTTTCTAGCATGCAAGTATATGGAGGGAAAAAAATTAGTCATTTGAATTGTCACCTGATAATTCTCTATTTAGAAACACTGAATTAAGCGAGAAGAAATAACAAATTAATTATAAGTGCCAATATTCCATCACAAACTACAGGTTACTGCTTATAAAAGTATATACATTATATTAAAGACACCAGGTATTCAACAAATGTTTCTGTATTCACTTTTGCTTTCATATAGTATGCGCATTTGTTAACTCAGCAATTGATACAGGAACACTGAAAGGGACTTCATGGGTTGTTGTTTCCAGCCTGTTGCTAGTGCACTTTTTCCTAACTGCTTATAGACATTTTTTAGCAAATGACAAAATAACATCTTTCTCTTCTTCAGCTATTTGCAACAAAGTAGTTCTATGTTAAGAGCAGTAAATCCCAATACCAGTCCCTAAATATAGGGTATTGCGTTTTGCACTGTTGAATTTCAACCCATTTCCCTCCATTCAGTCACCGGGCCTTTGATTTGACAATGCCTCCTGGCTTCATCCGTCACCAAATTTTGTAAGTGCTACTTCTTGTGCAAGGTCATCACTGCAAATGCTAAAACTGGTTCCAAAAACACTTTTCAAGGCCACTATCCTCACCCTAGATCAACAGTTCCACACTCAAAAAAAGCTGCTATCCCCTCTTTCGTTAGTTCCTACTAGATTCACAGTACTTAGGCTAATTGCCATGATCTACACTTAAAAAAAAAAAAAAACAACATATTTCCTATCCAGAATCTTCGGGTTTTTAGTTGTAGGTTGATTTCCTTATTGTTTAAAAGAGCAGCCTGCTGGTAACACCAAAAAAATCCCCACCCAAAACCACAGCCTACATTGTATGCTTTTGTATTGATTTTTGTTTATTTTCGCTTGTGAATATCCAGGCCTGAAGCAGCATAATGTACATGCGCAGATTATATCCACGAAGTCTGAAATAGAATTAAGGCTTGAAAACTTAATATAAAGTTTATACTTTTTGATTTTTTTTCAAACTAACAAATATTCCAATCAGAACCCAATTAAAATTACAATATCAACATTCTTTTCAGGAACTATTTTTCATTTTTCTTGTAAATAGAGGTTATCATCATTATAAGGTGTAAAGTTATTTATTTCAATAAAGAAGACTTAAAAAAACAGGGGTTCCCTCACTGAAGGCATTACCGAAACAATCAGCAATTACATAGTGCCTGCTCCATTACTAAGACAATGTACGTTTCTCATATTTTCATTTTAATTTCTCAATAAATATTTCTCACGCTACGTTTACTTTTAACCAAGAATAGGATGGGAGCTATTTTGTGATATATGGCTAAGCAGCAGAGGTGTGTTATATCTTTTGCTCCATGAAATTCAAAAAAGAAAGCTACATACAATAGCCAAAGTAGCACCAAAAGTAGAAAGAATTGGTAACACGTGAGAGTGAAAGGTCAGTCACCTGCAGCCATCCATTTGGTTTTACTCAGTTAGGGACCCGTCCCTGTCACATAAATACTGAAAAAGAGCCACAGTTTTGCAGCAGTGTTATCTGCAATTAAATACTGTGATCCCTGTAGCAAAAGGCTCACTTGGTTATTTTGAAATATAGTGAATTCCTTCCAAATACCTAATTTATTTTTTGTACAAAACATATTAAAAAAACATGAGGTAGGGATTGAGTTGGCTGGAAATTAGACCTGCACAAATAGGCTATATTTCAAGAGTCTTGTGATAACCTTAGCAAATTAGAAGGGAAAAGATCTACTCACACTAGCAAGTATGTCCAGCTTTATTGTGCTGAGACAGAGATAATTCAGCGCTTTTACACATTTCATTTTAATTGTCACAGAATTAGTTGCCGAAGACTACAGCTTCTTTCAAAGGAAATACTAAATCAACAACCGCAAAAAATGCATTTGAATACATTTTCCCAACAAATACTAATTCACTTTTATTATGAAGCTCTAGCCTGTAGCAGCCTTAAAATGCATCAAAACTATGACTACATAGAAATTAATCTTATTGGAAGTCCTGATTTCCAGTTTACAACCTTTCTGGAAGTGTTTCCTGTGTGTTACTCACGTCTTTCCCTTCATCTGTCCCTGAAAGACCCTTCAGCGATTGATTGATCCTGTCCTTGTAACACAGCGTTGTCCTAGTAGCACAGCAAGACCACCAGCCCAGGGCTCTTGCTTTTCTAGTGACTGTAACTCACTGAAGATTGGAGGAGGGAAAAGTTCAAGAAGAAAGGCCAAGCCTGCTCCAGAAAATCTACAGAAAGAGTCAGGGAGGGGAGCACAGTCTGCGGAAGACCCCGAGCAGCCCCAAACAGGCTGTCAGGAAGCCAAATGAGGAACATTTTGTGGATAGACACCTATCATTTTTCAGTGTCTCTTGTGCTGTGTGCATGATAGAGTGTCTGTGGCTTACACTGTCATAAAACCTTTTCAAGGTGAAATAGTAATGCAGTATGTCCATGAACACGGAGCTCTGGAGAGGTATTCGGATCCTCTGTAAAGAGGAACTGACTTATCCCCATTGATCTTCAGTCGTATGGCAGCCAGTCTCAGACCTCCACGCCACAGGGAAGCTCAGTATCCCATAGTCCAGACATAAGACAGTTTCTGAACAGCCCTCAGATTCAGTCATCTTAAAAGTCATGGGCCCCAAACAGCAGCCTGGGGAGCACCCACAAGCAGAGAGCAAGCAGGGGCATGACTTTAACAAAGATTTTACAATGGTCCTCTTTAAATAACCTGATTCCAAATTTTTCATATATCCTCACAGTTCTCTGATAAAGTAAAATGCAGCATAAGATTGACAGATTGCAATGTGGTCTTTAAGAGTGAAGCACTACGTGGCACCAGAGTGGAAACTACAATTACAAGTAAGATTGCAACGTAGAACAAACGCTCAGGAAGAACAAAAGCGGCTTGGCATATCCATCACCCTTTTACTTTATAGGTTCCAGTCCTGACAGACACTGAGTATGCTCTCCCTCTGAATCAAGTCCATAAATACTGCCATAATCTCTGACCTTGTTCATGTACACATGAAAAGCTCCATTAACTTGAAAAAACCCCAAAGAGTAAAGTCAACTCAGTTATGCCTCCTTGTTGAATGGCACCACCCCAGGACAAGCATATCATAGAAAACTCCTATCAAGGAGCAAATTACTAAATCCATTTCCTCAATTTGTGCTTGTACACATACATAAATACTGGAAGCTTTCAAATCCCTGCATGTAGCTGTCTTTTGTGCAACAAGGCAGGCACAGAAGGTGGCAGTGAAATGCTATGGTCACGCCACGAGTGCTCTTGTGTTATCCTCCTGGCACACATTATGGGACACGTGGCTGCAACTGAAACTGTGATAAAGAAATTGGATGCACAATCAAAACTTCTTCAATAACACAGGCATCTATATGGACAATGCGGAGGACCAAAACATCAGGCTTTGGCAAGCAAAGGGAATAAACATATGATGAGGTGAGCATCAACTGTAAAAGGATGATGCTCCAGTTCAAGCTTGTCAATTGACCCCTGTGTCCACATTAAAATTAAATTTTATTATTTTTCCTAGTTTTGAAAAGCTCCTAGTCCTTGTGAAAAGAATGCAAGTGAAAATTTGAAATAAACTTGCTAAAAAATAGTGTCCTAGTTACTCCACAGTATTTTCCTCACTTTTAGAAGCAAAGTCACCCACACCATGTGAAGGATGGGAAATCGAACCCACACCAGCTTTGACAGAGAGGATGTATTGTGCTTCCTTCCTTTCTGTACCAACATTGTACTGCTTCCCTCAGGATATGCTAAAAAGAGTCACATCCCTTTTTTGCAATGTACAAACAAGGGGTGTCTAGATTTCTTTGCACCCAGTGGACGTGCCTAAAGATCAGTCGCAATCAAATGAGATGGTACCATATCTCACATTGCACAGCTCACAGTGGTAAATTTCTGCTTCATTTATTTCAGACAGCGAGCACACTTGTGGTTTGTCTAGCTGTGCTTATGTTAACATTAATATCATTTAGCCCATACAAGCCCATGCTTTAGTTGTTACACACATTATAATGATACAGTATTAAAGATACAATAGTAGCACTGAAGTTTAAATATTGCCTCAGGAGGAAGGAATACAGGGCTTTTTAAAATAAAATCTATAGTAAATCTGTAATGGCTTATTTCACATTTCACCAATTATCATTTTTCCTTGAATAAACTCATACAGGAACGGTGAGCTTTTTCCTTTCTAGAGCATGCTGAGGTAACAAGAGGTAACCTACTGTGAGAAAAACTACTTTTAGCTGGCATGATACTGAATCGGTGGCTGTGTCAGATAGTATATGAGATTTCAGTTCTCAGTACGCTGCTGCTGGGTCTTACAGGAAAAAAAAAAAAACACCTACATAATAAAACTTTATTTTGGATAGGTGTTGGTTATGAAGTTAGAATAAATCTGGTTAGTTTTGGACGGGCACATCAAAGAGAAAGCCATCGCCACAAGGGTTAGTTTTTATTTTTTTAAGTAATTCCTGAGAACAAGAGAGGAGTGAGGAGGAAGAAAGAAGCAACTCAATAGGGGGCTGTAAAAATCCACTTTGTATGCAGAATTTTAACTAATCCTAAGGGAATGTTTCAGGTCATCAGCACAGAACTGCTTTCCAGTAGTACAAAACTGACTGATGAAGGTAAACGGACTGATTTTTTCCATTATTTTGATTTATTGTTGTCTAAACTGAAAAACAGAAACTTTAATAACAACTAGGTAAACAAACCTTGCTTAGATCAAAACACATGGCTGTGTGAATTACTGATTGAGTAAACAGCAGCATGTAACACGGTAACCCTTAACTACAGCCTCAAGTATAGTGCTGGGCATTTCGTATTGTCTGTTTATCCAAAACGAACCATAAGGAGCTTGCCACATGTTTCTTATGTCTCCGAGGACTAATTAAAACTGGCCATCCCTGTTCCCAGCCACCTGAGTACCGATTAGATCTCCCTGGGTAAACATCGCTTCCAGCCTTCATCCACTGATGCTTTCTCTGTGAGCCTCTGCTTCTTTTGTGTAGTAGCTCACTATTAAATTTCGCCTGCTAATTCAGCTAAATGATGCTGAACTGCAGCCATCCCATCCATTTTAGCAGAGTAGTAACTTACGCACATAACGGAGATACTAATGTTAAGATAATGAGTCATGTTGATGATAGCTCCTAAGTTTCTGGTAGCTGGCTCAGCGTGCCTTTGCCTTTGGCCACCGCTGCCGACTGCACACTTGGTGTACTGTGCAAGAACCGCAGGCTCCAAAATGTTTCCTGAAGGGCCACACTTCCAATTTGACCTACCAAACAATCCTGCTGATGAAGTGTCCCCTATGAGAAGGCATTAGAGAAGCTAGCTCGTTAGTAAGAAAACACAAGGGTACTAGTATCCTTAGTAAAGTGGCACAGTTTCTCCTTGAGATTTAAAAAAAAAAAAAAAAGAAAAAGAACAAGCCAGGTTCTTAGAACTATCTAATTGTGTGGACACAAAGAATTTGGATACAAGGCATCTCACATTATTCCTCTCATTGCGTTTTGCTTTGCATGTATTTATAATGAATCTCTCAGGCTTTCACGACACTGAGTTCCATTCATTCTTCCCCAAACCTGAATTAAGACGCCCAAATGATTTCCTGCCTGAAAATGCGCTGATGACTGCTACTCTATCCCTTCTACCAACCTCCTGAAAAAAGTTTTAGCAGCACCTCATCCAAAGAAGGAATCCCCTGTTACTATTTGCCTGTATCAAGTGTCTTTCAGATGCCACACAACAATCCTTTACATCCTAAATCTTGTAGATTAGACAAGCAATATTAGTAACTATTTACTCCTAACTGATTTTAATGCTATTGCACAAAAAAGGGCACTTAAAGCATAACATATTTTAATAATCCCAGATAATGGCAAAAAATAAAATAAAAATTTAAAAAAACCCAACTCTATAATTTAAATGTCTTTTAGAAATGTATGAATACAACACATGGCAACGGAAAAAATTTCCATGATAAAGATGCAGTCAGAATCTCCTAGCATCTTGCAAGGAAGTGGTCTTCTTTGAGGGACACAACATCTGGACCATGGCATAAGTCTAACTCATCCCTTTGTACAGCAGAAGAAAAGGTCTTAGAGGTAGCACTGGAAAGATTTTCTTCCCACTGAGCTAGAATGCAGGATTTTACACAGCTGATGGGAGTTTCTCCTTCCAAGAAGGTAACCAGTTCACTTAGATCTCCTCGCAAGGTGGCTAGTTCAGGCCTGCAAGTGTTCATGGATGACTTTCCTTTGGACCTTGGTTAGATAAGTTTAACTGCCATGTTTCAAAACCTACAGAGGTTTTTTTTATGTATAATTGAGAAAGAAACAAAACAAAACGTTTGGCCACTGTGGTGGTCAAACTATAAAGGAAGACCTTCACATCATACCAAGAAACCTGGCAACTGGGAGTAGGCATCTTCTCGGAAGGGGCCAGCATGGAGCCATGAATAATAAAATAACTGCTGCCTTGAAGGGTTCAGCCGTGGAAACTTATGGAGAAATGTAGCTAGACAGTTGAACTTTGAAAACAATACCACTACTTTTTTTCTGAGAATTAAAAAAGTTCATGAAGGGTCTCCTTCGAAACAAAGCTACTTTGCCTTCCATGCAGAAAGGAGACAGGTAATAGGGGAAGATGAAGCTCAAGAGGCTGAGTTAAGAGATTGAAAGACTTTGCTGTAGGACATTTTACTGAGGATGCCACACAGAAAAAAAAACCCAACAAAATCCACAATGGAGAACAAGAGTTTCCAGGTATATGACAAGCTAACATCAAGCCCAAAGTAGTTATAATGTGTTCATCCTCACAGAGTAGCATCCCATACACAAGACAATGTGGTTTTGTTACTTGATTTCCAATATATATCACTTACAAATTATTGTACTATTTATACATATCTAAACACAAACAAATACAAATTCATATGAAAAGCATGAGCTTTGCAATTAAATCACTTCAACGCATGATATTGTGTTCCTGTAAAATGCTGCGAGGTTATTGTTCTTCTGAGTATCATTACAGTAAAAGAGCCCACAGTTAATGTACCACAAATTAGCAGTATCAAAGAGCTCTCCTGAATAAACGATGCAGACATAACAGAAGACAGACAGCAATATGAGTGAGATATTAAAATTTGCCAGCAGTAAGCAAGTTCAGAGAAATATCGATACCTGTTCAGAGATGAAACAAAGTTTTGAGGTCAAGGCAACCTTGTTTGTGAGGACTAATGATAAAATAAAGTTCATTTGTGTTGAAGTATATTGGAAAGGACAATTATCCAGGGGATTAAGTTTCCAGATCCAAATTCATGCCTTGAAGAGCACTGTACATCAATGGCATCCCAATCGGTCTCGCTGGGACACTGACCTGTTTGCATGGTGGCAGAGGACCTCAATTCGTGTCATCTGGGTCTGTCACGCTCCGGTACGAGGCACGCGGCTAATCCACCGTGAACCCATTTGCTGTGAAACATAGTGTTTGAGCGCTCCTCAGCCTCATCGCCCCATCGCAATAAAACCCTCTGCTTGACAGAAATACCCAGTCAATTAAGGGAGATGGCTGCTGAGAATGGAAATGTGGGATTTTTTTTGCTTCTAACAATTATCTACTGGGTCTAAATAAAGAAATGTAAAATGTTCCAAAGACAGCGACAGCACTTGTACAGGGCTTCCCAACAGCCACTTATCGCTGCGACTGCTAACGTTTTTGTTTCTAAAAGATAATTGCCCTTCTAGATCATTTAGGAAACAAGCCTGGCTCTTGGCTTCAAAATGCCAAACAGTTTGTGTTTAATTATACTTAGACATTAAACGCCTTTTCTTGTATACTGCAAAAGAACAACCTGGGGTTACATTAAGATTCATATACAATGGTATTTTACAAAATATTACATACAAAATATACTTTGAGCATATTTTGAAAATATAATGTATGCAAATGTTAAACAATAATTATTTATTGCTAGACCCACTGAAATTTCATAATATATTTTGAAATATTAACCAGGGCTATGCTTAATTTGGTTTCATATAAATTAAGGGAGGGTAATTGTGAATTTAAGAGAATTCACAGCATGGGAAGTAATAAGAAATATCCTGAAAATGTTTCCTCAGTATTATACGTCAATTCTTAACCTGATGCTCTGATCTTCTTGTGTACATTTTCTACAAATATTTGTGAGATCAGTTTTTGTTACCCTGAGAGGTCACCTGAAACGAGAATTTCCAATTTATCTGTAGAAAAAATATTTTAAGCTAACCTGACCCCATATTAACAGTATAAATGTGTGGTCTCTCCATTCAGTTACATATTAAGTAGAATATTCTCCAACTTACTTGTTGAATTAAGTATTTACAATAATAAAAAACCCCAGATAACATTGAACTTGTTTTGATATTTTTATTAAAAGCCAAATGGAAATAAAATGAGAAATAAATTTAATCTACTTAAAAGAGTTTAATATTTAAAGTAATAGAATGCTCAAATACATTCAATTTTAGCTGTTGAATAATGCCCTGAAACGTTAGGAGACCTGAGTTTTGTGGTCACCTGAGTAATCTTAGTTTGATCCAAGTGCATGCAGGCATTATGCTTCAGCCTTGTTGACTTTTTTTGGCTGATTCATAGCTTCTTTATTATTTAGATGCTGTATTACAGTGACTGACTTCACAAACATATGGCTGGATCTAGGTTTCTAGATCCTTAGGTACTTGTAAACTTTTTTCAGGAGCATTGAGCACCCAACAGCTGAGATCTTAAACTGAGATCAGGTCTTGCTCACACTTAAGTGCCTTCACCTGTAACGATCCTCCAAAGAGGGATGCTTTTGGTCAAAACACTGTGTTATTGGTACTCTAAAAATAAGACCAAGGTCAGGAAATCTCTTGATTATCACGAGATTTTGTAAGAAAAAAAATCCAAAACACTGAGTTTTGTTTGGGGCTACAGTCCAGCCCAGACTTCTGAAAGTCTCCACAATCCTTTCAGAAGATAATTGTCTATATTACTTTTTAATGTCAGAAAACGGCAACTGAACCAAAGTGAACCCCAAGGACGCAATATTGTTCCTGGCTGAAATTTGTTTTTAAAGTATTGCAAAAAACAAACGGCCTGCTTATAACTCCGAAAAACATCCTCCATATCATACAGATCATGTGCATTCCGTCCTGTCAGTTTTGCCTCTGCCCCAGAATAACTGAATTTATTTAAGTTATTTGATTGGAGTGCTTACACATATATAAAAATATATATTCCATATACTTAAAACAGCATGTAATGGCTCTGTATATATTTTACCTTCAAATTCTGATTTATTTCAGCCAGGGTTTGCAATAGACAGTTTCTTTATGCTTCAGAAAACTGAAGTATTGTCTTTTCTAAAGGTTACATGGGCATCCTATGTATAGAATACATTCTTCCAACGTGAAGCGCTAATTCTTTTCATGTATTTTAAAACCCGATGCACGTTATTTACTATAAATTTCAGACAAAATTTCTGTTCATAGATAATGTTCATGACATAAAATGCCTATTAGCTTTCTACAAAGCTACAAACCAAAGCAAAGAGCTTATTTAATAGTTTCAAAACTGCAAAAATGAAAATGGGGAAGGTCAAACTCTTTTCTTTACAGGCTTCTTAAATATCCCAAGCAATCAATTTATGCTTGTAACAGGAAGAAATAAACTTTTGGCAAACTAAGAAAATCAGTTGGACTCTTTCTAACCTAACTGTTGTCTCCCAAGGGGATAAGCACATTTTGTGACAGGGTTCATTCTTACAATACTACCTACATTTACTCTCAATGCATTTCAAATCAGGAGATCAACAGTCAGAGAGATGGAAAACAAAACTCTTAATCTGTGCCCCGAAACTGCAAATGTGTTAATATTCTCATCTTTTATATTTTAAAGGTAATTACAGTAAAGAGCTCTTTACTGTAGATTTCAAGAAGTAACTTAACCTCTGAATGTGATGGACTTTAAAACAAGTATTGCCTTCATTGCAGAAGAACTTGTTAGATATTTCCTGGGTTTAAAATTGAAGTCTTCATATCCACTATCGTTAAAAATAATTCTAAAGTGTTTTATCCTCAGAAAACCAAAAAGCACCTGCTATTATTTGACTTTGTTACTTTTACATAATGTAGAGATAAATAATACTAAAGCTTTGAGTAATATATGCTCTCACCAGAACTAACAAGAAACTGTTCTTAATCAAACTTTTATAAATTGAAATTTATAATACAAACTTCATCCTTAATAATTTACTTCTCCCCACACCCCTTCCTGTATTTCTAAAACAGAAATTATTCTATTTACGCTTCAGAGAGGAGCTGTGATGACAAATGGGGAAAAATCTTGCCTTACCTTGCTGACAATTCTAGTAAATACATACATGCATTATTATTGCAGATCAATATAAAACCAAATTTACTCCAGTTTTTTAGTGAATGAAAAAAAACCAACAGTTTCCCCTTTGGTCATTTTTGACTTTGTTAATCAAAGCAAAGACAATTTGGAAACACAGGGCTGGATTAAGTTGCTTTAGATACCATTCACAGAGGATATCAATTAATAATGTCTCATCTACTACAGCTAATAATTAGGACACCAAATAAGCCTGCAGAAAACTTCCCTAGAAAAGTTCACTTGGCCAGAGATAGAGCTTTCATGCACAAACAGTCTTTTCAAAAGGCTCCCTTCCATATCACTTATCATTATGTTGCAGTCTTCATGGACCACTAACATTCATGTACAGTTTTTAAGTCACTGAGAACTTATCATGGTTTATTTATGAAGTGCTACATGCACGGTTTCAATTTTTTAATTTTTATATTCATTTTTATTTCAGATTAAACTGCCCTGTGAATTTGACCAAACCTATGCATAGCCTATCTGTGTTTAAAAACACATATAACTGACTCAGGCTACAAGAATTAATTCATTAATGTTTATAAACTGCTGCAAAGATTTAAAATGCATCCTAAAATCTAAATAGCATCACTTTTGTAATCCATGTAATTGGGCAAATAAATTGTCTTTGAAATGGTTTGAGTGTACTCTATCAGACTAGGTTTCAGCAGCCAGTCTCAAGTTTTTAGATTCTTGTTTTGGTGGCTTCCTATATCTCTCTGAGAAAAAAAAATAATAGTTACAATTTACAGGGTTTGTTTAACTGTGCTCTCTTTGTTAGAACTACTTAACGGGAGACTGTTTCTTCTCCTTTATATGCTCTGGTTTTGGTTTTGCTTTGAGTCATTAATAACTTCTTCAGATTTCCTTCTTCTCTTTTTGCTTTTGCATTTTTTAAGTGTATCTTGAATAATTAAAAGCACAGCAACATGCATTTTGACTCAATGAAAAGCTGTTTATCAAAAAAGTGCAATGCCCATGTCACCTCTAATCCTCTCATGGCTCTTCAGAGATCAAACAGATGACAATTCATCTAAATAGAAGTCAGTTCTCAAAAGGTTACAGGCACCTGTGCTAGAAAGACAGTAATGATGCCCTGAGAGCACCGTAATAATCAATAAACCTTTGCCTTGAAAAACACTAGTGCTATAGCTCAGATAAACTACAGGAATTAAGCCAGACTATAATACACACTGGGATAGCTCAAGTCCACGCACTAGTTACCTAAAAAGCATGAAAAAATATTTCTTAATTCCGTTCAGTCGTGTAGCAAAGAAGAATAAAAATTCTTATGCCTAGCCCAGATGTACATTCTTACCTGATGGCATGTATGGACTACATAGCTGCCACAAATGATGCAGAAGAGAGACCAGTTTTGTGCTGCAGCTCTTGGACTATTTAATTCGGCTTTGATGTAAATCTGCTTTGATTTTTAGGTCTTATTTTACCCAACCCATAATTGCTTTAAGCTTACAACAGGAAACACAGCTGGAAATGAGCAAAGAATTGTTGACCTTGCTCTCCAAATTCACTCTGGTATGCAAGCAGCTTGAAATGGAATTTGCTTTTGTATGTAAAGCTTATAAGTAATTGCATAAATAAGTATACCATGGGCTTCAGTAAAGCAGTTTACATGGTATTTTAAGGATTAAAAACTAAGCAGTGGGGTATGTTGTACAAATATGGCTAAGAAAGGAAGCGAAAGACAATTCCTCAGCTCCTTACACCAGGTATAAATATATCCTAAGCGAAGGCGAGTTTTTGATGGGACAATCCAAGAATGTTGGATGTTATGAAAGAGCTCTCCAGAAATGACAGGAGAAGCATGGGAAAAAAAGTGCAAAGATATCAGAGAGCAGAGAGCAGATGTTCAAAGACTAGAGAGGGTCCCAAGATCAGTCTGGACAGACAGAGAAGCAAAACCACCCACCGCTCTTCCCTCAGATTCTGAATAACATTTCCTTTCAGTCAGGCTTGCACTGCCTTTTCATTGCTTCTGCCACACTTCTGTTGATAAAGTTTTTCCCCATGAGCACTGTGAAAATATTTAATGCCAAAACTGATTTCAATAAACTAATTTCATGAACTGAGGGTTAATCCTGATATAGGACTTGTGATCCTATGATCCCCTAAAGATCCACTGCCATCAAAGGGAACATCTTAAGAATAAGAAACCAGTTGGATCAGCAATTCTAAGACTACAGACTAAAAGTGCTGTGGGGATTTTGATGCCTAACTCTGAACCTGATGAATTCCACATAGCCATTAACTATTCCTAACCTCAGTGTCAGCCACAGCTGCTTCCTTAGACCTCCCTCAACACTTTAAAATGTAATTTTCTGCTTTATGCCAAATTTTCTTAAAGAGGGAAAATGTGTTTGACATCTAGTTCATGCCTAAATCAGTTTGAACCCAGAAACTAAGGATCTGAAATATCCTGATTTGGGCACTTGAGAGCTGGATGTTCACACTGGAGCTTTCACGCTTTCCAGAGTCACTTTTTCAGAGCAGCTTCCATCACTAGTTTTTTTAAAAGCATCCTGGGGAGTTCCCTGCTTCCTCTCCAGAGCAGTGAGAGCACTTGCCTAGGTTATGGGATTCAAGCTCAATTCCTTCTGCTTCAGCATTCAAAAAGGTAAACCTATGACTCTAAACACAAGGTTGTCTCCCAGTCTGACTCTGACAGCGAGTGTTTGCATGAATGGAGAAGAGAAGAAGGATTAGAAGAGGATAGGGAAGCAGGGGTATCTATTTCATTCATTTTGTTGGCAACAGAGAAAAACGCAAATCCGTATTTCAGAACTTATCAGACCACCTGCAGTTCAGGCTCTTCTCCAGGCTAATTGCTATATTTTGGGCAATTACTGAAATGTAAAAGCAGCCCTGAAAACATATTCAGAAACCTTTCCAGTGTTAATAGCCTCATTCACAAGTGACAGGGTAATGTACTTCCATGCATTTCTTGGTATCTCTCCAGCACAGTGAATGCCTCAGTGCAAAGTGACCTCTTCAGCAGGTGCAAGAAGAACTTCCTCAAAGAGCTTGTAGCAATGCTGCCCTAGCCATAGCCATCCATTGCCTCAGGAAATTGGGAAGGTCAAACAGTGATTGACAGGAAAGGACAGGACAGTATTGTCACGTTGCTTTGTCACTGTCACACACCCAGTAAGGTTTGATCGTCCTGTTGGGAAATAGAGATAATCCTGTGGAATTTAGGCAACTGATCGTGTAGCTCTGATACCTAGAAGAACAACCATGAGTGGTTTCCAAACAGCCAAGAGCCTGAAATACATCCACATAAGGTGTTTAATCACTTATCTTGAATAATGCATAGATATGTAAAAACTGAGATCTCTATGTGCAGAATTTGCCTCCATCCACTGGAAGAAAATACGTCTAATGAGTAATGTCATCAGCTCTACTGCAAACAGCAGGTATCTTCCACACTGCTTACTTTAAACTCCCAGTGAGTAAGGTAAATGGTATAACTTCTGCTTTAAGTTAGCATTCCTCCATTACAACAGAAAAAAGGATCAAAACCTTGCCATTAATCACAACTTTGCTCTTAAGCAGCACCATACCATTACTTCAATATAGGTTTTCAGTAAGTAATAAAGTACTAACAGGATAATGGCAGTGGAATAGCAAATGAAATCCTTTCTTGCTCACATTTGTTCCACTTCTCTGCACTGATAGTAAAAATACATAAAATGGGACACTGAAGATATCCACATGCAGTGCATTAAAATGAAGAGGAGAAAAAAAAAAAACCCACACCCTAGTGGATACCATTTTCTCTCATGCACCATCAACTACTTTCTGCCTAAGTCATGCTGAGCTGCTAAGAAGCAATAAAAAGTTGTAATTGGAGAACTACAGAAGATTCAGGGCATGTAAACATACAGTAGCCTAAAAAATAAGAGTTCTCATCCGTAGAGACATTCCTCTTATCCATCTTCTTTTCCATATTTTGGACATCCTCTTGACTGAGAATCCGTATTTCTGTGGTTTTAGTCAATGGTTGGATGTTCACCCCAAAACATCTCTAACTTCAGTAACCCATGAGTCCAGCAATACTCATACCTGTTCCAGAGCCTAAAGCTTGGCCTGCTAGCCTACAATACATTAACGTACTGAATTTCCAAAAGTTTTCCAGTAGACCAATGTGAAGGATGTATATGCCCCATACTCACATCCCCATATGCAAATCCATCTATATCTTACTAGGTTTTAGGGAAGAGATCAGCTCAAGAAAGTGGCCAGTTCTCCATTAGTACAACAGGATGAGTCCAATTGTGGAGAGAATCTTCCGTGCAGGAATCTGTGCAGGATAACAGCGGGTGATATTCATGGTGGTTTAAGGAATGTCTCTATCTAGTGCACTCCAGTCTTCAAATACCCACCACTTCATGGTAAAGAGGTTACAATTTAACGCCGTTAAAGAAGTATATGTCACCAATACTTGGCACATGAAAACTATAGAGAGTCAGTAAAGCATGTCTTACAAGAGAGTAATCATGTGATTATTATTAGTTCAGAATATTTGGCATACTTTCTAAAGATTTTAAATCTTGCAGACCCATCACCACTTCATGGAAAAACACAGGCATGTCTCAAGACACAAAGCTGGGGAATGTGGCATTTATCATGCAAATAAAAAAAATAAAAAACCACTTCACTTGCACTTCTTTTTTTAAAAATTTAAAAAGAAAAAAAAAAAAAGGGTGGGGGAAGTTGCCACTTAGCCCCTGGATCTTTGAACTTAATAGTCATTGCACAGCAACTCAGTGCCAGAGTTTCAGGGGACACATGCAGTATTAAAACCAAACCAAAACAACCACCCCCCCAAAACCCGACAACCCAAAATCCAATCAAAAGCTCCAGCATTCACCTGTTGATTGAAACACTTACTGTCAAGTGTGATGCTGAAAGCCCTGAGCTCTCCAACTAGCATTATCAGTGCTCTTGAAGACAATAAGCATTATTATAAACTGTTTCTGGATCTGACCCTATGAGCTTGGTCCAGACACAGATATTAATAGCCTTTCAAAATAAACACGCCTCTCAAAAATTGTGACATTTACTTTCTGTATTGTCCACATCTTCACAAACAGTTCGGCACTACTACAAGAACAAATGAACAGGAAATTCTCCACATGCTAATACCTACATGACAGCAAGTAATGGTATGAGCCAGAAACTAAATAAATACATATGCATATAAGTGTATGTGCATTTGTATGCCTATATTTGACAGAAAAGAATAAGAAACTAAAGAGAAAAAAAGTATATTTATATTACTTACTTCATAAGAAATACAACTAAAATTGCTATTACTCATGAAAAATGTGTTTATGAAGTAATTTATATTACATCATGCCATTTTTATAAAGATACAGTACTTCTACTTCAAGAAGAGAACTCCAGTAAAAGATTAAAATTATAGCCAACTGCTAACTCTGCTGGATTCAGTTCAAACAATTAGAAAACATGGAAAATCAGCTTTTGATTTTCAATTTTTAAAATATTTTCAAAGAAAATTTATAGCAGAAGCAAGAACTCGAATTCTTTCTTAGAGCTATCTGGACTGTACACATAGCTTCAAATTACCAAGAAATAGTCTTAAATTACTTGACTGCAACAGTGGAACAGAGATGTAATAATTAAGATGCAAAATGGCAGGTGTATATTGATGAAATTAGTAGGAAAAGACAACACCTGTCACCATAAAGACTACTTATTTAAATTCTATTGCAAGTGAGCAGAATTTGGCCACAGTTGGATCTTCACATACACAAATGCAGTGCTGGTCCCTTGATACAGCTGTAGATTGAATGTAACACTCCTGAAGACTGAATTCATACACTGAAAAACACTACAATACCCAATTACAGCCTCCAGCTCTTCTCACATGTTCCAATGTTTAACCATTAAGGTTCATCTATTCCTGCTAGATGTAATTTTCCCCCTGTACTCGGCACTGGTGAGACCCCATCTTGAGCACTGTGTCCAGTTTTAGGCCCCTCACTACAAGAAAGTCATTGAGGTGCTGGAGTGTGTTCAGAGAAGGGCAATGAAGCTGGTGAGGGGCCTGGAGAACAAGTCTTATGAGGAGCGGCTGAGGGAACTGGGGTTGTTTAGCCTGGAGAAAAGGAGGCTGAGGGGAGACCTTATGGCTCTCTACAACTACCTGAAAGGAGATTGTAGAGCGGTGGGGGTCAGTATCTTCTCCCAAGTAACAGGCGATAGGACCAGAGGAAATGGCCTCAAGTTGTGCCAGGGGAGGCTTAGGATGGATATTTGGAAAAATTTTTTACACTGAAAGGGTTATTAAGCATTGGAACAGGCTGCCCAGGGAAGTGGTTGAGGCACCATCCCTGCAGGTATTTAAAAGACAGACAGACATAGTGCTTGGAGATATGGTTTAGTGATGGTTTTTGTCAGTGTTAGGTTGATGGTTGGACTAGATGATCTGAAAGGTCCCTTCCAACTTAGGCAATTCTATGATTCTAATTATTATATTTCTGAATCCTTCTGGCTTCACTACAGTGAAGCTGATTATCAAAGTACAACATGTAGCACCTGCTTTCTCCATTCTGCTGCCCAAGTAACTTGTCTGCTTGTCTTCAAGAAGGTACTAAACGAGTAATATCCAAACTATCAGAGTAGTCATGGATAAACCTGTTTTACCGTAAAAAAAAAAAAAAAAAAATGTTGTGACTATCTGCAGTTTTACACCTATCATAAATGCTCCTGAAAAACAGTTCCTGAAACACAGTTCTGAAAAATAGTTTGCATGTCCTTAACTAAAGGAGAAGAAAACATTGTATAAACCAGTGGGTTTTGGAGGCTGCTTTAGTACCAACTAATCACAAAAAAGTCAGGTCTGTAGTACAAACCTATAACTGTTGTCTCCACTTTGTCCTTATGTTTGACCAAGTCATGCATGGTTCATTCAAATTTTCTCTCACTAGAGAGGGTATATGGTGCATTTGTACTCCTTAGGCTTTCACAGTTTCCACAAATGAAAATTCATGCTGGGAATCCACCCCACACAGAGCAAGGGGAACCCAATTTACCTGCGATTTTATGAACAGTTTCAGCTTCATAAATGGACTCAGCATACTGTTTCCAGCCTATGTTTTGACCTCCTTCATAGTGCCTAGTTTATAATATTCTAATATTGTACTTCCCTCACACCTGGCCACTCTGGAAACTTCACTAAAATGTAGTCTATAGCTAAAAGAAACTGTCATAACCCTGCTATTGTTGATAGAGTTCAACATTATTGCCAGTGTGAACAGTTTTGCTCTGTTAGAACTATGTTAGCAGTCAGAGAGTTGTTTGCAGACTGGTAGTTAAAAATGCATCAGAAAATTGCCTACAAAATAATTAGAAATATTGTTTTAATTATATATGCATGATCTTCTACACATAAGCACACAAACAAGCAAAAATAGGAAACAGTTTGGTTTTTTTTTTTAAAGGTATTCAGCATGGCTTTGAATCATGAGAATTGTGCTAACACCCTACACCTTCCAGCCTCTTCAGAAAGTCCTTTGATAAAAAAAAAGTGGAGAAACATTGGACTACCTGTCAAGGTGATGGGGAAAAAAAGCTAGGGAAGATTTGGTCAGGGTGGATTTTAAGGGGAGAAAGGGGAAGTCGCTGTCATCCCATATCTCAAACCAGCACTTTACTAGTAAGTATAGAAATTTCATCCATGCTGAAGTAACTACTGGTCCTGCCCCAAGAAGGAACAAAACTTCAGATAAATCATCTCCAACTCTGTCAGCATGAACACGACCTGGAGCCAACTGACCCCTGAAAATATTTTCACGTGTTTCTGTCACATTTAAAACATACTTTCTGAACACCTATTGGGCAAGAGTTAGCACAAACTCTGTATTTAGTGAAAGGCAATGGAGAGAACAGCCAAGTCAAAGGTTTATGGAAGGAAGAAAAGCTATCTGCTTTAGCACGTAGCTGTCGTGAATTACTTTATGGGATATAAGAAACCTAGTAAATCACTTTCCCATCAAAAAGAAACCGTATCCAACATTGACTGAAATACATCCCCTTGCTATTGCTGCAACCAGAGAGTCTGATTTTCCACATTACATTTAATAGGAGACAGAAAGAATGAGAGCCACATATAGTAGAGTATAATCTATGAAACCGCTTAAAAATAAATATTTGCAAGTCCTAAAGAAAAGCTTAAGAAATAAGAGGTGTATGAAAAATTGTTTATGAGCTCAAACGCACAAAAACTGTCTTTTTCCATATACGTATAAATTAATCCCTTTGCAGAAAGAAAAGGAAGACTAGGCGAGCATATATCACACAACATAGAATTCCAACAATTACTTATTTTTTATTTCTATCTATAAATTTGAAAATGCAGTTGCCACATTTTTTGGTGCCTACTGTAATTTTCCTGCCAATGTTAAAGTCTCCAGACAATTTATGATAAAATTGATACATTAAGTATGAAGTGGTTGCACTATTTAGCCCTTATGTCACATCCGCAATTTGCTTATCAATCCCTTTCCAGGAAAATACAGTTTTATACTAAAAAAAGCCACAATAAAATTGGTAAGGCACAATAATTCATAGCTTAAAGTCCATTCTAAGATACGCTCATGCATCCATTTCACTTCAGCTACATGTATCTATTGAATTTTGTGCCTGTCAATCTGTGCAAAATAAAAAATATTAGTTTGTTTTTCAGGATGAGAATCTTTTCCCTATACATTTATTTCAAATGCTGAACCTACCCAGAATTAAATAGGAGCCTATCCGCTGACAGCTGAAATTTGCATTTGAGCTTTGCATTCCTTATTATCAAAGGCGTTGCTCACAGGCTTGTGCTTAAGTATACGTTGACTGTTAAGGAATTATTGGAGAGAGTTGCAGTAATGCGGTCTAAATGTTGCTCATGAATAATAAACCGATAAAAAAATTTTACAGTGGAAGACTTTTATCCAAAAATATTGATTCAACAGTAAGAAAACTATTCCATTAAAATCCATTAACTGTTAAAATCCTATCAGAAAGAAAACAGGTGGCTTTTCTACAAGTCCAGACCTCCCAATTCCTTGTGCGGTTGCTTTTCTGGATTGACTGAACAATTCCTCAAGGAGCAGTTCCTTCCCAAGAGTCAACCACATGGGAAGGTAGGCAGCAGAAAGCAACCGAAAGCTGCGTTTACATACAAACACACACACACTTACTCAGCTTTAGTGACATTCTTCTAAAATACTCCTATTTCCTTGTTCCACATACATAGCTACTCATATTTTTTACAGAGATAGCTGAAGTTTCTCTGTAATAACTGTTAGACCACAGACAGACTTTTGAATAAATTACAATTTTTGCATTAGTTGAAAAATTGACTTTTCAGTTTAAAATATTCCACATAAAATTCAAACAAACTGAATTTGACAGCGCTTTGTAATGTTTCTTGACAATTTTTGTGCAGCTTTGTCTTCTTTCTTCTAGGTACTCTTCACCTGTACTGTATCTGTTGTGATACATTAAGACTAGAGATCCATATCATATGTCAACAGAGGAACGTATGTCACGTTACACAAAGCAGAAGCCATCTAGACATCCACAGAGAAGACTGAAGGTATGTCAAGAGGTGTCCATTCCTAGAAAGCCACCACAAGAGAATTTCTGAATAAAGGTAACGTTCTCTGCCAAAAATTTCATGCTGAAGGCATTTTTGCCTATTAAAAAGAAGCTTTTCTTTTCTTTACTAGTTCTAATTTTTTCAAGTAAAGCAATACCATCATATAGTAGATATATAGATAGAAGCTACCATTAGTGTAGCTTCTTCTTAAACCAATGCATTAATGGAGACACTCCACAAGTTAATGTATAAAGCTTGGTCTTCACACCCTACTTTTGCTGATACAGAACATACTGTTATATTGCATATCTTATATGTTTATATAGTTCATAGACTCTAATCTACAAAAGGTAGAAAAATGTTATGAATTTTATTATGGATGTGCCTCAGAGTTCCAGCCCCATGGTGCCAGATGTTATACAAACTAAGACATTAAGATTTAAGTAAGTAGCAAATTGTCAGTTATCTGAAACTGGGCTCTTTGACCTCCACTGACCAAACACAATGATCTAAGTTGCTGGGATAATAAAAAGGAGTACATGTACTCATTTATTCCTTTGACCACTTTTCTTTATGGTTGTTTTTTCACCAGCCAGGAAAGCAACAGGATCACATTTGAACCTTTTATCCCAAAGAACCCGTAGTTCCAAGTGTATTTAACCTGGTACTTGCGACGGTCCTTGAAAGAGCATCACCATTTCTTTTGTAGGTCCACAGGGAGTGGATGCTGGATGACAGGCTGACCTTAAAGTCATTAACAAGATGCTGGTCTTTTTTATTTGTTTGTAAAGAACAGAGCACATCCTGAAAATAAAGAAATAATGATGATAATTAAAAATAAGCCCTTACCAGAAACGCATTTTGAAACTCCAGTGAGCTTTGAGCCTTCAAAGAACCCCAAGCAGCAGAAGGCAATATCAAACTGCTGTGCTCAATATGCAGAAAAAAATCCTAGAGCACCCTGTAGACTGCCATGCTGCAGATATAATACAGCTTTCAAACTGAATAAAGTGTGTGACACAACTTCTCAAAAACTAGGATGAGGAGTTAGGGAAAAAAAAAAACAACTATGAAAATGTTAAGTCCAGTAATGACAAGATTTTCCCCTAGGAACTTACAGCAGATCTCTAAGTCTTATCACGTTTGCCCCCATATTACAATGGTATCTTAGCAGCAGTGTTCCTGGCTAAATTCCAACCAAGTGGAAGATCTCACCTAAAAATTACTTTAGAGCGTACTTCTGTGAGGATTTACCTACCAGACATTCACAAAGCCACCAAGATAAGACATTCATCATTAATTGTGAGGTTTCAAAAATATGTATTTAGCAGCCTGGGGTGAGGACAAAGAAAATAAATGCATGACAGTGAAGATTAATAAAAGTCTAAATTGCCACTGAAGTCTTCTTTTTTTCTCTGAATATGTGGGCTTTTCCACTAACAATATCCGCATTAACCACTTAATTGTTCTAAAACCTCTTCCAGCTTCCATATATATCAAATTACTGGTGGACTGCTGAGGCAGAGATGCTAAAGGACTTCTTTCCTATAAAACACATTTGTAATATCCATTTCTGAATATCTGCAAGGATAGAAATACCACTGTCCCTCTAAACAGTTTGTTCCCCCCTCTCATTGTGCCTTAGCCAATTGATCCAGCCTGTCCAGATCCCTCTGCAGAGCCTTCCTACCCTCATGAAGATCAACACTCCCACCTAACTTGCTGGTGTCTGCAAACTTACTGAGGGTGCACTTAATCCCTCCTCCAGGTGGCTGATAAAGATATTAAAGAGAACTGGCCCCAACAGTGAGCCCTGGGCAACACCACTTGTGACCAGCCACCAACTGGATTTGACTCCATTCACCACAACTCTTTGGGCCCAGCCATAAAGACAGTTTTTTACCCAGTGAAGCGTATGCCTGTCCAAGCCATGAGCAGCCAGTTTCTCCAGGAGAATGCTGTTGGAAATGGTGTCAAAGGCTTTACTACAGTTTAGGTAGACAACATCCACAGCCTTTCCCTCATCTAGTAAGCGGGTCACCAAGTCATAGAAGGAGATCAGGTTAGTCAATCAGGACCTGCCTTCCATAAATCCATGCTGACTGAAATGATTCAATATGAAATATGATTCAGTATAATTCAATACGAAAAATATCCACTCAGTAAATGGCTTTGGGTAGTCTAAGGCATGGTCATCCTTCAGTAAATCCATTCAGTAAATAGTAACATGTATATGGAAGAAAACTACCATAAAATCCAAGACTGAAAAAATATATTTCTAAGTTACTGCCAGACATTCAGCAGAAATGGGCCTTTTATCAAGTTTGTGAGAAAGTGTGAGCTCTCCAGACTAAAGACACAGAAGCAGAGAAGCTGACCCCAGCAGACTTACTTGTTTTATTTACAGTCTGAACAACAAAGAGTGCCCCTAGAATCAATATGTCTATCAGAGGTCAGATGATACTTTAAAAGAGTAAGGCTGGAATGATACAGCAACAAAAACAAGACCTTCACATGCAAAAGCACACCCATTTTCTTTTCTCCTCCCATTGCCCTCCCTCTCCTCCCTTTGGCTGTTTATTTTCTGCCATTATTACAACCCTTCATAATTACTTCTTAAAGCAACATAATACAAGCATAAAACAAACATTTGACCTAATTCATAATTAACAAAAGGCCTTTCTGATTATCAGTGTTCAAATGGCGCACACAATTTTCTGCTTGCCGTTAATGAAATTCTCACTCTTCAAAACATGCCATTCAATTAACTATATTGAAAGGAAAGAGGGTTGCCTCATAAGTTAGCATGGAATAGGAATAGCGCAGACAGTTTTCACATTCACATGTCAGAATTGATAGCAAATGAATGCGCTGCTCACTTTTGCATAGGCAGGTACTACGCATTCTACATCACAAAGTTGTGCCGTAACTGCCCTTTACGTCTATTAGCTTACATGGAAACTTCAACACTACAGCTAACTGCTCCAAGATGGCAAACCCTTGATAAGAGACATGGTTGCATCAGTAGATAAGAGCTGTCTTGGCTAAGCTAAGAGGTGGTAAAACAGCCTGCAGAAAAAAAGAAAATCCTGTTGGCACATGTTACATCTACACCAAAAGGCTCTTGTAATGAAGCCATGCCAGTATTGATAAGACTGCAGCCTGAAATTTAGACAAAATCTAAGCAATATATATCACTACAATATCTGCATGTTCCAAGGTCTTTATTGTATGATGCTTATACCCAACATAATGTTGCAAGTCCTTATGAATTTTTCTTCAGCACATTTCCTTTTGGCCATTTCTGAAATCAGGGTCAGAAGCAGCCACAAGAGATCATTTGCCTCAAGACAGAATCAACTGTACAAATGATACATTTCTTGATCAAGCATCCCTAATCCCTGAGAACTTTATTGTTTTCATGAAAAAGTATATACGGAGCAGTTTTCAACCCATATAATATATACACTTTGCAAGCAAAAATAATTCCTGAATGAGGCAGGACAGGGGAAAATGTGCACCATGCAAACCAGAACCATAACCCTTTTTCCATGAAAATCCTGTGATAATATTCTCCTATTTTTAAAAAAGAGCATAACCAAACCAAAGCTTTCTTCATGTGCCTAAGTGGAAAAGTGCATCTGTACCTGAAAACGTGATTAAAACTGTTCATCTTTTGCCTTTCTTCTTGGTATTCTCATTTCCCCAGTTCTCACCACTCCTTGGGATAAGAACTGAAATGATGTGCATTGTCTTGTCTTGTCTGCAATTTTTAGAAAAGTGCCTATTTATTATAGTCTCTCACTTTCTACTAATATTTTAGCATGATGCTATGGAATGCCTTGGTTCCAGCCCTGAGTTGCAGACAGCTCTTCCTTTCTCCTGAAGGGTGAAGAACATATAAATAATGTGTCTCTCCTGACACCTCTGAAAAGGTCTTTAGACAACCATTCCAGACACAAGTAAGTTTCTACCCTGTCAAGTAAGAGTGCTAAACGTGAAGAATTCTGTTAATGCAACGTTATGGTTGAGGTTTTAAATGAACCCCAGTCAGGGTAGCCTAAATTTTGCCTCTCGCAGCATTTCTAATAAAGTGCATTAAAGTGTCAGAAAAAAAGAAAACACAAAAAGCATTGCAGAAAACTATGTGCAGGGCTGACTCCAAAATCTGAAATCAGTGAGATCTGTTCCACTGATTTCCAATAGGTTTTAGGTCACACCCTTAGTTTTTTGAAGTGTGGGTTGTTTTTTTCTTTAATACCAATATTCAAAGCAAAACACTGAAATATGAGGAAATGGCAGTTTATCCCTCCCACCACCCCATATGTTCCCATTATGAATCCATTGTTTTGCTACAGAACCTTGATTCACAGAGTGCAAATTCTGGAATTGAATCAAGGGGGACTGTTACAAACTCTGAGGTCTCTGAGACCTCTTCGACGTGTCCTGGAGGGATTGTGGGGTACAGAGAGAATAGGTAGAAATGACAGAAAGAACTGATAAACTGCTAAATCATGTCTCTGTGGATGCCAGCAATAGGTTAGATGTTTAAAGTTGTAACTGTCACACCCTGCAAAGTTTCTTCTTTTCTCCCATAACGAAAAACATGTAGTAAAGACAAAAAATACAATAGAAAGGCCCAAGTGGGGGCATCCATAATTACAGATTTGTAGTCTTGAAAAAAAGATCAGTGTTGCAGCTTTTCCTTAATCTTGGTTAATGATATTCTAACACACCTCATTCCCAGTGGTACACAAATCCTTAATGGTATATGAAGACAAATCTATTAAAAAATACTGTGTGACTGTTGCTCTGGCCTCAAGTCTACCCTATGCTTCTTGACCCTATACAACAGCCAAGAACCATAAATGGGTCTTGCCTTGAAAGGTGTGCAATGGTTATCTGAACAACAGCAGCTTCACTTGTCTATGAGCAGAGTCATCAACGACAGCTGCTTCTCACACCTACACAAAGGGAAATGATGGTGAACACCCCTCCTTTCTGCTGGCTGCACCTTCAACTCCCTTACATTCATCCCTCCTTGATCCTTCAAAGGAGACATAAAAGCATGTTCAGGAAAGGTTAAAAGTTACAGGACTATTCTGACTCTTCCCTGTAACAACAGCCTTCTGCTAAAAACTGTGAGGGTTGCGCTGCATTTAGGATCTTTACCCTTTTCAAAATAGGACAAGGACAAAGGAGGTAGAGTGGATAGAGAGAAAAACCCCCTAATGAAGAGAGTAGTATAAGAAACTACTAAAATACATATATTTCAAACTAGTGACACCATTATAATCTCAAACCCTATTAAGCATTTTATTGAAATACAAAGGTAAGAAATATTTGAAAACATAACTTCATTGTCAAAGCCATTTTTTTCAAATAATGCAAAGGACACTTACTATCCAATATTCAGCTGTGATCTCTTAAAACTGATATTCAGCAAGTATAAATGACCATAACTCCGTTGATGTTAATGGATTTACAGAGGCTAGAGAGCCAGAGAAAGTGAGTTTTGAGTGACTTTATAATAGAAAAAGCAAGTGATAATGATGTCAGTTGTATCATCACCACACACCTTGTTGCTCATAAACAGGCAAGTGTGACATGGCCAAACTTTCCCAAGGGAAAATCTATCTTTGTGCTATGAAAAAGCATGAACGCTTCAATTTCAAGGCCAACTTTTCTGAGAATTTGAAAGCATCAGACAAGAAAGGCTTATAAAAGACGAATGGTGATCTTGTGCTTAAGACATGAGCCTGGGAGTCATAAGTCTGGGGTTTTTTCCTGGCTTTGTCCCAACTTCCCTATGGCCTCAAGCAAGGCCTACAAGCAGCAAGGGAAGTAAAAGGCTACAAATCCACTTTTGAGCATAGCTGTGGGAAATAGTTCAGAGTTCCCAAAAGATTAAAAATAACCTGCAAAGAGGACAGAAAAAATAGATCAACTAAGCAGGAACGGTTATTGGTAAAATTTAATGTTTGTGTTACGCGTATGACTGGTAAGGTAAGAATGAAACTAGAAATTAGCAGAGCAAAAGTAGTACACTTAAAATTAGGTCTACATCAGTTCAATAACAATTATTCCACCAACAGCTCCGTGTAGAGTTTTAGAAAACAGAAGTCCAGAAATCAAAATAGCAAGAGATTTGCAGGGGAACTCTGGAAAACATAATGCCATTTCCAACCTGGTTCCTAGAATCTGTCCCTCTCTGCTGAGCTTCAGCGACAGGGGGACAAAGGCAAAACTCCTCCTGATAAACCAGGCCCTCAGCAGCAGAATATTAATGCCGCATTTTTGAGATTCTGCTGGTGTACTTCTTCTTTGTCATGATACCCTTCTTCATTCTTACCTTACGCCTAATCCTAAAACCACATTACAACAGCATTATGGGCGGCCCATTATGGGCATTATAGCCCATTTGATTCTGATGCTCAAGAATAACCAAAACAAGGCAGAAACCTGAGTGGGATGAACAAATCAAGTTCTCATTAAAGTGATAAACTGGAATCCAACAAAGCAGTAACTGGTGGACCCAGTCTGCTCTCCAGTGTATCTCTGCAATAGCTGCTTCACATCCTGAGTGTGTCAAAGAACGTGTGTCCTCACATCTTTCTAACTCTCCTCTTTTTATGCCAGTTGGCCTCAGACAGGTTAAATAACTATTATTACTGTTACCTTGATCAATGCAAAAATCTAAATGAGGCTGGTTGACAGGTCACTGATCCAGCTCCCATGTTCTGATGAATAGCCTGATTATACCTCAGACCCACACACAAAGGCCCTGTTACCTTCCCCCATGAGAAAGGAATGAAACATACAGTCCAAAAAGGGAGCTAGGGTGCATCTACATGAGCTACATCTCTGAGATACTCAGTCGGGGACCACGACCCCAGCCTACACTACATAATCTGACCTTAGTTTTGACTTAGTCTGAGAAAACTCACCCAGGGTTCTTTGCTTACAGGAAGTTTACAATGGGCTCAAATAAATATATCTGGAGTAATGATTCAGTTTGAATATACTTGGAATATCTTTCTTACTCTTTTTTTTTCCCCTTTTACTCTTTTTTTTCTTCCCTCATCTGTATGCTAATCAATAACTTTCCAGTCTCTGATGTGGTTGATTTAATCATCCTGATAGGTGATCTAGCAGATGGAAATCACTGGGGTCCAAACTTTGTTTAAGGTTGTTCAGTGACAGCATCATTTGGCTCTCTGTTAGCAACTCCTCAATCAGAATTAACATGAAATACCTCAATGACAGTAGCTGAGAAACTCAGATAACAACATCTCTTTACAGAATAAGCAAGTATCTAACAGCATTAATCTTACTGAGGTGCATATCTTTTCCAGAGTTGGTCTCACTGCTTTGCCTATGCTCCAGCCTGTCCATATACAGACCAGCTTCTCTCCGGAAGCCTTGTGGATACATGAGGACTGTACTGCCTGAGCTACAATATTCTCTGCAGGCTCATTAACAAAGGACCACACCATGCCAACTCCATGGTTCCCAGATGCAAACTGGCTTGCCTCTGGCCATCTCAAAGCAGAACGAACACACGACTGTCTCCATTGACTTGTGTAAGCAAACACAATGTTACTTCTCTAACTTAGGGGTTCCTTAAATTCTGTATGCATGTCAGAGAATACCTGGTTATAATAACAGGAGAAAGTCTCACCTTGACAAACAGCCGGTATTTCTAATGCAAAACTGTAATTGCATTGGTATAGATATGCACTCAAATGCATATCTAAATAGCACAAAGGAAATGTTTTATAAAAACTGTATATGAGGCTTAAAGACATCATTATATAATAAAATGGCCTCAAAATATGAGGTATTTTCTTGCTTATCCAGAAATCAGCATATATTAACTTCTGACATTTGAAAAGCCTTTGTTCCCAACTAATAAAACGAGAGCAGAACAGACCTTGAAAGCATCTTAAAGTAATGGAAGATTTAATAAGAAAATGGATAATAAGATACTTTTAGTCTAGCAAAAAATGTGAGCATATTAATAATAGATGACCAGCACTACTCAGCATGATGTAGGGATCCATGAAATGTTACAAAGCTAGGTCTCGTGCTAGTGAAATGCTGGCTGGTAACACTGACAGAGTCAGTATGTGTGAAAGAAATCTTCCCTTGAGGATGCCTGATGAGTATATTCTCAACCACAACACTTTTCAGATTAGAAGAGGGCACTCATTTTTGCAGGCTTCCTAATGGTTCAATGACTTCATCTAATGGCACCCTTTAATAGTGCCTGCACTTACCCAGCCCAGCCAGTGGCACAGCTGCCTCAGTTACAGCTCAGTCCCTCTGGGTAGTGATGCCTGAGTGGAAGGACATCAGTATCCATAACTCCTGTTGTTCTCGGTGGGAAATGAGGTTACTCACTCCTGTAGAGGAGGTGCTCAACACTTAGCTCAGTCAGGCTGGTATGCCTCCGATAGTTTATGTTCTTTAAAGCCACAGATATTACCCCTTAAACACCAGCATAACTTATCGCTTTGTTTTTAGCGGAAGAGAATTGAATGTGAATGGGCTGCCTTGGAAATTACTCTTCTGCTTAGATAGTTGGGATTCACTGTCAGATGCGCTTTTGTCTTTCAGAGAAAAAGGTACATGCAAAAATGAAGGTTTGCCTCCCAAAAAATTAGCATTTCTTCTTTGTATTGCAGTGAATATGCCGTAATTTCTTAGTCAATTCCAGTTACAGAAAATTGAATCGAACAAAAGGGTTGACAAAGGTAACATACCAGGAAAACCATGAACTCACAATTCTTTTAGTGCAAATTAAACAGTATTTCTATCAGCAGAAAGAAAACAAAATTCTTCCCTGACTCAAAATTGTCCCTTCCCTGTATGCAGATGGTCAGTTCCAGCATTTTGGGGACACTTGTTTATTTTCCCATTCCCCAGAACACCCTTAAGGGACTGATCCCTGTCTTCTCTAAGAGCCTGGGTCCAGAGGCAACAATGTAAGTGGGAATCCCCAACTAAGCATGCAGTCAGTGCAGGTGTAGATATTTGCAAGTCTCATTCTGCAGGAGAGCTAATCGTGCCAGGATCAAATCAAATCTGTCAACACCTGAAAATAACCTTTCCAAAAGAGAATCCATAGCTACTACATTCCTCCTCAAACAGAAAAATATTTCTGTCTTTGCAATGAATTTTAGTACCTCTAAACCACTTTGGAAGCAGTACACAATTGAAATGAAATGTGTTCTCCAAATTATGAGCCCACCCAAATACAGAGAACTTGCCTATCGAAATGTTAATGGGCTCATAGTCACTTGTGGCCAATATTGAAAAGGAATTATGGTAACTGAATGCAAAAACATGAAGAAGCACCAAGTAGAAAAACAGCCTGAACTAGGACTCCAGAGATTTTCTGTAGGGCCTAAAGCAAAACATTTGCATGCTTCCTTTTCTGACTCTGTTACCTGGGTTTTTTTCTAAGCACTTGAGGAAAGATGCATCTCAGATACACATCCTGCTCCAGAGCCAAACTCAGCTGCAATATTCTTCAAATGATCTTTGAAAGTGCGAACCCAGCACCAGACTTGGGGCATTAATTACTTCGGCTTCTCAACAGATGAATAAGCAGAGTGAAACCCCAACAGTATTGGAGCACTTCGGCATGTCTGGCATGTGCACTAACTACACTTCAGCCTAGAAATCTAACTACAGCCTAGAAATCTCACAGAAAGCTGAGAGATTCACATGGCCAAGAATTTCACAGGACAAATAGGCCAAGGGAATCAAGCTAAATAACAAATAATTAAATTATTACCTGTACGAGGAAAAGGCCAGAATTCCTGTTGCTCAGTGAGATCTCAGATTAACCTTGACACTGTTTTGGTCACAAAGCTCTGCAGAAACAGTTCTCCAGGTTTCAATGCAAATAAGTATCATATAGCGGCGAAACGCTGAAACCTGGAACCTTTCATGGATACAAAAATGCAATGAAACTGTTTGACATCAATTTCTCCCACACTTTTTCTGAATGATCCAGGTTTGTTAAATGTGACCAAGAGAGGTTACAGGTAGTATTGTTCTCCAGTCATCATGCAACAGGCTTCTTTTAAAAACGCAGGATGTGTAGAGAATTTCAGCAGATCAGGGCGGATACAGGTGGAGTACCTGTCCCACAACAGAACAAGCAATAAGGTGCATGTACCTACGTGGTGGGACTCAGTAACATCCTGGTGTGGCCGTACCACACTGCAGTTAAGGACAAGGCTTCAGGCACCCCACATTACTGCTGTGCAAGGCAGCACAACGCATTTCGGCTGCACAGGCGACATTTTGAGTCGTCAGTACATTCAGTTGATTACAGTTGTACAGATTAACAGATGTAACTGGTTACAATTGAAATCTAAACAGACTTATCTTCATGATGTCTACCTAACTCATGAAAAAAATACGTATTGGAGAAATGAAGGGCTTCATCACTTAATCCAATTTAAATAAACTTTGGCACTTTGTGGTTACTTCTGGCACAACTCAGGCAGCTTTGGCTTTCATCAAACCACTATGAATAAATTATACATTAGTAATACAACTTAAAGCCATTCATGACATCTAATATACTTCAATATAATTAAACTCATTTGTGACATTCGAATGAAGTTTGGATTTAGGCTACTGTCATTCATACATCTAATTTGTCATTGTAAATTCAGACTTGGAAGCACTTTCTCCATTCCATTCCAACACGCCCATTGGAAGTCCTCTGCTAACAGCATTGCAGTAAATCACACTTCTAGTTCATTTATCAGGTATCGCTCGTTCACATTGCCTTCTTTTCTGAACTAACCAGAATTTTTTATAATGCTTGCAACCAACATGATTTGAAGAACCACGAGTAACTGTGGCTTAGACTAAAAGAAATCTTACTCACATTGTGTAGATGCAAATCAGATAACAACCACACACTTGATTTTTCTACACGTGAAAAGAAATGGAGCACAGTACCATAAATGCATTTCTGCATGCCTTTGCTTTTTCCTAATAATGCTGGAAGAGAAGTCAGAGAAATACTCATGTAGATCCTTAAGACTGGAAATTCATCCTTGTTTTTGAAAGTGCTCTGCTAAACAGCATTAATTACTCTGTTTTAACTGAGGAATTCTATCTGTCATTCGTAGCTGAAAACGCATTTGCCATTTCTTCCAGTTGTCTAGAATGATGCAGTATTTTTAGCCATAGGTTGTGGGAGAACTCAACCCAGAAGTGAAGGATATTTTCAGGATGGGGACAACCTTAAACCTGATGTTCAGTGGGCCCATCTACAGCCACAAGTAAATTATAACAGTCTTGGTTGGTTTGGGGTTGGGAGGGGACAGGGTCTGAACCGTACTTTGGTAAAACAGATGAAGAACGGAACTTGGAACTTGTTCTGAAATAATTGGGAGGAGAGTTGGGAACAAAACATCTGGCTCAAGACAAAATGAGGAAGAGGAGAATGGAAATAGCATACCATTTCACAGCTACACATTGGAGCCAAGAGTTCTCTGTTGATGAGAACAGGAACGATTTGTCAGAAGTAGGATGAGGCTGAGTACCAATCTGCAACTTTCACCAACATAAGAATCAACTGGAAACAGTGGGAATTGGTGAAAATATCTTCCAAATCTGGGCATTTTTAAGGCTTCCTGAATGAACGTGTTAGTAGGTACACTAAAACAAGCATCTTACAAATGTACAGATGACTGACTAAAGAATCTTCAGTAGCTCAGCGGATCTCCACGAGAAGACCATCTCTCTTCAGTTTTCTGAGTAGCTCCATCTGTGTCAGAGGGAGGAGAGCCTTTTGAGGTTTCTATGATGTAAATTATTCAATCTGTAGGAGCAGCAAGGTTTCTGTTCCAGTTAAAATCTAAACACACTTACCTCAATGATGTCTACTTAATTCATGAAAAAAATACATATTAGAGAAATGAAACACTCTGCGGTAGGAAGATACAGCAAGCTTTTATCAGGAAAACATAAATAGCTCACAAGCAAAGGTAGAACTATATATTTTTGTGATGTTATTCCTGCATTATAATGCACTACAGTTTCCAGCTTTAGAATTCTTCAGCTTTTTATTCTTTGATTGTGGAGATTAAACATCTGAAAGGATTTTTCTCTATGCTCTCCATTTTAACAGAATCATGTTTCCAAAATGCCTTTAGACATATTACGAGGTCTTTTCAATCCATCTAAAAATCTGCATTTAGTTGTTTCGGTTTTTCTTCTGTAGGGATGCACAAGGCTGATAAGGATTTACGTGTCTACTCATTTCCACTGTGGCTTGTGCTGAGCTTCAGCTGCACTGAGCTCATAAGCTCCAGCAGCACTTTGCTCACACGAGGTTCTCGGAACTGCCGACAGGGCAGTGAAGCTGCAGCATTCCCAGAAACAGCACAGAATATTCAAGGCTCAACCAAAGGCAAAAAACTAAAGTTGGATGAGAAAGACTGCCATTTGTTCCAATCTCCCTAGAAAATAATCATACTAATATGGTTTTGCTTCCTCGGCTCTTTTTATTCAAAAAGTTTGACACTAACACAGTAACTTTACAATAGAATAGTGAGAAACTGGCTTATCAGCAGTGGCGTGTTAGAAAAGACAGATAAATAAATTTATTCTTAAGATCTTGTTTTCAGTGAAACCTTGGACAGGAATTCCTCCCACACACAGAGCTAACTTTCATCTGTCCGCTGAAGAGGGCTTCCGTGTCACACTTTCTTTACACTCATCTAAATGCACCTTTCTACACTTTTCATCCCATGCTCCCACACAATCTCCCGCACTACAAAAGCATTTCAGGATCTTTCTGCCTGTGGTTCATCTCCTAATTATTATTCTTATTTTGCTTTATCTGTAGCTTCTTTGGTGTGTGTCAAAACCCTCCTTAGGGAAGTTCCATTTGGCTCATTGCCAAACATATGCTCTTTATATATATTTATACTTACTCTCAGCCAAAACTTGTGTACTGATGAAATAAACAAAAAAACCTTTCTCTCAACCCCTTTTGTAGAGATCTGTGGAAGAATCAACTATGATTATTCAAGAGAGTCACTCTCAAATAATTGTTTTACAACTACCTTCCTTATGCATTTCATAAAATTTTCAATTTTACTACTTTGTGATGTTAATTTCTGTACGGGATATTTGCCTGGCAGAAATTGGTTGTTGTACTAAGTACAAAGCTTTTATTTTTCCTTTCCTTTTACTGTAATGCTGGCATTCACTAGGTGGAAGGGGTTCACTGCTGCTTTTGTTTGAACCTATCGTTAGAAAGACCCTATATGTAAAAGAATGACTTTCAGCAACTTTAATGAGAGCTGGAGGGCATTCAGCAACTCCTAAGAACAAGTCCCAAATCACCACAGCATTAAAAAATCCATCTGAGCTGAGATTACACGCAAGGTATGGCTGTGTTTGAAGAAAGACAAGATGATAAGGAAGTATAGTAAAAAGTAAAAAGACTAAAATAAAATCTTTTACTACCTTTTTATTACCAGGGTCTTAAGCACTCTGTATGTTCCTGAGATCAGAGAACAGTGATCAAATCCAGCTTACCACTGGCTTTTACAGACCCGCCAGCGGCACAGAGCCGTAGCGAGATCACAAAGATTTCACTGGTCACACATGGGGGGAAAAAAAAAAAGCCCATGACATACAAAAACCTGTCATATGCTGCTGGCACTGCTACGTCAAGGAATTGCAGGTCTCGCTAAGCGTAGCAGTGTTCAATCTGAAACCTGCTAGCACACCCTTTAGGAAGGTATGCATTAACTGCTCTTGATAGATGAGGAGAAAACTGTTTCATCTTAGACAGATCTGAGCTGCTTCAAGATTCAAAGTGAGACATTTTCCGTTTGCTATTGCCCGAATTCTATTTTCAAGGCAAAATGTACTAAATAAAAAGAAGGAGGAAATGTTCTTCTTTCTGAGCAATGAAAAAGATGGAATTTGCACAAAATCAGTGCAATTAACATTATATCTCATTTTGATTTAATGTGACTCATAAAACTTACAAATGCCTCCCTATGCTGACATCCCTAGCAAAAATACCATGTCCAGTATAAGCAAAGGCAGCACAAACTTCATTACATTGCCCCGCCAGCACCACTGAAAAGATGACTGAAAGAAAACATGGGCAAAAAGATCTCTTTGGTGTTCACAATACTGTGGCCACCAACCTTGACCCTCCCGGTATAACATAAGAAGTGGAAATTAGGACTAATATGGAGATGATATTTTTATATTGACGCTATATCAAGACAACTAACATTTCATAGAAACCATAATGACATTTGCCCTCATCTGACATGCAGTGGATTTCAAAATGTGACCTAAAGGTGAAAAACTGTATCATATTATCAGTCTCTTGAACCACGCAGTCACTTATTACTGCTCCTTTATATTACTCATCTAGAACCAAAAATGTGCAGTTCATTTCCCTGTACAGATAGAAATAACAGGCTCTTTGCCCCAAAATGACTGCAGTCTTGCTTAGAAATTAATTACAGGACTGAAAGAATAAAATACATTTTGCTTCAGTACTAATGAGTTCAAAAGATCTGTCATACTATATTGTATCACAGAATTATTATTTGTGAAATAATAAATGACAAGGCCATCACAGGTACTTATTTCATTTCACATTGAAGTTTGATACCAAGAGATACAACTGAATGCTAGGATGGTTATTGCCATTTCAAGCCTACTTCCACACTATTATGCCCACAGCAAATTAAGAAACTAATTATTTCAAAGCAACCCAAATTACTGTGTATTTTAAACACCCTCTTAACAAAGAATCGAAGGCCCTTATTCCATATGATCTAGTAAGATCATATAATCATGGGATAAGCTAAGTTAAAAGGAATCTCTGGAGGTCATTTGGTAAAACCTTTGCTCATAGCAGGGCCAAATTCAACATCAGATGTACTTCAGTTAGATCAGGTTTTTCAGAGCTATGTTCAGCTGGGGTTTGAATTTATTCAAGGATGGATTTTCCACTACTTCTCTGGAAAATGTGATACAATGAATGACTGCTCTTACTGTGACATTTTTTTCTTAACGTTAAATTAGAATTTGCCCCTTGTTGCATCCTGGGTCCATTGCCTCTCCTCTTTTCACTGTGCACATCCAAGAAGAGACCACATTACCAATATCTGTACTGAACACATGAATTGATTCCAGTCTTATTCAAGTGAATAGTCTTATTCTGCTCACTTTTCCTGTGCAATACCAGGGCCAATGGTCTGTGCGACTGATTTGATTCTCTCTTTGTTCACCTAATCAATTAAATTAATTCATTTATGTGCAAAAGTAATTTTGATATCACAGAGGAGCCAAAATGCAAAGTATTTACCTGGAAAATTGAACTGTGATTTTGTTACTTATTTGACAACTTACCAGAGTGACCCCAAAACTAAAAGAATCCACTCTATACCTCTAAGATACATGTGAGATGTATATATATTGAAAGACAAGACCTAAGATTACCTAGTTTTACAAGTTTTTATTGCAGATCCAAGCCTCACAACACCTTCCAAACCTTCCAAAATCAACAAGATTTAAACACTTAATCAAGTTCCAGTGCAGTCAATCTCACTTCATCTTTAAGCATAAACCTATTCTGTGTTCAAGTTGCAAGTCCTACCCAAATCCCATTCTTCCAATGCCATTCTTCTGAACCAATGCCATTCTTCTGAATTTCAATGATTTCCAAAACTGCAGTCTTTGTTTCCTAGTCCCAAGAATTGTGTCTTGGCAGAATGTAGCAGATCTTGAAATAGAAGCAGATCAGCAGCATATTCCAATATTCTTGAAATAACTATTTCCAAAACTTACTGGGTTTATAGACAGGAAGGATAGCTATATAACTTCCAATTTTCAGTGAATTAATTGACATTATTATGGTTGAACTCTTAAGTCACTTCATTGCTGTAAAAATACTCATTATATTTTCATACGACAATTGACCGTCAGTCATACAGCAGCAATGAATTGTAGAAGAATAGCCTGCTGTAGTCAAGGGAGCCTAAAACTAAGCAAGATCTGCATGGCTTCTTTAAGCAATTCACCCAGTTCAGAAGTTTCAGAATGCTCTGCAAGTTCAGAGTTCCTCAAGTTTTGAATTCCCAACTTTGGATCACTGAACTGAAAGAAGCATTACGTGCAGCTTTGGCAGGAAGGGATTTCACTACCAAGGCTGAATTTCTGGTGCATGGTGTGGTTAAACACTAGAGTGCTGATGCACTGGGAATGTGTGATTTTCTAACAGGTACCTCCCAACAATTTTGTAAAATAAACCAAAACCACAAAGTGAAAAACACTTATTGCTAGCTGTCACTCATTTGTCCCTGATGACAGACATCCTAAAAATGATACATTTCATTTGTCTCATACATTTTTTGGATTGCAAAGATTTAACTCATGTCGTTCTACTGGATTAAGTGTATTACTTCCAATCTTAATGTTAAACACAATTATACACCCGTGCAAGCAGCATATCAGCCTCTTAGGCCCAGCCACCAGCAACAGCTACATGTTTTTGCAGGATATCATTTGAGTTATCAGAGCAAACCACCATTCACACGTCAGCTGCCTTAACAGAAAGAGAAACATCCTGCAACCAGCGCATTGTCCGGGGCTAAAATCCCAAGCCTCCTCCACCCCTGCTAGTACAATAGGCATCCCCTCATACTTCCTCCTCCTTTATCAGTGGACAGATGCTTCATCTCCAGATCAATGGGCCAGTGATTCTTTTGCCAACATAAAAAGGTGCAGCAATTTACTGGTTCAAGGATTTTACTTTCTCAAATTTATCAAATCCCTTGAATCCCTGAGCTGTTAACTGAATAACCATTGCCTGTCAGTTCTAACATACAAGCACAGAGAGCCAAAATCCTAAATTTCCAGCTTTATAAAGCACTTTAAAATAAGATGAAAATCTATGCATGGCACATACCACTTCCCCACATAACTGCTGAAATTCTACTATGTACAGTAACAAATGATGAAAAGTTATCATTCACGCTAATGGATATAGTCTCATCTCCAAGCGTAAGGATTTACATACATCAGTATGATTAATGTCAACGGCAATCACAAACATAAATCTTCTGAATACTGAGAGGAATTAGTCTGTTAAAATGACCAACTGCACTCCTCAAAAAATCACTGGTCAAAATATGAATACACAGAAGCTATGTTTCCACCAGAATCACTTTCCAGTGTGGTCTGCTGACACTTAAATTATTTGGAAAGTAACAGGTTAAATAGGGAACAGCCTATTTTACACTAACTGTACTGGATAAAACATATGCTTCTAAATCAAGACCTATACAATGAACACAGTGCAGGAAAGTCCAAGGATAAACACATGAAATGAGATTTTCAAAGCAATGAAGAGGACTTAGCCACATGCTTCCCTTCACCGCTTTGAAAATCTCATTCACTATCTCTGCTATTTAGAGTTCTTTGTGTTTGTGTATCTGTATACCTCTAGGTACCAAAAACTTCCACTTACTGTAGATGGTGCAACAAAATTATCCTGCAACGGTCTTTTCTCAGAAACACATTTTCAAAGCAGCATGAAGGTTTTCACTGTGTGACACATATTAACATCAATTGGATTCACACAGCTAAATCTCTCTACAATTTGTTGTCAATTTACCCCTTCCAGAATTTAATATTTTTAGAACTTGTTTTATTTTCCAAACATTTTCATGTTGCAGTATTTTATGGCAGGGTGCTACACCAGCACAGGCACCATCTCTGGCAGCTGCTTTAATTTTCTTGTACAGACAAGGCCAACATCTGAGACTTCTAGTGGCACCAGTAAGAATTATGGCTGTAATCCAAAGGATTCGTATATCCTTAGGATATATTTTCCTGATGTATATGTAGCTCCTAATAGTCTTAAGGACAGATTTATGCACAAAAAGATACACATACACTTCTGAGATCTTAGCTTGACAACTTTGGAACTGGCATATGTCAATGCTTCTGTCAGGAGGAGGAAAACAGTAAAAGATCACGGGGCGGGGAAGGGGCGGGGGGGGGCAAGCTGGGGGAAAAGCGCGATATTCTTCTCCTTATGCAAAATTCCCTTGGCTTTCAGAAGCAGAATCCACGGGCAGAGGTTGAAGGAAAACACGTGGCTAACATTTTTTCCTGACCTGGTGCCACCTAGAACCCCTTCTCAGTGATTGTTTCCAGAATTCTGTACTACACATAATGACACGGATTCACATTTAAGAATGAGGTTATCATTAAACGATAGAAGACTAACTACAGACTGTCCCTGGGGTTACTGAATTCAACATTAAAATGTGTTTATTATAAAATGTAAAAGCTGTCAGTCAGGAATAAACATTTTCATGGATCAAAACATAACTGAAAACTGTTATTATTTTCATTTTTACGTCAAAATCCTCCAACTGACAAACAGCACTGAAAATTACAAGCAAACCTTCTTGCAGTTAATACACTTAATGCGTTATCATTGGAGGAAGGGTATTTTATAGACTCTCACACAAGAACTGTTGTTCTCTTCACCTTGTACTTCTTCATCCAGCAGCATATAAACACGCAGACTAGGCAAAAGTTAGAGAAGATAACAGTTTTAAGTTTAAGGAATAACAGTTGAAGATAACAGTTTAAGGAATCAAGAAACTGTGCTTTGAGGCCACTAGACACTGCATCTTTCTTTAGAACAAGAACCAAATCTTTGATATGAACATGTTTGCAGGAATTTGGCTTTTTTACTTCACATTATCGTATACCAAAGAGACTCTATATAGTACATGTATGCTACAGGTGTTGCCAACTGTATTTTATAATATATCTCTTTTGCAGGTTATATCTAAAGGTTAATCTTAAAGTTAAGCCTGAACTGTTCCCAAGCCCTTTTCTGGCATGACCAGAATATGACTAAGGTCCTCTTTAAAAATATGTGCCCATCCGCCTCTTTTTCTGAAGTTCTTCCTCAACTTGTGTAAGTTGTCTGCACTACTGAAATGCTACGAAGTAGCACTACAAGTGCTTTGGGTTTGGTAACATTTAATCTAAATGTCGCCCACAATCAGTAATACCATGATTATTACAGTGATTACTACAGTGAAAGATACCTCTTTCACCCCTCCATAAATGGATGCAAGGTAAAACAAATCTTGCTTAATGACAGTAACGTCCAAGGATGCAGTTTTATTGTGCACACTTTCTACTCCTGACCTCTGAGGTGTTACAAAAAGACCTAAAAACACCTGTGGTAACAACTTCTACAGATATGAACTGAACCCTACCACCACTGAGATCACGAAAAGTACCTGAGCTTTAAGTTCATGTCTACTAATTCTTGGATTTAAAACACCACTTTTATTTTTAAATTAAAATAAATCAAAATGAAAACATTTTGCCATGCAAACACTTATCAGTGCCTGAAAGACATGGATATGACAGTAGAACATTATTATAAAACAGGTAAGTACAGTAGAAAAAACCTACACATTAAAGTAATTTTTGAAAGTTGTTATAGTATCTGATAGGTCTTTCATAAAAGACGACTCTTTTTCAGAAAGACTTTATAATGCATTTCTCTGCAGATTATGGTGGCTATTCACACTTTACTTCCAATTTTTATAGCCTCCAAGTAATTCTATAGAATAGTAAATACAGTTATTATAACCTTCATAACTGGTGGAGAGATATATTTGAAGCAAACAGGTTTATTTCCCCTCCCACATCCACTGAAGTAAATCAGGAGTGATTCTGCTGCAGTTGAGAGGACAGAATCTGCAAAACTGATGCGAAGCAAGGGAACAAAAAAAAAAAAAAAAGAGCCAGAAATGTATAAACAAAGCTCTCCTCACACTAGAAGTACAAACCGCATGTCATCTCTGCTTTCTGGCAAGGTTGTGGCATTGAAGTACTTCTTATACCACACTTAGCTCCATCACGCTAAAGAACATCTGAATAAGGTTCAGACTCACACTGGAAACAATGGAGGTACACCAGTTTACACAGGCTGAGAATCTGGCACAAAGCCTTGAAAATGAATGAGGATCTTCAAATGAAGTAATTGTACATATTGCATTTAAGTGTATTATCCCTGAAACAGAAGCGATTTCAAAGTGCTGTAACAGAAAACTAGAAAGATTAGCAAAGGATTAGTGGGAAAAAAACCAAACCAAGAGTAAATGAATCCCACTTTTCCCCTTTACAGACACACACACAAGGAACAGCACGCATCTTAAGAAAGATCATGTGGCAAAATTATGACTCTGAGTCACGAGAAAAGAGAAAAACCTTTTAAAATACTCTTGGGACCAGGGACTACTGTTAAAGGAAGAGCATTATTTTATCATCCAGCTAATGAGCCGGAGGAAGGATTATTACTGTTTGGCGCTGTTTTGTCTCAACAACTCTTTTCCCCGAAACAAATATGCCAACTTCAGTAAACAAAGAGAGGAAGATGCACTGCTCCGCCGTTTCAATTGCACGCTGAGGAATATTTAACCGGAGGAAAGGAATCCCAGGAAAAGTCACAGGAGAGGGCCGGCAGACGCCGCTTTTACCAAGGTTAGGAGAAGCAGAAAAAGCAAAGCGGCGGCGCGCACGGCGGGTTTTCCCCCCCACCCCTCCCCGCCGCGCTGACAGGGGCGGCCCGCGGCCCCCAGCACCGCCCGGCCCCGACCCGCTCCCACCCCGCGGGCACCGGCCGAGCGGTGGGCACCGTCCTCCCCCTTCTCCTCCTCCTCAGCAGGCGGGGGACTCCCCTGCTTGGCACCAGCCGGCGCGGGGGAGTCCCCCTCCCTCAGTCAGGGAGCGCGGCCGGACGGAGGGGCCGAGGGGCCGCGGCCCCCGCCGCCTGTCCCC